>CM031858.1:111728303-111782238 GCA_018697195.1 Certhia americana
GGGCGGGCCCCTCCCGGCGGGGGCGGCCAGCGCAGCTCCGCAGTCGGCCGCAAGATGCCGCCCTGCCCAACGCCTTGGCGGCCGCGGCTGCCCCCCCCCGGTCGCCTGCGCGGGCCGCCCGCGGAGCATCCCCCCCGCCGCCTGGGCCGGGCCCGGCCGCCGCCGTGCCGCCTTCCCGCGGAGCAGCGCACCGCGCCGTTTGCCTGAGCAGGCGCCGTGTCCAGCTCCGCTCACGGCACCTCAGAGTTGGTAGTGTTGGAAGGGGCCTCTGGAGGGCATCCAATCGAACCCCCCCTGCCAAGGCAGTGTCCCCTAGAGCAGGTGACACAGAAAGGCGTCCAGGTGGGTTTGGAATGTCTCCAGAGAGGGAGACTCCATGACCTCCGTAGGCAGCCTGTTGCAGTGCTCTGCCGCCCTAAATGTAAAGAAGTTCACAGAATCGCAGAATACACTGAGTTGGAAGGGACCCACAAGGACCAGCCCCTGTCCCTGCACAGCACTATCCCCAAGAGTTACACCATGTGCCTAAAAGCGTTGTCCAATCGCTTCTTGAACTCTCTCAGGCTGGTACTGAGGTCCATTGTTCCAATGCCCAAAACACTGTTGTGGTTTATGGTCATTGTTCCTCATCCTGTCTCTGCACACCCCCAAAAAGAGTCTGGCACCAACCTCTTTGCATCTCCCTTTGAGATATTTATATGTATTAATGAGATCCCCTCTCAGTCTTCTCCGGACTGAACAGACCAGCTCCCACCATCTCTCCTCATAAGAGAGATGCTCCAGACCCCTCATCATCTTGATGAAATGGTTCTACTGGGCTACAGACAGGTTGGGGGTGGCTGCTCGTGAGGCTGGGTGAGGCCACTAAATTCAAGCACTCAGGACCCTGGCACTGGCCAGGACTCATCGGGCTTCTTCAGGGAGAGCAGAGCCACCAGCACTGGAGTTATTTTATGGTGACAGAGGGATAGGTGCCAGTAACTGAAACCCAAGTGCTCTGTTCATTTCAGATGATGATCTCAAATGATTTTTCTTCAAGACAACCCAAAAACAAACAGTAAGTAACTTGGATGCTGAATTTCAGTAGCAATTGACTGTGTTGCCCTTTTGAACTTCGTGTGTTTTGGTTTTCCCTCATTGAGCATTCTTAAAAGAACTAATACATTGACTGCATGGTTTTTGGGAGCAAAACTATCTGAAGAACACAGCCCTGTGCTTTAACAGCCGGCTGACTGTGTGCATTCATTGGGGAAAAAGTTGAGAGCTGTTAGACCACGCTTCCAGACTGGCTCTCAAGGAGGCCAAGGCCACTGAGATTTTGGGATTATTCATATTTCAAAGCCAGTTTGAAATACAAAATTGTTTAGAGGCTAAAAGAATGTAAACAATTGTCACATGTAGTTGTTGGGGATTTTTTATGAGAGAGGTTTGTATGACTTAAAAATTGCTTACAATTGCTAATTTAGCATCTGCGTGGAATGCTGTATTGTCTGGACTGCTGTATTTGCAATCAGGGCAGATAGCAGAAGCACAAGCACTTCCTGCACAGCTTCTTGGCTGCGACCTGGACTGACCCCATGAACAGCAAGTCAGGGTGAGCAGTGTTGGACTTGGATGCTTTCTTCCGTTATTGCTGGTGTGTTAAACCTAGCAAAACTGCCTGGCTACTCTGCTGAGCTTGCCACGTAGTTCCAGCTATACTGTAAACATCTGTCTGCCAACTGACTGAAGCCACTGTGTTCATTTTGTGTGGGCTACTGAACAGCTGTCAGATGGGAATGACTTGGGTTATCCCATGTCTTAACCAATGTTCTAGACTCAAGATGTTCTGAATGCCTTTATCCTTGTTTGACTTACCTGTTTTTTGACAAGATCTTTCTGAGCTATGTGTTTTCAGTCCCATAGTAGGCCTTTTAATAATTCCCAAGAATGTGCTGGATGTCATCCTCCTACAGAGCTCAAGGAGATTAGACAGGAGCATTGAGTTCACTATGGATCCACTCAGTTCTATGCATCTCCTAATCAGTAAAATCCCATCTCTTCGAGACTATGTGATATCAGTCTTGACAGGATGCATTATGCTGTTCAAGGTTATGTCTGAAAACTATAAAACTGTGAAAAGGGGATTTTCAGGATGCCAGTACAAGCAACTGCAGTGGCAAATGAGCTGAGATCTCTGAGAATTTTATTCTGTCAGCATGGACATATGTGTTGCTTTCAAGGTGACAGTATGGTGTGACTGAGAATACCTGTGCAATGAAATACTCTATAGACTTGGAAGTGTTTGGTTTGGAAAAAGAGTGCTTTTCACAAATGTTAGTGTGCCTTTAGCATTCACCAGGCCTTCTGTAGTTAAATGAGAATTTCAAAACACTTGATCCTGCAAATCAGACTGTCCTTGTATATGAAGGAGCCTAGGAATGTTCAGTCTGAAGTTAGAGAAACAGCCTCACTGAAGAGATCCTCATACAGATGGTTAGGCTTCAGCACATGAAATTTGGGATTTATTTGGCTGAACACCCCAGAAGGCATTGTTAACTTCTCTGTGACTTATCCAGGCTGTTTTCAGTTGAAGAAAGGAAGTCATGAGCAGGTTAAAATATGATAGAGCTTCTGGTCTTGCCTTGAACAGGAGTTTAGGAAGACCTTTCTCATATTCTGCTGATCCACGTTGAGTTCAGCAACTGGGCAAAAACAGGAGAGAAAATGCTGGTTGTGGGATGCCATTCTTGCCAAACCTTTACAGCCTCCAAGAAAGGCTTATTTTGGCAGAATTTTAAGCAATGCTTTTTGGACTGCTTTTTATTTGGGGAGGCTGATGGGAAAGATGCGCCTCCCCAGGCACTGAACCATAAATATTTGACTTTTATACAACCAAAATTCCTGTGAGTAGACATGGAATAAGTGACAAAATACCTGAGCTTTTACCAAACCTGTGGAATTAATTTCAACTTTTCCAGGTGTTTAGCTGTAAGACTGTGAGGTCCCATATTTAACAGCTCATATACTTTGCCAATATGTGAAGTGTTTCATTATCTTATACACTGTAGTTGGCACACATCAGTTTGCAGATAAAGAGTGATGGTTTATGATATTTGTGGATTCCATGTGCAGTTGTAGGCATGAAATGATATGTTGTGTATGATAAGACAAATATATAAGAATGAAAGAGTTCACATAGCAAATATAAGCTGTTTTCAAGTCTCTGATAACTAAAACCATAAAGTGCTAAGTAACATCAGTACTTTGATTTTTGTCTCCTTTTATAATTGCTCAGAATAAAAAACAAATAAGAGGCATGCCTTCAGCTCACCCAAGATATTCAAGGAGTACTTGGGGAAGATGAAGAGCTAATTTTTTCTGACACTGTAAAATAGCCAGAGCTTTTTAGGATGTTCATCCTAAAGGCCAAATTTTCACAAATTAAAGCTTAATTTAGGTGGACAAGCTGATGGGACCAACTGCGTGCAACTGCATGTTCACCCCAGTTCCCAGTACCCAGTGAAGTATTTCAATCAGTATTGAAATAATTACTGCAAGATTCTGTTTGTAGTTTTATGGATTTTTTTCCCTGTGGTGTTTTCACTGTTTTCTGAGTTTTAATCTTTCCAGAAAAAAAAAAAAAAAAAAATCAAACAGCTTGAAATGTTAACCTACTTCTAAGTAAATCTTCGATTGAGCAGGTCTTTAACGTGTTCCTTTGCAGCATAGCAGTGTATTTAAGTGTGCACTTCTTTATGTATAATAAATGTTGCACTGAGGTAGGGTCTAGGGATGAAAAGCAACTGCCTATTTACACCAGCAGCTCCCCAGGCATGGGAATCTTGTGTGTTGCAAGAGTGGCGACGTTTTCTGTGGCAGTGCTTGCAGCAGCCTGTGTGGTCTGCCCTGCTGGCCTTAGCAGCCCGTCTGAACTGGCAGGGGCCAGCAGCCCTGGAGACCTTGGTGCCTGGGTGAGCCCTCCACCAGCCCACCACGGAGTCACGGGGCTGCTCCCCAGCTGCAGCGAGGAGATCTGCTCTGTCTCACCAGTTGTAATGCAGAAAAGAGCAGTTCTGGGTGTCCAGAAGAGCGAGGAGGAGAAAGTTTGACTATGAAAACCAGAACAGGGAGCTTCTTGCTTTCATGTCTTCTTCAAGGACTTTGGCAGACTTGTGTGTTTTGTGGTGGTTCTGCTGCTGCTTAGGACCTCTGACATATACACTTTTCTTCAGAGAGCTAGTGAACCTTTACGTGTGAACAAGAAAACATCATTTGTCGGATGCTGAATTTCAATATTTTTATTATTCCCCCCTTGAGGTATCTTAGAAGTATGGAAGATGATTTAAATGACATATTTATTGTCATTTCTAGTGAATTTTCTGAGCTGTAAGCACTGAAGGAAAAACCCAAAGGCAGTCCCATCCTTTGTGGGACTGGAGTCTGTTATTAGTCATCTAACCAAGAAATGAGGACAAGATAAGAGTATCATTATGCATATCTAAATTAGTAGATTATCCACAACTGTATGAAGTTTAACTAAGACAAGTGACAGATTGTGCACCTGGGAGAAGGCAACTCTGGAGGCACATGCAGACTGGGGAATGAGATGCTGGAGAGCAGCACTGCAGAAATGGACCTGGGGGTCCTGGTTGGTGGAAAGGGGAATGTTAGTCAGCAGTGCCCTGGCAGCCAGGAGGGCCAAGCGTGTCCTGGCATCAGGCACAACATTGGGCAAGGGAGAGGATTGTCCTGCTCCGCTCTGTGGCCTCACCTCAGCCTCACCTTGAGTGCTGGGGGCAGTTTTAGGTGCCACAATATAAGAAAAGATTTAAAGCTATTGGAGACATCAAAAGGAGGTCTGTGAAGATGGTGAAGGGTCTGGAGGGGAAGCCTAACAAGGAGCAGCTGAGGTCACTTGGTCTGCTCAGCTTGGAGAAGAGGAGATTGAGGGGCAACCTTATTTCGGTCTACAACTTCCTCATGAGGGAGAGCAGAGGGGCCGACACTGATCTCTTCACTCTCATGACCAGTGACAGGACTTGAGGACACATGGCCTGAAGCTGAGTCAGGGGCAGGTAGGTTGGCTATCAGGAACACCCAGAGGGTGTTTGGGCACTGGAACAGGCTGCCCAAGAAAGTGGTCTCAGCACCAGCCTGACAGAGTTCAAGAGTGTTTGGACAATGCTCTCAGGCACATGATGTGATTCTTGGGCTTGTCCTGTGCAAGAAGAGGAGTTGTGCCATGATCCTTGTGCATCTCTTCCAACTCAGGATATTCTATGATTCTGTGAACACCTGCTTAGATGCTGGTGATCACTAAAATTGCATATTAGAAGTTTTCTGAATTCAGTGGTTTCTTATTATCAGAGAAACAGGCAGTTCTAAGAGACGCGTGTTTCTCTTTGCGTTCAAAAGAAGCAAAACCCAAAAAAATTTCCAAAGAGCCTGAATGTTTTGTGGAAAATTATGTAAATAAAGCTTTCCGCTGGATCTGTCTTATGCTGACACTTTTGTGGCTAGTCTCACCTCTAGTGACTGTACAGATACAGTTCGTTCATATGCCTGACAAGACAGTTGTGAAGCCCTTTTTCTGGGACTGATGTAAGAGAAGACCACAGGATTCTGATTCCTGTATCAACTTTTCGCATTTGCTTAACCTCCCTTTTGAGAATACTACCTTATTTGGAGAAAGTAGCATACACAGATCCAGATTCAGCAGTGTTTTCTGGCAGATATGGGCAAAACACAGTTTTTATTCTCCCAGCTTCCACAGGGGAGTTCACTATTTTTGATTTTATCTCACTTGTCTGGACTCTCCCTACAGTGGATGGACAGAAGCTTTCCACAGACATAAAAAATGATCCCCAGTTTGACTATGGAAATCTGTGTTTTAAACAGGCATTGATTTAGAGAGGACTTAAGAGTGCCTTGACAATTAGTCTGTCATCTATTTTTTGCATGTTGGGCAGAAAATAATTCAGTATTGTCTAGCTTTTAGTGGTAATATATCACGATTAAGATGTTTATGTAGGATAAGGATAGCAGAAAAATTCTGAGAAGGCTTGCTGCTACATTCCTGAGTGGACTAAACCCCAAAGTGAATCAGTTACTGATACTTTCTGAACAAGGTGGGAAAACCAAATCATGTCTGTTTGGTCCATATGCTCTAAATAGCCTTTGAAAACATGATCATGAGGTAAATTATGGTTATTGTTAATGAACTGGTGTTTTAATTTTGAACTATATCTTAAATGTGAGAGATGTCAGATTATTATTTTCTAACAGTAATCACATGTATGAAATTTCATTAAAATACTTGTGAATAATTAACAAAATTAAATCACTGACATTTTATCAAATCTTTGCCTAAGACCCGAAGATCTGGTGCAATATGCAGTTTTCATGAAGTGAAATAGAAAGGCCAGAATACCATCTGCCTAAAACATAAACCTGTTCAATGCAGAGAAGGAAACTACAGTTTAGGATTCCAAGAACTTGTGATATAATCTCAATATTTGTTCATCTTTTTTCAAAGACATCCGTGCATGTAGAAGTAATAAGGCATGTTCTTGTTCCAGCGCACATCATTTTAGGTCTAGGAGTGCAGAGTGTGAAAATAAATTTTTCTTATGTTGCATTTTAATCAGGATAAAATGACAGTTTTAGAGTTGCAGAGTGCACATAACAAGATAAGCAGTGCTGCTTCAGCACAAATTGCATGTATTGTTAAAAAGAGGTATGTACTTAGAAAGCAAATGACAGCCCTGAAGTAATGGTGGAATTATTAAGCATTGGTGTATACCGGTTATCTTTTACATCATTCTTACAACCTTGGCACACATGGTTTATGCTCAAGAATTTAATTTCCTTAGTTTAATATTTTTGCAATCCTTAAAATCTGCCATATATCCAAGAAAGGCTATAGTCAATTAAAGAATTTCATAAAACTTAGTTTCTTGACAGCAGAAGTTATTAGAAAAACAAACATTAGTATCAACATTTTATTTACACTAATGTCACCTCAATATATGGTCACATCTCTCTCCACTATTTTGGGAATTATGTATATGCAAAAGTCAAGCCGAATTAAGCTTTCATGAACAGATAATTAACAGATAAATATAATACCTCTATGCTCTGTAAATTAGATGTTCTTAAAGAGTGGTTTCAGAAGCCCTGGTTATGTTTCTTCTTTTTTTAAGCCAAATTTCATGTTCTTATATGTTTTTTTTAACTGAGTTTATGGTTTTTGAAAACACCAGCATGCTTTATGGTGACTGGTGATTTTTATTTAAACTGATTCTATACATTGCCTTGAAATATTCTTATATGTCAATGTAGCTTGGAAATATGATCTATTTCTTGAAGTGTAGCTAATAATGCTCTGGACTCTTACTATTGTAATGGTGTTAATTCTTCCCAGTCCCTGTTTTGCTGGTCTGGCTTGCGCAAAGAGTTTAAAAGGGCCAGGAACCTAAGACCACCGGCATTGCAGGGAAATAACATCTGAAAAGTTCCCAATCCTACAGTCTGCCCTCCTGCTGCTGAAGAGCAATAACAGACTCGATTCGCGTTTATTTGTGGATGCCTATTTTATAAAAAACAACAAATCAAAGAAATAAATCAGTGCAGATCTTACAGGACATAGGATATACAGGATATAGGACATAGGATCTATATAGGATATATAGATCATTTTATCTGCTCTGTTTTGTTGCTTGCTGTAGTGTGACTGATAGAGAAGGAAACACACTTGCTACTGGGAACATGTGTAACATTATTTGTTTATCGTGGTACATTTCTGTCATTTTGCTTATATACTCAACACTCTGTCCCTCCTTATTTTACTTTTTTCCTCCCAAATCTGCAGATTTTATAGTCATCAGTTCTTAGGGTTTTTGTTTTCTGGGATTTTTTTTTTTTTTTTTGTGTGTGTGTGTTTTTTTCATTTTTTTTTCCCACCTTCAATCAATCTTGCAGTTCCTATTGATTCCTTACTTTAGAAAAAATCCTTCATGATTTCAACAGGTGGTCTCCTGGAATCAGCTCTTGGGTTTTGCCATATTGAGTGCATGATGTCTTTTAGAGAACTGAAGCTGAAATCACTATGCTTATTTGTCCAGGTACAATGTGAAATTGTACATCAAAATCTATCACCAGTCAGGATGTCCAGAACCACTCTTTGAGTTTGCCCTGTTACTGAAGACTCATTGAACTACATGCAGGATGAGAAGAGCAGTAAAGGGAGACTGTAAAATCTCCCTTGGCCTTCCTTTCAGAGGCCAAAGAAGGAGGTGTAGCAAGGTAATTTGGGACAGAGTCAAACAAGTCCACTATTGTTTTCTTTTTTTCTTTTGTGTTGCTTGAGCAGGTGAAAGGTGCCTTCTTTATTCGAATGATGTAATATGGAGATGTCCATTGAATATGTTCCCATAATTCACTAACTGTAGGATTGGAGGAAATGACATCCTTTGTTTGCTTTTATATCCAGAATCTGCTCTGTTAGTTCATGAGGTTCATTATTAGTTTCCTTGAATGCAGAAATATTTCTGTTTTGAAGGTGTTCTGCTAAAATTATATTTCATTCCAAAGAACAGGACTTATCCTGTTTGTATTTTTTTAATCCTACATTCGCTGGTGTAATCGCATAAGCAATTAACAATAGCCAAACAGTTAACAGTACAATGAGATGTTTTTGATTTGGATTTAAATCGTTGAAGAGTCCTTTACTGAGCCATCCAAAACGCTTCAATTGTGTGATCATTTTAATCATTTCTAATGAAGTTGACACACCCATGATGTTGTTTTTGGCTTTGATACCTAAAAGACTTAGTGAAGCGGCTGGAGGGTTTGGTTGTGTTCCACATCTCACAGCGTCATGGGACACTGGGACAGTAGTTGCTGCAGGGAAGCAAGAGAAAATCAACACTGGAATAATCAGTGTTCATCTTCACTCCCACTTCGATCATGCTCTGCTTTCAGTTTCTCATTTCTTTTCCTCAGTGTAGCAGCAGGAGACCATCATAATTCAGTCTGCAGAAAAAAAAAAGAAATACTAAAAATGGCTTGATCTCCATTTTTTAAGGATGTGTCTGAGGAAAACTAGGTGATACTTTAGTGCTCTTTGGTAAAGTGGTTTTAAAAAATCTAAGTACTGGAAATTTAAAGTTAATCAGGTTTAACCTGGGAATAAACTGAAAAATAAGTTATGCGTGGGTAAGTAGTTAGTGGAAAATTGCTAACGTGTATACTAGACTGTCTATAAGAATGCCTTCCAAACAAGATATCTAAAAGATATGAACTGTAAATCAACCAGAAGTTACAGTCTGTGTGATCAGGAGGCTGGTCCAAATGAAGACGGGGCTTTCTGTCAAATTTCTAGGTATTACCAAAGGAAAGCAGTAAGAAAAAAGGGAAGTTGTTTCTTTTTAAGTGACTAATACCTTCTGACTTTTCTGTCAAATAGGTGAAATATGGATTGCAAGAATAATAAATGTTTAAACTCTGTTTTTTTTGCCATATTTCATTTTTAACTAAAGAGTAGGCTCTCTTCTGGAAAAAAATGATAATGATGTCTGATAGTTAAAATGTGCTAATTAGCACTGCTGAAATACTTTGCTTAGGTTGTAGGAGAGGAGAGCTCCTTCTCTCTCTTTAAATTGTCCAGGTTCTGACCTCAGGCCTTACTGTTCAGAAACGAAAGAGTTTACCCTTCTCTTGCTTCCACTGTCAGTTCAGGAAGCAGAAATAAGGGATCTCCCAAATTATGCCAACGATGTTAGTATGGGATTTTGCTTCCCTTCCAGCTGGGAAGGACCTAGCATTTCCTAGCTGATACTACTGGGATGGCTGCAGGATTAGACCTGACCTCTCTCACTTCTAGGGAATGTAGGCAGAGCAGGCACACTGGCCTTCACCAGTGCCCTAAATTTATTCAGCCCTCTGGAAGCATCCTGTTAGTGTTGGACATACTTAGAAGCTCAGAAATTATATTAATATATGTATGTCAATAGATTGAAGGAACAAAATTAGCTATAATATTAGAATAGAATATGTACAGGTCTGACAGAACAGTTTGCTGGTGGATAAGTGGCTTGATACATTAAAATTCGTGTTCAAAGAAATTAAATAAATTAACTGTACCCCAATGTGCCTGTGGTGTGAATTAAAAGAAATATTATAGTGTTGTGGTTACAATATTGATCACTTGCTTGAACAATTGTAAATGAATGTGACATGATAAGAGAGGGTAAAAAATTACAAAATTACTGAATACAAAAATTACAATAATAATGAAAAACTTTGTTTCTGTATAGGAAAAACAAACATATGGGGGCGTTTATAAGACAGATTTTTTTTTTTTTTCCTACACTATGAATGAAATTTTAGAGTAAATGGCCACAGAAGAAGCAAGAAGAGAAATCTCTTGAAATTTACGTCTGAGTTCCTGTGCCAGACATGACTAAAAGGTAACTGTCAAACAGTCAGTGCAGTAGCAATTGGCATGTACCAAAGCTCAACTTTCTTTTGGGCATGAAAGAGACAGAGAGATGTTAGATAAAACTGAGGAAATCTTTCTGAAAGGAACTTAAAACAGCCAAAATGTTAAATTCCTTGAAATTTCATGAAGTAGAAAGGGTGGGTTTAGGGTCTTTTTTGAGAGGTAGTGTACTTTTTTTTCCTCTGAAAATTAGCTTTTAAACAGTCAAAAAAAGAATAAAAGAAATAAAAAGGCATAATTGAATATATGGAAGTAGTTACAAATAAGGAACATACAAAAGAGAATTAACTTTCACAACATATATGCCAAAACATAGGAAGGTACATCAAAAAGATTTTGAAGAAAATTATAAAATAAAGTAAATAAATTCACTTTTCTATCTCAAACCCATTAGAAGTTGAAACTCTGCTTCTAAATCTATAGAATATGATAACAGTGTGATAGCAGTGTACTGATATTCATTATGGAGGAGCTTACAGCTAGTGTAACATTTTTCAGGAGGGAAGAAAAGATAATATATTCAAATTGAGGCAGAATAGTTTTAGGCTAAGTATAACATAATTTTTATATTATTTTAAAGGAAAGCACTGTTACTGAGTAGTTTAAATGACACAAATATGAAACTGCCAGATTGTTAACTGGAATATGCATCCTAGCTGTTTGGGGGGTGGAAAGTGGCTGTTGTGCTGCCAGTCTAGAGTCTTTGGCTTTGTGGTAATCAGACTTTTAGAAGCTAAGCAATAAAGATGAAGTGAGAAGCATTATTATAAGGAATATGCATTATGAAAAATTGACATTATGGTTTTGTAGCCCTGCCTCATTGTACTACCAATTTTTTTGGAGGAGTTAACTTAGGCTGGATGCTGTGTGCTGCTCCAAGAAACATGATCCAAAGTCATCACCATTCCTCTTATAAAATTATGATGTTGTTCAGTAAGTGGGAAAGTTCCCTTCTCAGAATAATGTGAGAAGTAAAAATTTAACTTTGCAGAGTAAAGGGTTTTTCTGCTAAAGTCTTGCTAGTTTAGTCTGCCTACATGGGCCATTGCTGTATTTATGAGAGAATGAAGGACAAGGTAGGCTTGTTCAAGAAAGTCTTTTACAGGTCAGCAGAAAAAAGCTCATAGCACTTAAAGACTGAACTATAAAGTGGCAGATGAAATTCTATGTTAATAAATGCAAAATAATCCACTCAGGTGGAAAGCCAGCTGTGACTGTATGTTATGCAGTACTAGACTCCACATAAGCTGTTGTTGTTCAGGGAAGTGACCTTGAAATAGTTGCAGGCAAGTCTTTGCAAACCTTAGCTCACAGCCAGTCAAGAAGCTAAGTAAATTTTAGGAATGAATAGAAAGGGGACAGACAAGTAAACAGAAAACAGCCCTGACTTTGCTTAAATGAAGAGTAGATTTCTTGTTCTTTGTAACAAGACAAGTAAATTGTTGTGTACTAAGGGTTACTGTACAGTTATGTATTGACTGATTTCACAGTAAGCCAATCCAATTTAAAAACAGCAGACCCAAAGAATGACAGAAGTGTCAAAATGTCTAAATGAAACTTTTCCCCCTCAAAAATGAAGTTTTTTGAGGTCACATTGGAAGTTGCTTTTCCAAGCCCTTGCAGCTGTGGGATTCACAGCCTCCTACTTAAAAAGAATTGTTATTGATGTGTCACACCATAACTACCAAGCAACATCAAGCTTTTGGGAAAATAGTCTAGTAAGCAGCCCACAATCCTTACAGAGCCGGTTCAGTATCTCTCCGCATGTAAAATTGTCTGTGATCCACCAAACAGGCAAACATCCCTAGATTTTTTGACATGTAATGGTATGAAATGATGTTTAAAAATGGTTTATTTTACACATTACAAGCTAACTCTAAAAATTTGTGGCAAATGACACTTCATGTGCAAATCACTAGTTTAAAGACAGGGAATTTCAATGTTAATTTTTATTAAAGATGAAAGATAAAGAAAGATGCAAGGTGAAAAATGTCCGTAAGGTTTTCTTGTGAGGGAACAGAGACTTACAGTCATGCAAATGTCATGCATAATAGCCAGAATTTTATCAACAGTTACATTAGCTTACTTTTCTAATTCCCATGCTTTTGGGGATTTGACGAAGGTTCATGTCTCCCCCTCCTTCCTGTGCAATAAATAGTTAAGAACATGAATATTTTCAGTGTTCTGGGGCAGTCCTTTGAGTTAGCATAGGAGAGGCACTGTGTTAATTATTTTTTCGGCATCTCCTTCTGCAGACTCTCAAATGTATCCTGGATGATATTTGGTGGTTTGTTTCAGACTTGAAGGATTTGAGTTAGCCAGAAGGATTAGATTATTATTACTGCTTCCTTAATGTCAGCATAGATTCCATCAGCTCTGGCAGAAATGATAAGGACAATTGGCCTGTCCTGTTCTTCAGATCTGACTGTTACACAGATTGAGGAGTATCCATCAGTTAAACTAAATAAATATGTATATCTATATATGCATATAGAAATAATGAAATATCTATCTCTTGTTTGTTAACCCTGGACTGCAAAAAATTTGGGAACACATAATGCTGTCTGTTCCCTTAGCAGAAATTGCAGTAACTCTATTTACTTAGCATTACTTTTTTTGGATGGCCATATTGACTGCTCTAAGTGACATCAAACTCAGGCAGAAAGTTTCCAAACTGAGACAAGCTCTGCCAAAACAGAAAGAATTCTGTTATTGTTGAACTCTAGATGCCTAACATGCAACTCTGAAACAAAAGTGCTGTGTTTTGATCAACTGGGACCCAGAATCAGGCAACAGAAGGACTTTGCTGGCTCTAAATGGCAAATTCCCTTTCTCTGGAAGGGCAAAATGAAAGGAGGTAAGGGATGTTTATAGAGAGTGCTTGTTACTCCTTCTTCCTTACGCATTTCTAAATATGCAGTTTCCTATTTGGAAGGATTTCTTAGCTAGGTAGGATTTACATTTCTAGCAAGTGTTTAAAATAGAGGAAAAAAAGAGAGGAATAAGTTCAGTGGGGCTAGTGAGAATGAGAGGGATTCTAGAGTATACCAGCCAACTTTAATTATATTTTGCAATTTACTGTAAATATCTTTATCGTGTTTTTATATGTTGGGGGGAATTCTCCAAACTTTTGCTCAACTAACTTCCATGGGAATTCATGTGAATAATGACCTCAACATTCATGATATGGAAATAATTATTGCTGTACTGGATAGTTTGTCAGCCTGTCTAGTACTACCATAGATTTTTGCATGTGCTAAGCTAGGCCAAACCTTGAGAAATGAAGCTTCATCAAGGTGCTTTGATTTCCCTTCATCCTAAGGACTGTGTACTTCTAGAAAGTACAAAATTCATGCCTAGATGTGGGAATGACCAAATCACTCACCTTTCTTCTTCTTTTTTTCCACCTCTTTTTCTGATTAACATCGTGGGTGTGTTATCTATTAGTTCTTGGCATCTGCTGTTGTCACTTCTTGGGATAAAAATTTATGAAGAAAAATACCTCCCTACTTGATAATTTTTCCAATAAATGCTCATTTTCTCCCTGTGCTCATTTCTGTTTATTTAAGGAATTACCAAGGTGTTGTGAAGGATAACTCATAATTGGGAGTCTGGGGATGTACAACGTGACCTGATGACATCGTCCACTCTGAGATATGAACAATGCAGACTTTGGTGCTGGCATTGTGCTAGTTCAGAGGGCCGTGCTTCTCCTAGTGGGAGCATGAGCAAGGCAAATGGAACAGGACAGGTGCTGAGCACAGCAGTTCTGGTATCAGCAAGGGTTGCAGGGCATCTGTGCTCACAGTCTTGCCTTCAAGGGCTTAAAATTCACATGTAGCTAGTGAAGAAACAGACATCTCTCAAATCAAATAAAGCCAGAGTGCAATTAAATAATAAAACATGACAAACAGTGCATTTCTAGGGAATTACAGCATGCCTTGGGTGGAGTTATAAGGCATGAGGCCAAAGGTTGCATGGCTTTAATCATCCAAGAGGCACAGAAAGCCCCTGATGCTGACAGTGCTAGAGAAAGGAAGAGTGGGATGGTGTGGGCAGTCTTTCTGCATACAGTTTAGAAACCAAGCTTTGATTTTATGCTTTTTGGGTATGGAACTGTCTGGATCTCCTGCATGCCTCTTGTGGCCTCAACCGGTTAACCTACTGAGACTGCAGAATGATGCTGGCACATGCAACCAGCTAGTTCAGCACCCAAGTACCTCTAATGAGTGGAGCAGAAAGTCTTACTCTGGATCAAGGCAGTTTTTTCCAGCCCCTGTGCCTGGGCCAGGATTTCCATGAGTAGAGTTCAAGAGCAATGACAGCAGCTGCTAACTCTGGTATGGAGAACCAGGGAGAATGAGAGGATCCCTGGGGTGCTGTAAGCTGGACTGCCGAGGGGATTGGTGCTGAGGCTGGGGAGCCTTGAGGTGATGTATCTGGGACAGAATTAACAGACATTCTGTGACCATGGGCTTGGCCAGAACGACCCAGAGGATGAGTTGGAAGCCAGAAATGCATTTTCCAGTGAGGCGGAACAAAAGATGAGCGAGACCATTTCAGTGCTTTTCAACATGGATAATTAAAATATGATTCTGATACCACCCGGTGCCTGATGGCTACTGTTGTACTTCCATACAGGGGGCTGCGAGATTTCAAGGAGCTGTGTGTGAGGTGGCCAGTTTCTTCCTCTTCATGCTCATCTTTTCCAAGTGAGCTTTCAAGGATCTGAAGCTTTACTCAAGAGGCAGGTATGAGGAGATGCTTGCAGGTGCAGTGTTTCTCTTACCCTGTGCTCTTCCTGTTATCTTCTGGCGTTTGGCTGGAGAGAGAGCAGACTTCAGCAGAGACATGAGACTTGTGCTGAGAGCCACAGCTGGCAGCAGCATGTTGTCTCTCAGCGAGGGGTAGAAGCCAAACCCAGCGCTCTTGCTGCAGTGACAGCTCCCAGGAGGGTGGAGAGTAACAGGCTCTTGGAGAAGAGGTCTTGTGAGGTGGGAGCATTTGTGTCATGCTGGTAATAAAGTCTTCAGAGACAGAACATGCTGATTCACAGAAATTGAGACTGTTTGTGGGAAGGAGTTGGCTTTCACAAATATCTTGACTTGAAAACTCTTGTGGAAATAAAATTTTGGAACTGTCAGAATGTTTTGGTAGTTTCTAGCTGAATGGCTTTCTCATTTAAAAATACTTTTTGTTTTGAAAATTAAACCTAACATATTTAAGAAGTTGCATTAAAAGATATGTTTTGAAATTGTCAAAGCAAAATGCTGACCTTGAAGTCCAGGATTTTTTTTTTTTACTTCACTCCAGATCTTTAGCTTTGAAAATTGCAATAATTTACAACTTTCTTCCCCCCTTGATGTGGGATATTGATATGCAGAAAACTGTTTATAGAGAAATTGTTTCTCTCTCAGCTTAACATAATGGACTATGTCACTTTAGCATGAACAAGCCCCATTTAAAAACAACAAATTTCTAATAAATTCACTTTAAAAAGAAATAAAACAATTCTTTTGCTGCAAAGACACCTTTTACTGTCACAATTATTCTCCCACAAGTACAAGCAGGTTTTCTGATTCTAGGCTTAAAATGTTTATTGATGATTATAATGCACTCAAAAGAAACCAAATACAGATGGTTAAGTTTGAACAATGTTTTTCTCACACAGTGTTTAACGCTCAAGAAAGTCATAAGGCAAAGAGGTCCCAATTCAGTACTGTGCAGCATCTCCTGCTGATGTGTTTATTTCCGTTGCCTGGATTTTAATCACTGGGATGTGCTCACTTCAAATGTGATGCTAAACACTGCCTGTTATTATAATGCATTTCCCAGGAAAGTGTACTCTGACTAGCATGCAAAGTGTAAAAGAAAAAAATAGTTTTTGGTGGTTTTTTTTTTTTTTTTTTTTTTTTTTTTTTACTTTTAACTTGCCTTAAGAAAACAATGGTGCATTCTTTCAGGCCCTGTATCCTGAGTCCTATTTATACTGTTACCAGTTTCGCAAAGGGAAAGGGCGTTCCAAATGGGTGTGAGTTATGGTGGTACCTATAAACTCTATAAACTCACAGCACAAGGGGGCCATACTCTGAATTCAGCTCCTCACAACTCCCCCTCCTCCTTCCTGCCCCCACTGTGCCAGGAAGTTTCATGTCATGGCTCACAGCCTTACCCACATGCTCAGTAAGCCTTGCAGGGCCCAACACCCAGTCCCCAGCTGCTCTGTGCTGACATTCAAGATGCCACTGTGCTCTTTCCTAGGAGTAGCTGCCGAGTCCTTGGCTATAATTATGTGCCACAGTGGCTGTGGCACAGCAAGATTTGAATCAGTCCTTGATTTCCAGTGGTTGTGTTTTGGTGGTGATGGAGATTTATGGGGCACTGGCTCAGTTACATAGTGAAGCCCTGACACTGATGTCATTAGAGCTCACTGGTTCAGCTTGTATGATAGAAATGCTTCCCATCATAGTGATGTGGAGGTGACATAAGATGTGCAGAACATGATATGATTGCTGGGTTTGGTGTGTTTCTTAAAATTTTATTTTATTTGTAACATTCTTGGTACTTTTATAGTACTATATATAGATTGAATATATTGCATTAAAATGGTGGTGTATGGGGAAGGTGGGTGAAAGGTAAAGCAGAATAGCTATGGTGCAAAGGTAGCACCTTTCCAACTTGTCTGTGTTATTAAAACAAGGACAAATCTTTTTTTTCTTTTCAGTGTGACTGACTAGAAGCTTGGCATCCGCTCTAGTTCAGGCAAGCATGAAAACTGTTCATCCTGTGACTCTCCCCACTTTTAGTGCCCTTCAAGTATTTTTTACCTGGGAAACTTTATGACAGCAATATCTTGCAACATAAAACATTATTGTCCTACATTGTGTGCTTGGGACTTTACAATTATAGCAGAACACCAAAAGCAGCAGGCTGGGAGATTGGCTGCTGAGCTGCCTGGGTGCTTCATGTCATTAGTTCCTGTTACATGTGTTACTGAAGCCCAGCACTCATTGCTAAGTGTCGAGGTACACGAGAGACAGAACAGAACTGCTGTTGGCAACCATCACCAGCTAGTTGTTTTTGTCTGTGATTTCGTGATGTTTAAGACACAGCGGAGCTTTTTTCTCATTAGTAAGGGTCAGTATGCAGAAAACAGATCTCATGAAGTCCTGGTGTACTGTGTCACCCTGTTCCATCTTCATTTCAACATCACCCACTCCCACCTTGCCTGAAAAATCACACACTCTGCAGGAAGCCTTGGGAAGACGGATTGTTTTCATTTGCAGGGAAGTTTGCAGCAGAGCACTTTTAAAATGACATTGTAAGAAATTGCTACAGTGCAAGACCTGCTCTGACTTTTATTTATATAAAAAGAGATCTGGGTTAGGATTTCCAGTTGGAAGAAACCCACGATTTTACTAGGACAGGGAGGCTCATTCTTCTCTCTTGGCATGCTATGCTCTCTGCAATTTATTTGACAGGCAATAAAGGAGGTAATAAAGTGGCAATCAAAAACAATGCTTCAGTAGTCCTGAGCCACAGTTTGTGGGATTTCATTTGGAACTTATTTACCTAACCCACTCCCACACATCTATCTGTCTTAGATACCTACAGGAGTCGTGTCTTTGGATGGCTTGAGGCTGTCAAAAGGTTAAATTTTGTTCTTACAGCATTCTGGAATACTTTATTGTTGAGAAGGGGAAGTGCTGAGAGGTAAGGGTATGAGAGGTACAGAGTACAGAGACAGCAATAATCACTCAGTATTCAGGAGCAATGCATTTCCATCACTGCCACAGTGAACCAGATTAACTGATCCTTCTAAAAAGAATCCTGGGTTTCTCGGGGATGTGTTGGGATTGGAAGCTTTCTTGCTACCAGATCTGAGTGAGAACCTTTTCTTGTCTCTGCACCACACCGTGCTGTACTGCAGCCAAGTGGTATCCAAGGTGGTCAGAGCTGTGAGTGTTTTGGGTGCTCAGATGTAAAAAGCAGGTATGACCAAGTGACTTACATCACAGCACTGATTGTACCTTCTGAGGCCCCTTCCAGCCTGAATTACTGTATGATCCTAGGATCCTATACTTCACAACTGTGGAGCTGTTGTTGCAGCCATAGGTAATCCTTTTCTTCACCCCATGGCTGAGGTTTGCTGGCTGCACCCACGGTAGGACAGTGCTGATACTGACAGTGGTGTTGCTCACCTGCCTGAATATCTGAGCAAATAGTTCAGAGCAAAGTTGATGCATTATCTTTTATTGGCAGGTATATAATACAAATGAGACATACATGATCATGACCATATTTTTTCATGTTCATTACATATTTTAGAAAGCTGTCTTTCACAGATCTTTTCTCTATATGTTGGTTATGAACCATTCTGTAAGCATCACCAGGCTTCTTGATTGCTTATGTGCAGCTAGATTTGAGGCCTGTCAAGATTATGTTTCTGATTGAGTCGGACAAATTCACAGGATGGCTAGTTTCTGTAATCCTGTGCGGATGTTTTCTCTTATTCCTCAGAATGGCAAGAATGACATATGCTTTCTGCAGGTTTTCATGCCAGTACATACTGATGTAGATGTAACAGAAAAAAAGCTGAAGAGAGGTATGAATGAACATAAAATTCAAAATGATATGGCGATAAGAGGCTTCTTTTCCATTTTTCTCTATTTTGTAGCACTTCTCTGGAAGTCCTTTCCATTTTCTCTCTCTGGATTTTTGCACATATCTTCTGTAGGGTAGGTACATGTTTAAAGGGTAGAGCTGAACAGCTAGCAATAGAAATCCTATAGGTTTTTTATATGCAAGGTAGTCTTTTGTCTCTGGAGACTGACAAATTTAAAGTCCTAGGCCAATTGTTATATACACTAATGGAAAATTAGGACACAGTTGGCGATGACTATGAATTTATGCAGAATATTTAATTCAATTTTCGTTCTTCCAGAATAAGGGTGGAATTCTGTGTTCCTTGCTGTAGTAAAGTCCTGCTGTTCAGCTGAGTCAGTGTAATGGACAGTTGCCTGAATGCGTTTAGAAATGGAGGGCCAAGAATATTATCTCCTCTTTATTAGCTTTCTTCCTTGCTGTGGGATTTCAGCACATCCCAATCCTGAGCACATTTCTCTTTGTAACATACTTTTGGATGGAGGAAAATATTATCTTCCCAAGTGTGCCTTCAGGGAATTGACATAGAGGGAAGTGAAAAACTTTAAAACATTCAGATTTCCAGTGGTACAGGTGGGCCTTTACTCAGGTAGCTGAACATTTTTAAAAAATGCCCCTAGAGATGTCTTTCTGAAAATGAGCGACGTGGCACAGCAGGGACTGAACCCGCCCTGGAGTCCCAGATGCTTAGCTAGTGCTGCAAATGCTGGCTTACCCTTCCTGTCCTAACACTGTACTTAGTCCTGTCACTGCTGCCTTTGATTTAGAAGGGCCGCTCTGAATAGAAAGACTGTACTCAGGGTGAGTAATGGTGGTGAAATTCGTCTTTTTAGTAGTTGATTTTTAAGCCTGAAAAATCTGGCGTATTCACAAACTGTGAATCAGTGCATCCAGCTACAGATGTTATCCTCTGGAAACTGAGTATCCTGTACCCAGCCATACTGCTGTTGAACTACAGAAATGCTCTCAGAATGTGATTCCTGTTTCTACGACATCCAGAAGACAGTTGCTTTCTCTTTGTAGAACCAAAAGATCAGAGGAGGTAAAAAGCAAACTAGAATAACACAAAGGAAGAGAAAAAAAATGTGTTCAAAAGACCTCTGTCTCTCCCCAGCTTCCTGCTCCCTCCCCCTGCCCCCTGCCTCCTCTTCCTTCTGTCTCTAAGGGTTAAATATGCAGAGGGGAAAAAATTGCTAGACTTTATGTCTGTGCTTGGTGGGAACTATTAAATTACAGCTGGATGTTTTTAATTATGCCACACATAAATGCCTGAACACAACAGCGTTTTAATCCAAATGTGAGCCTCATTTATGTGTGTTCTGTGTTTGCTCTGAAATGCACTGGCTGGCACTTGTTTGTGGTGGCCCCTTTGTGGCATTGTAACAGTGTGTGGGGTTTTTACCTCCCCCCCCTCCTCTTTTTTTCCCAAGTGCGAGGATGGGAGCTAGTGCTGGCGAGGGGGAAAGGAAATGGGTAATAAAACAGAGAGCTAAGCGGCTCACTGGAGCCAGCGATGCTGGGATCTGGTTAATTGCTCCGAAATGAAAAAGATTCGGGGGTTTTCATGAAATCCCATAGGTGCATTTGCCAAGCCTCAAATATTAGATTGAATTACAGTTTCTAATTCCTCCCCCCCTTTACCCACAGCCATGTGTCTTATTTCTTCCTAAAGCTTGTCCACTTTTCAGAGCATTGAATGTAAGAAGGAAGCTGAGTAAGGACTGCCTGCCCTGCTTGTTTTACACCTTCCCCACCTACGTCTTTTCCTAATCCTACCTTTTATTAAAAAAAAAAAAAGAAATCTGCCTCTCTCTTCTCCAGTGTATCCTGATCTGTTTGTGGATTTGAGGTTGAAATGTTGCCTATATATTTTGCCTTGCAAGGGGCTGTGGGGAGGGCGTACTGAGGAACACTGTCCCTTGTTCTCCACACCCACGCACTAGCTAAGCATAATATAATACTTTTCTGCATAGCCACCAAGACTTGTTTTTTAAAAGGGGCTTTGACCTGTCCCTCTCATTTTCAGAAATAATTTTACATTGGCAGTTAGTTGTGCCAGCATTTTTACTGTCCCACAAAGGGATTCCAGCACCTGATTTGTGGGTGTAAGGGGACTTCACTGGGAAATGACGTCAGTGGCGTGGCTTGGAGGAGTAGCTGTCTCTGAGATCAAATCCTTAAATGGTAGGATTGGCACCAACAAAACTGAGGCTAGAACTGAGACTCTCAGTTCTGTGTATAAATTATATCCACAAATCAAGATGCAAACCCCTTTTCTGACAGTTATTGTGTTTTGTTAACCAGTGAACAATGTGCATTTTCTTAGTCTGGTCATTTTGAGATTATGAAAAGTGCACCTTGGTTATTAGGCTGGTATCTGATCCCACTGTTGTTTCTCCTCTTGTGAGGAGAAATCTTTCCTCTTTCTTCCACCCTGAAGCTGGGAAGGCTCTCTGAATCACCTAGTTATGTCCCAGTCTTGGAATGGGCATTTCTGCTGGAAATTGCTCTGCCATGTTTTTCTGAGCTGATCCCACTGGTGGATCTCAGCATCCCCCCACAGGCAGATAATTCTGATGTACTTCTTACTCAGGAACCCTTTTTTCCCCCCTACCTTCTACTTAAACTTTCTTGCTGTGTTTTAGGAAAGGGTGATTTGGAATGCCAGCCTCAATTGGCTGGCTCCAGTCCCTCTGTCCTCTTGGAAGTTATTTCCTACATTCCTGTGTTATTTCTCACCTTCCTCATACCATTTATTGGTGGAAGCTCCACTGGAAAGGAGTGTGTGAAATGTTCCTTCTAAATTATGCATGCACATTAGCAGTTAAATGTAAGTTCCTACTTTCAGTCTGCTGTGATTATTTTAAATAATTAAAAATTAAGAGCCCCATTTCCTACTCAAAAGGAAGAAGAATTTAGGCCACTATTTAACTGGCAGTGTTTACCCAGCCCCTCATGCAGCCTCTGCTGTTAGGCACTAGTCTGGGCTGCCCAACTTAAGAGAGCAGAGCAACTAAGGGCATGCTTGAGTAAAGCATGCTTTGATACTTCTGCTGTTTCCTTGTACGTGATCTCATGATGCATTGCTGTGGGGTGATCTAACTGTTCTGCCAACTCGTTTTCAAGAACTGTTTTCAAAGGGAATGGTTTTAAATTGCTCACTTGGGGGGTCATTTATTGTCTATTTTTTTTTTTTTAGTGCTGGGTCCTCAGGCGTTCGAGGGTGAAATCTCTATTGTTCACCCCACCTCCAGAATGATCAGAAATCATGGATTTTTACTTAGCCACCCACTGTTTTTTGACCTGAATACTTCAATTTTTCTTTCCCACCCAGTGCCTTCCTAATGTTAGCCACAGTCTTCCCATCTTGCTCTCACCCTGTAGGGTAAGGAAATGTGGTTTCATCCATGAATGACATTAATGCCATTGTGTGAATCATTAGTGGATCCAGCATCACAAGCCCTAGGGGATCAAATACTTGCAAACCACTAGAGAGGAATCCTAATATCAAATACGTGGCAGGAATCGTCCTAGCTCGAAGAAAACAAAACAACCCTCTTTAATACCCAGAGAAGGTCATGGTGCTTAGAGAGAAGAGGAGCTTGTGTAATAGCCTCAAGGGGCCCAGAGGCAACCATCCTGCTTCTCTCTCCTGTCTGTATTCCCTCTTGCCTCCCCTCCTCCCAGGCGTCTCCCTCTCCAACCAACTAACCAGATCCTTCCCACTTGTGGCATATAATGGCAGTATTTGAAGCCCTGACTAGGCTGTTGCCTTGTTCTTCCTCAAAAAAAACAAACACAAAGTCAAGATGAAGCATGACTAACTCAGAAAAAAAATTAATAAGGACAGAAATTGAGCTTTTGTAGTGGGGTGGGAGAAGAAAAGCTGAACACCTGCTGTTCTGCTGTGGTGCCATCCCAATTGCCCTGGAGGCTGCTGTTCTGCCTTTTCAGGCCTTTGTTCCAGTGTTTCTGCTTTGCCTTACCACTTGTAGAGGACAGCAGAAGAGCATGGGGTGTCTTCCAGCCCAAGGAGGAGTGTAAGATTGTGATTGCTTTCTGGCAGCTCTGATGATCCCAACACTTCTGTAGGTGTTCAAAAGCTGATTACTTTTCTTTTTTGGTTGTGTGTAGTGGCAGGTGCTCACATTTTAAATTTTTGTCCAAACATCCTCTGGGATGTAAACACAGAAGGCATATTTGGCTGGTGGCTCCTGCAGTATGCTTTACCTGTGTAAGAACAGGAATACTGTACAAAACCAGAGAAAGCAGATGGGAGTGCTCTGTTATCCATAACAGGACACAGATTTCCCTTAACGACCTCATCCTGCTAACCTTGAAGAGAAAATTCAAAGGTACTGCAAACTCTTTCTCTATGGCAACCTTTACTCCCAAGTATCAGACACCAATATTTGACATTCCCTGCAAAAAGTAGGTGGCAAATAAATTTCATCAATCTATCTAAGTAACTGTCATAGCTAGATCATCCACGCTGCAAGTGGCCAACCTGGAGATATGTAGAACATCTTAAAGTAGCTGCTGAAATATTTGTGTAAAGTTATATTCTTATTTTCTCTTCTTTTGTAAACTATGAATTAAAGTATTGGAATGTGAGAATCTTCAGTCCCAGAGGGTGGTGGTGGGATCAGAACTGAAGGGCGGGTTAATTTTATCTGAGCAATTTTGAAACAATTTGAAATTAAAAAAGTTGGTTTTAATTGTGTTTGGATCCAAAACTCTTCACAAATTAAACCTGATCATTTGAATTGGAGTTCTTACACTCCATTTCAAGAGCTAATAGAGATGACAAAGCAATGGAGAGTGGAAATGTTAAAACTGATTTTCTGAAAGATACCAAGTAACACTCTGCATTTTTAAACTCTTGATGATACGGACATCTCTAAGCAGAGATTTGGTAACTTACTTTTTGAAGCTCATTACCATGGTGAACTTGCCAGTGCTCTGGCAGCTAAGAAAGTTTAGCCAGCAATGACATCAGACTCCGAATTAAAAGTATGTGTGGAACAGATAAGATAAAAGGTGCCTTTTTTCTTCTTTGAACCTGCAGAGTTTTCTGGTTATAGTTTCTTGAACTTGTTGAAGTTAATACAAGATAACACAAACTATTTTGGGATGGGGAGAACAATCCTTTAGGCAAAACAGCAAAAAAAAAAACAAGGAGGAAAGCTCCTCCTATGTACCTTAAGTATATGGAAGATTGATTTTCTCTGTGTGTGATTAAATGTCTTAATTTATTAAGCAAAGAGTTACTGAAAAAAGGAAGATGATGTTTAATCCATGCATACGGCTACTACAGTGTCTTTTTGAATAATGGATCTTTTTCTGCACATCAATGTTATTACAAAGCTGGAGAAGCATCAAAGGAATATTCTGCTTGCTGTATGAGCCTGGGGAAGTTAAGTGCTGAGAGGAGACTAGGTTATACTTTCCCAAACTGTGAAACAGATAAAAATGGGGCTAAAATGGCTATAGAAGATGATATATTGCTGCAAGTCCTCAATGGTTAAATTTCTGATCACGATTAACAAAGTTCCATTATTTATAAGGAACCTGGAAACACAATGGTATTTTAAAAATTGAACTAGATACTGTTCCTAACTGCAGATTTCTTCTAAATATTGCATCTTTTGCTATTTCTACAAGAACTTATATGGACTATGGTATAAGTAGTGAAAATGTAAACAGTAGCCAAGACATTTTTAAGTGATAGCTTCTATTAACAAGGTACAATATAAACAGACCTCAAGGTTTGTGAGCATTCCTTATCAAGCAGAAGTTTATATCATAGCTGAATAGTTTCATGTTTTCTAAAAAGCTATTTAAATCAGTGGACCTAAAGTAACTCTTGTCAAAGTCAGAGGGAATTTTACCAGTGGAAACAGAATTAAACCCTAAAGAGATCATTTTTTCAGCACCTTTGCAACTTTTCATCTGCCACCATTGGAGCCAATGGAAAAGGTTTCATTGACTTTGGCACATAAAGGGATGTTAGCTGTGTAACCCAAGATATCTTGTGAGTGCCAAAGAATAAACGAAATTTAGAATGAGACCAGCTTTGCTGTAATGGTGATGATATAATACTCAAGAGCAAACAACTAATAACCTCTTCTTAAAACAAGAATCCATCAAGAATGCTCCAAGACTAAAGGGAAAATTTGCCTCTGGCCTCTGGGATTCCCTGCTGGGCAATGAAAAGAGGAGCTATATCATGCAGAAAATGATGAGGAAAGAGTAAAACCCCTCAGGAGAAAAAAGCCTGTTTCTTTTCCCCTCCTCGTCTCCTGGCATACTTATCTTTACCGCTTGCATACAATTCCATTGAGAGAAACCAGTTCATGATAGAACAAACTGAGAAAGTGCTAGTTCAGGCAGCCTCTTCTTTTCTTTCATGGATTAATGGCAACTGAAAATGAAAGGATTATTTAAGGCCACTTGGGCAATATTAAGTACTGCCTATTGTGTTAGGCTAGGATCACATGTAGCCTGGAAACCAAAGACAGCAAACCACATTAGGTTAGTGTAGGTGGACACCTAGGTTATGAAACAGGCAGTTCTTGGATTTGCTTGTCAGTAGTTAGAGAATTGCCAGTTTTGAAGAAAGAAATTTTAAAATAATGGTGGTTTGCAGACAGCCTTTCTGAAATTCCCGGAGGAATAGCCATGTTACTCAACTCTAGAAAACAAAGTCTTAGTGACCATTCTCAGTGATCATTTTTTATTTGGACTTCTGTTGACGACACAAGAAGTTAAAGTTAAATCAAGTTCACTATTCATGTGTGTACTGATATGTGGCTGAGCTGGAAATGGTCATTTTTTTGAAAGCTGTAGCCTATTCTTGTCAACCCATTTCAGAAAAATGGGAAAGCTTTCTTCATCAAATCCATTCTGCAGTATTTTCCTGTGAGTCAAAATGCAAACAGTTTTCAAGCCTTTGCTGGGAAATGCAGTTCACAGTCTGGCAGGACCTGGGAAAATAAGAACTTAAGTGACTGTATTGTGGAGTGTATCCATCTCTCTCTGTGTGGGACAGAAGCTGACTTTTGAGCAGCCATCTAACTTTGGCTTTTGCTTCTTTCTCTATCAGCTAAAAGTTCTGACGGCTCTTGCTTCTACATTTCTGGAGTGGTAGAGATGTACTGGCAAAAATTTCCTTGGAACTAGATCTGGAAATCTCCTTGCCTTGGATGGTGTGTTGTATGAACTGACATTTGTTTGGAGGAATTGAGTGAAAGGATTTAATGTAAGTGTGAAAACTTCCAGTTTCAACATGCATGAATTTTGGGGGGTGTGGTGGTGCATCCACTTGTTTGTAACAGGAGGCCACAGGTCTTGTAGTACCCTGTAGAGGAAAAAGCTTCAGTGATACTGTCTGGAGAATGACTAAAGGAAATTGAACACAGAACGATCAACAGAAAGCTACTACTTTTTGTTTATTCTCCGGCAAATGTGTTGGCAAATGGCCTTCATCTCAAATTATGCAAATTCTGCAGTCCATGCACCTCTATGCTTCAGGAACTTGGTTGTCAGTGACCTAAAAGCTTTCATTGGGGATGGACATTACACAATGCTGGTGTCATATGGGACTTGAGACTCTCTTCTTGCACAGATTAGGTATTCATTAGTGGTGTAGTAGATACGGGCCAAATCACAGATTGTTCCTGAATGAACTGGTCGCATTACACTGTGTGTTCTCCAGTTACACCTCTGTGTTCTTGAGAATTCAGAACTGATATTGTAAAAGGTACACAGAAATTATTTAAATCAGCAATGAGGAGTGGAAAGAAAGTGCTTCTGCACAGAATACTTTGTGTCTTCCCACCTACTTCTCTGTGTGTTCTTTGTTTCTTCTTACTGCTTCTTTCTTTGTTTGTTACAGTTTTGGATGTCTTGCTCCATTGATATTTCCTATTCTGGATATTTTGAGTCTTGTTAACAACAGAAGAAATGTCTATTATATTCCTGTACAGATGTTGGTGGAGGTTTCTTGATATTTACATAATAATTATTAAAACCCCCTCTGAATCCCAGGCTAAAGTTTTCAAATGGGCCCAGGCTCACTTTACCCTTTTATCTAGCCTTTATTCTTTCATACTAGAAGACATTCTTTCCTATGCATTAAGAAGTGATTTGTTTTCTTCCCAGTCTGGATCTACAGCAATCTCCTGAGTTATTTTGTCTAAGGTCCTTGTAAAGAGAAGCAGGAATTTTTGTTCCCCTTCTTTCACACAGAAGTAAGGTCCTAGTTCTTGTTGTCTTTGCTTTGAGAGTGGGGAGGAGGAATTCCTTCCTGACAGTTGAAAGGACAAACAATTTAGAAATATAAACATTAAAGGAGGGCGGGGGGTGTCATTCTTATACCTCATTCATGTAAATCAGCAGCAGGGTCAAATCAATGTACATCACATCACTTAACAGGAAATCTTCTTGCCTCCATGCCCATCTTTGCTCACAGAATTTTGTCTCAGTTATGTCCCAAATTCTTGTTGGACTAGTCTGCTCATGCCAGAGTATTCACTGGAAGAAAACCTGGGCCAAAGTGAAGCAGTACATTGCTTCAGCAGGTTGCACAAGCAGCAGAAGACATACAAGAGAGACAAATGCTGTGGAGAGCCCTACCCCAAGGTTTGACCACAGGGAACAAGGCTGGGGTGTCTTCACAAATGGGTGTATTTGAAAAGGCATAACCATTCAGCTGGCAATGACTGACATTATACAGCTAGCACTATCTATAATATACCCTGAAAAGTCCAAAACCAAATTTTGACTGGATTTATGAGCTGTAGGACAGGAGCCAAGTTAGCTCTTACTCACT
This sequence comes from Certhia americana, assembly GCA_018697195.1. Lineage (NCBI taxonomy): Eukaryota > Metazoa > Chordata > Aves > Passeriformes > Certhiidae > Certhia > Certhia americana. The sequence continues at coordinate 111,756,284 of CM031858.1, forward strand.
CAGTCTTGATATGTTTGGAGCAATCTCATCTTTATATGTCTGGAACTTTGTTTTCCGGACCTGGTTTCTTCATATCTCAAATAGTTTTTATCAAACTGTAACAATGGCATTCTTTCTCTCATTTCGTTTAGGGTAGAAGAGGGGCTCTTAAATATACACATTTTGTTTAATGGGCTTTTCTTTTAATTTCCTATTCAATTAACAGTGATTCTCTAGTCTTTACAATTTTCAATTACCCTTTTCTTGCATACTCAGGAAGTGCTTGGCTTCCATTTTTCAGATCAGTTGTAACTTTCCCATTAATTTGGTAGCTGTGATAGCACTTGCCATCTGCCATGACACATGCATGCACTCACCCACTGACCCACCCATCAACCATTCACATACAATGGGATCTTTAAAGGGGTCCATAGAGTGTCCATAGAGGTAAATCTGATAAACCACTTACAAATGAGGCTGTCCAACCTCTAGTGTAAGTCACAGCTCTCAGTTTTTTTGTAATTTAGTCCATTCCCCTTATAGAAAACTTCCCTCTGTGTCAAGTTGACTTTTACACATGGAAGGTTTCACTGAAGTTGGTTTAACCCTTATCAAGAAGGGGGCAGAGTATAATAATAAGTAATTTTGGCCTATGACAGTATTTGTTTCTTTCTGTGTCTGTTTTTCTGTCTCTGTGTCTCTAACCAATTCTTTTCCTGAGAGATCTTACATTTTCCTGCCCTGTAAAAGTCTAAACAAATCTGACTTATGAGCAAATTATCTTTATACCTGCTCCTTGGATCACATCAAATATCTGCTGCTAACGTTCCTGAATGTTCTTCATACAGATCATCCAGCTGGCTGTGGATCATTTAGAGTTTACAACATTAACTAAGGAGGATCTCTAATATTAAACGTGCAGGTCTAAATTACTGTTAGTACTGTGATACCTCTTTGGATTTACCAGAGTTCATATCTGATAAATGTCTAAGTGACCCTATGGAATATAGGGAAGATTGCATATGATTTCTTTAGATTTAAACCTCATTAAAACATTGTTTCTATGAGATATGTGAATATTTCTGCCACATTTAATGATGATTTTTTGTTTAATTTTATTTAATAGCAAATTATTCACTAAAAGCAACAACTATGCCCTATGATAAGATTATTATGCACCCACCTTCTCCATATTTTCCTTGGGCATTTTGCTCTCTGTTTGCTGAGAAAAATTAATGAGATTTTAAAAAGATACATTGTAATTTTTTACTTTCAGGTATGAATTAAAGACATAATTAAGGTTTAGATGTGTATCCTCACTGAAATGACATGGATCTGTCTGTTGGTGTGAGTCCAGAAGAGGACCATGAAGATGATAAGAGGGCTGGAGCACCTTTCCTATGAGGAAAGCCTGAAAGAATTGATCAGCCTGAAGAAGGGAAGCCTTCTGGGAGACCTTACTGTAGTCTTTCAGTACCTAGAGAAGCCTTGCAACTTCACTGTGAGGGTGAAGTTCCAACTCTGGAACAGGTTGCCCAGATAAGGTGTGGATGCCTCATCCCTGGAAGTGTTCATGGTCAGGTTGGATGGGGCTTTGAGCAACCTAGTCTAATGGAAAGTGTCCTTGCCCATGGCAGGGGGGTTTGAACTAGATGATTTTTAAGGTCCCTCCCAACCCAAAACATTTTATGATTCTATGAAATGATACCTTTATGTACCATATTATTCATTATATCTCATAAGTAATTATAATTAAAAGTAATTTGATTCAGCATGAGTGTTCATTTCTGGGCTTTGCTTTCTGGAGCAAATTTTATGCTAAGCAATGATCCACATTTTCTATTATAGCACCTTATAACTGCATGTGTTTTGGGTTTTTTTGTAAAATATAAGTGCCCACAACTGTGTCTGTAGAGAATGCATGGATATCCAACAAAAGCCACACCAGACCAAAGTGTGTGATGTAAATATGTATGTACATAGCACATGTATACAATATATGTGTGATTCATTACAGTGTGTAGCTCTGTATATTGTACCTGGGAAAGGAGGCAAAAGATCCCAGTAATTTCAGGGCCTGCTTCACCATTGCATTGTGATTGCTTTGATTATGCAAAGTAATTGTAAACCTGGCTTTACTGGGCAGTTAAAGTGGGTTTACAGCTGTCTTATGTCAGGGAGCTAAATGAAGCAGCCAATGAATTCAGCACAGAACTCATGCTGTTTCAGTGTGGGGGAAGCTGCTCCCCAGGCATCCATTCCAGCGAGCATCTCCTTGAGATTGGACTGGGCAATAGTTGGAACAATTTGTGTTTTCACAGCACAAAACAGTGAGATCCTTTGAGACCTTCAGTGAACCTCAGCATGTTCAAATTGATTGTTGGAGAAGTCCTGCTTGCTTACAAGTGTAATCCTACTCAGAGGGAACAAGTACCACCACATTGTCTGTCTCTGCTCTGCACAGGGCAGCAGGAACTGTGGTGGGTTTGTGTGTTTCTCTGCTGGGGTGGCTGCAATGCCATGACACCTCCTGAAGTATCTGCATCATACTTTCACTACAGAGTAGGGCTGTGGACTCTGACAGTGAGAGGGAACAAACCAGGTAGAAATACCTCTGCTCACATTGTTTTTCAGGTCTCTCTCTAAAGAGCAGTTCTTCCCTCTGAAGGGTAATGCTGGAGAGCAGTCAGTGCTTTTTGTGTCTGAACTATTCCTTTGTTCAGCTGTTCCTCCACCAATGCAGCCAAATGAAGGCTGAACCGTACAACACAGCCTGGGGCGTCCAAAACTCCAGGAAAGTTTGTTTGTTTGTTTTTTAAAGAATAAATAAGAAAATACATAAAATATAATAAACAGATACAAAATAAAAATATACGCCGAAGACGTTGTGCACACAATAGCTGGAAAGCCGGAGTGCAGGCCTGTTTTCCTCTGTCAGTGGGTCAGTGTGTTCTGTAAGCACTTCCATCCTGTCGGGTCCCTGGTTGGTCTCCACCTGCTAGCCGGCTCACTCCAGAGGCAGCGCTGACCTGGCCGCTCCCTCATTTCGCTGGCGCCAGCGGCTTGATGGGCCTTGCACTTTGATTATTTGTGTTAACAGTTAATTTAGCACCATGGACACGTGTGCCAAAGCTGCCTCCACTTCCTGCAGCCTTCCAACAAATGGGACTTTTATGAGATGCCTTTCACAGCTCCCCCGCCTCCTCCAGCTCGACTCATTTGCCTCTTCTCCCCCACCCCTCCCCTGCCTTCCCTCCCCAGCCCACCGTCTCAATCTCAGCTGTAATCTTTTCTACATCTTGCAGGAAAAGAGCTATTTCTGGCAGCTCTGTCTCTAACACTCACCCCACTCAAACTGATTTAATGGAGATTTATAGTTGCGAAGCTATGCAGCTCTGAGGCACTTTCCTGAAAAGTTTTTCTGTGCCTGTGTTACGTATGGAATTTATTTATTTAATGTTTGGTGTTGCAGCTACACTGTCAACTGTTTGCATGACATATTGAGACACTAAATTTGAAGATATTGCTGACTTAGCTGGGAAAAATAAGCTTTGCTGAAATCACTTAAAATTCAGAGGATGGTTAAGAGAGAGACCGGATTTTAGATAAGCTATCCCGGATCTAACAACTCATTGTCTGTCAAGTTTATGTTTGTGTAAGCTGGGCTTGTAACAAAAAACAAGGAAATTGATCAATAGACCCCCAAAACACAAGATGATTGCAGACCCTCTATCTCTAGAAACAGTCTTGGGAACAGGAAACTCCAAGGAGTCATTTATCACGTATCCATCAAAGGTTGAAAGTTTAGAACGAGGAAGACTAGCTTTACTTCCTCCCTTTGGTGACCACTCCCCACATAAGACCCCCGACTCATTTCAGAAAACAAACTACGCATGCTTAATAGCCTTTTTGTCAATTAGCATACGAAGCGGAGAAGAGGAGGTGACAAGGGTATGAATATGCATTTGTAATTTGTGTATTCAACATTCTTGTGGATAAAAGGCTCTGTAATTACCTGTGATCTTTGCAGTGCGTATTAGGGAGCTATCCCACGCAGCTGCCCGGCCGTCAATAAACATACACTTTCTAACTTATCTGTTAGAGAGTCTTTTGTCCGTCTCAGTTGGGTATCGATATTAGATCGATATCCATATTTTAGTAAATCAATATTCCACATACTTTTTCCTTTTTTTTTTTTTTTTTTTTTCACAAGAATTCCAGTGAAATCCTGTTACACAGCACATTTCTGGTCCAATTCATCCCAGCTGCTAGCTTTACCAAGCTAAAATCTGACACCCAGGTCCAATTTCATTAAACCCCAGCCAGCATGGTTCTTTGTGATAATACTGACTCTCGTCTAAGGCAATATGTATTTTGGCTCACAGCTACAAATAAATCCTGTTGTAAGTACCTTCTTCCTAGTGTGCAGCACACTGCAATGGTCCAAAAAAAAAAAAGCAGCTTCTGTAAGAAGTTGCAGAGAAGAGAGACTTTTGTAATAATTTATCATGATTTTCCAAATAAGCTCTCTGCTATCTTAAGAAATTATGTTCTCTAAAAATAAATGAGAACTTTAGTTGTATATAGCATCAAAACTGCTGTTTCTGTTGTCATTCCAGCTTTGATTGATGCAGAGTGACCCAGACTGGTATGTCAGGGACTATATTTACAGCCCAATACATACAACATATTTATTCTGTGTTACCCTTTTCCAAGTGTCCAGCTACTAAAATTAGCATTAAGTATTCAAAACACGGCCAGGTAAACAAAAAGAAATGCATTGTTAAATTCCCATTTCCTCTTCATTATTGGAGGGTGCTTTGTGTTAGTGCTCAGAAGGGTATGTGTTGGTATTGGGGCTCCTCCTGGACTCCTCCAGGAGGCACACATCACATCCAGTCCCACTCAGCCTCCACATGAGACCTGGCTTTTGTGTGGACTTCCAGCCTGAGGGTTTATTTCTCTTGACCTCTTTCCCATGCCTGAATGGTGACACATGTGGCTGGTCCCCTGTCTACTTAAAGAAGCAGAAACTGGGATGTCTCCATCCTGTCAAGTGCTCCAGGTGGCTGCATCTCTGATGGCTTCAGGTGCAGGAGCCTCCTGATCCTAGCTGCAGGAGCTGGGGTATAAAACTGTTTCTCAGTGTCTCCCCCGAGTGACAATTATTTTCGTTTTTTAAATGAAATTGAATGAGCTAAGTGTAACCTGTCGAGGACAAATCCTGTACTCTTCTCATCTTCCAAACAAGCACTGTGTGAGCCGTGATTCTGCCTGCTCTCCTGCCTCCTGCTTGTTTGACAAGTGGTATTTTGAAATAATGCCATAGTGTATTTTTAAATATCAAATTTTGCTGTATTTTGAAATTGCAGATTCCCTTTGGTCAAGAAGGTTTTGTCCCTGTGTTTAACATTTTGTTATAATGGTCTCTGCTAAGCTCCAGGACAGCACATTTTGGAGGTTGCTGGTGAATATCTTTTGCTTAAGCTGAGACAGGTACTTTCCTGATGCATTTTTTTTGTGACACCAAGGGAAAAGTTAACAAGTTGGAGGAATACGGATATTACCATTTCAGATCAGACCAGTTGTGTCTTGAGACCACTATTTTGCTGTGAGAGTAGCTAATCCTGGATGACAGGTTTTTTACAAATTAAACATAGTTTGAGAATGATTATCCTGTGTAAGGCTAGCAGCACTGGAAATTAAATGGGTTTTCCAGTCTGCCTGTTTTGCAGCACATTTCTTTAGACTTTTTGGGAATTTAAATTTGTTCTGGTCAGTTACAAGGTTTTACAAAAGACCTAGGAAGTGTTGAAATTGCAAGTTCGAGTTGAACCAAGTGTTGCAGAAACATGGTGTTTCAACACTGTGTACGTCATGAACCTGTAATTTCAACACTTTCTAAGAGTCACCAGAGTCTCCCAGGCTGAGCTATAATATAACTAAGTTTCCCCCCCTAAACATTCAACTATCTTTTTTTTTTTTTTTTTTTTTTTCCTGGAAAATATAATTTGAAACACCATTTGGCTGACATCAAAGAGTTTAAAATTGTTTTATTAATAATGAAGGAAAGTCAAAGTAAAGGATTACTGCAAACAGAGAAGCTTGATGACTCAAGTGGTAGCGGGGTGAGTCCTTCTGCTGGATAAATACAGTGGACTAGGGTTGCAGTTTTAATTATGGATTCACTTGTGAGGGACAAAGCTGAATTTTTGCAAGCCGTCTGTGGTTATGCTTCTGCTTTATGTCATAGCACTCTGGTTCTGATATCAAGTGTAAAACTCCTGCAAATGAATCTGCTATTACTTCTGCCTCTAGGCTGTGTCTTCCTCAGGCTCAGCCAGAGTGGGGAAGATAGGTGTGGCACAGCCTTGAATGCAATTTTAAGCAATTTATACCTGTCCTTCACAGTCCACAGCAACACAGCTGAGACACATGCATTGTGGCATGCGCTTGCTTTCACTAGTCTCCCTCAAATCATACACAACAAGCATCCAGGATGCAACCTATCCTTTAAAGAATCTCCTAACACTGGAAAGCCAGGGCTGCCACAGCTGCAATAGTAAAAAGGGAAAAGACTACCTTGCCCTGTAAGATATTGTGGCTTTGTTTCCTTGACTGGTAACCTGTCTATTGAGTGACCTGATACTCCCATTCAGTGAAAAAATTTTGCACTTTTTGTGCACTGACTTATGCATTTTGCAAAGGTTGAGCAACATCCCTTTATTAGATTGAGAAAATGTGGTACAGACAGACCCGAGCGATTGCTGTAAGTCCCCAATGAGGGCAGCAGAGGATGGAACCCCAGTAGCCAAGTTCTTATTCAGTAGCCAAGTTCTTATTCAGTAGCCTATTCACTTGGAGACATTCTCTCCATTCACTCAGCTTCCCACCATCCTGTGGGAATGGCAGGAGGGCAGGCAAGTATAAGATGAGTTTTTGATGCAAAATCTTTGTTTTGCACTTTTCCTTATGTGTTGGCCCAACTTCAGTAACCTTTCAGAAGCATCCTTTTCCCTTTCATATCCCTTGATATTCCCTCAAGATCTAAATGACCAAAATTTTCTTAAAGTATAACATTTTTCTCTTTTTGCATTTATGAGATGAATTGGGAAACTTCCTGTACTATCCCTGGGAAACTGGACAACAATCAGCTTGTATTTAACATGCACTGGTGTGTCTGCATCTGAGGGTGGGAGACAGAGAACTACTGGGAATAGCCAGGATTTCTCCCTGTTGTAGGCAAGGCTGCTGAGAAAGCACAAACCAGCCACAGTGGTGAAGTCATGCAAATGCAATGCTACCAAAGGCCACAGGAATTGTGGAAAGATTTGTGTAAATATCTCATGCATTCTTGTGCTCTAAGGTTTATGGAAACAAAAACCACAGTCACAGAGCCCATGCCACATTTGCTCGTCCCTTCCCCCTTCTGTTTCTTCTCTACAGAAAGGTTGTAGAACAGTTTATGTGCAGCTAAGAAACTGATTTTTTTTTTCTTTTTTGTGGTTATTAGTAATGTTAAAAAAATAAAAAGGTGGAAAAGATGGTAAGCATAAACAAAGTTCAGCAGGGTGCAAGGGGAAGGCTGATTCATGAGTATTATGTGAACTTCTTTGCTGTAAGTATGCCTGGAAAAATATATGGCAAACTCGTGTTTCCCAAGTTATTTCAGACAACACATTGTCTCTATCACACATCAAGTGGACCCCCCTTTCCCTGAACCATTTCATTCAGTAGATTGTCCATGCAATTTGCTTACCCTCAAAGGGAAGATACTGCATGTTTACCTTTTTGCTTAATTTTTGAGGTTTTATCATGCTGTCTTGAGAGGCTGACAGTACCTGAGTCTAGACAAAACCAGTCCTGTTTATTCATGTCCCAGTATCCATTCCTGTCTGTTTTTGACTCCACCAAGGACATTCTCCCCTTCTTTAGATGTTTGGTATCATTTCAGACAGTGGTATCACACTAGAGAGGAACACTCTACATGAGGGCTGTTACGAGTAAATAGCTCAGGGGAATAATGCACCTGCTCTTGGGGGTTATATGGATTGGTCCTACTGCTGCTGCTGGATGTGAGCTCCTGGGAGCTGGTGATTGACTACACAACACTGTTGGGAGAGGGAGAGCACTCTATCAGGTGTCCTTTCTTTTTCAGGTCTTAGCTGCTTGCTAAGACAAGACATGAGCAAGGATGGGAAAAACCACAAAAGGAGCTAGTTAAAAGATAAGTCCTTAGTCTGTTTAAATTAAACACCTCTTTTCAAGTCTAAGGGAGCTTTACCATCTTTTGAGTGTATCCACAGACCAGAGTGCAGGGAACACAGGAGCAAAGGACTCCAGCAGGGGCTGGAAGCTGTGAAAGTACTGAGAAAGAAAAATAACAACTTGTATTGTCTCAGGGTAATAACCAGCCTGGCAGCTGGAACAGAGACTGCTGTGACCCAAAGGCGATCATCTTTCTCATGTCACAAATCCCAAACCTTTGCTGCCTTCCCACAGTGCCACAGCACCCGGTGTGTGCCACTTCCCCAGTCCCTTTCATGCATTGGGGTGCATTTGTTTTGTTTCCAAGAGGAGATTTTTACATGTAGGAAATTGGTCAGGATGAGCTGGTGCTAATACTGTGCTGACTGCAATGGCTGTGAAGCCTTCCCTGGCCTCTTGGAGGGACATCGGCTGTGGCTCTGAACAGCCCGGGTGCTTCAGCAGGGGGCACTGTGAGTCCTGCTCACCTACTGTGGGGCTTTTCTGCTTCAAGAGGTATTTTTCTTTTGGATAAGGAATAAAGCAGAGGTTCTGACCACTTGTGGCCTTTCAAAATGCCAAGGTTTTTTTCAAAATACAGGGGTGCTGGCCTAGGCATCCCAGCCAAACTGCAGCTTGGGTAGCATCCTGCCAGTTCAGAGCTACACCAGTGATTCCACTGGGATATGATTTATTTCTTCATTTCCTGTCCTAAAGGAACACCCACAAAGTTGTGAAAGTTGTGCACAGAGTACACAGTGCAAAGGAAGCTGCGCTGATTGCTAGGTGAGGGTTAGCTTAGTAATAGCTGGTGTTTCTGGAGTGGTTCTTCAGAACAGAAGTGAGCAGGCAAGAAATAGCTAAGCAGCTCCTAGTCAAGGGTGTTGCTGATATACAAATAAAAAAGGGATGAAATGCTCCAGCATGTCAGTTGTGAAACATTTATTAAGTTAACAAGCCTACAAGGACCAATAACACCATCCTCACTGTTCTGTTCCTGCAGCCACTTATGGGCACAGGCTTTAGTCTTGCTTTAACAGTCAATCTTCACAGAAGCATGAGGAAGTTGGTGCTAGTTATCCTGCTTCAGTCTTTTCCAATCACCCAACTGGCAAAACTCAGTAGCAGTGATTTATTTGCTTCTATCACTTGCTTCAGCTATGGGCTCAAACCCCCAATTATTTGATTGTATTATATAATCAAGGTTTTGTTTGGATAGACCATTTTATGTTTTAGATTCTAGTGGACAGCATCATCACCATTTTTCTCACAGCACAAGATTTCGAAAGTTCCAGAGAGAACACTTGCCCACCTGCTTCCAGATTCCCTCCAGCTTTTCTGTCCTTCTCCCTTCCGTGCGTGCTGCATGCTGGTTGCAGTGCTCCTGACCCTTGTAGAGTGCTATTTGCTTATTTTATCTCAGAAAACAAAACAGATTTCTCTGTGTTTTGTTCTATTTCCTACATGATAGAATCTTTTGTTTTCACTTGCAACCTTTGCAGCTTCCAAGAATTTTTACTCCTTGTGGTTTGCTGAGATGCGCGGGGTTCAATAGTCTGCCACCAAGCCCTGGCCCAAGGTCGAGGATTCCCTCCTTTTCCTTCCCAGTATTGTCCTGCATCCTGCAAGACCCTTCTCCTTACATTGCTGTGGCTGTCGTGACAAAGGGGACTGGCACCAGGCACACTCCTGCTGCCACGGTGACAGCTGCTGAGCACTCGCCAAGCTCCAATGACAATAGCATGACCTCAGATACTTTATTAAGAAAGAGAAACTTGAAAGGGAGGGTACACTTAAAAGCAGAAAATAACACCTCATCTCAATGCAGTGCATTGTTTTTGCAAGTCCAGGGTAGAAATGCTTTAATATAATCTCGGCCTATTCTCTCCCAGCCTCCCTCCCCTTTTTATGCATAGGTTCATCCACATCCATGGTGGACTCTAGTTCTCAATAGCCTCTGTGTGACTCAAAACATGCAAATAGATGTTATGGACCACCGGGATCAGTATGAAGCCAGGCATCATATTCCCCAGGCCATGATGAAAAAAGCCACCAGGCTTTTAATGCTGCTGTGACACTGTGCTTCACTTTCTCTGGGTGATAATGGAGTAAAATGGGGTGATGGTACTTTAGTCCCTACAACAAAGCCTCCTGAGGAACATGGGTCTGGATGAGGCTGTGCTATGGATGGAGAGGGAGGATGGAAGCTGTGTTGCTGCATGGAGCTTTGGATGGAGAGGGAGGCTGGAAGCTGTGTTGCTGCATGGAGCTTTTCTCCTGTAGGGACACGGAAGGGAAGGATCCTGGTGGGCAAGAGCTTGTGCTGAGCTTGCCTGAACTCTGCAGCCGGGATGGCTGAGACAGAAAACCTTTGCCTGAAGCCACACAGAAAGTTTGAGAATGAGAAAATACGCTTGGCAGAAGGAGGAAGTAGAGCTGGTCAGAAAAATTCTGACTAAACAAGTTTTCGTTGGAATTTACCGATTCATCAACATCAAAGTACTTTGTGGAGAGGGTCCAATTTTGACAGAGTTGCTTCCAAAACCAGGCAGGGCTTGAAAACTGCCTGCTAGGCACATTTTGGAAACCTGGCTAGTTTTATGCTGATTTATGCTGTTGGTTCCTTAGCAGTTCAACAACTGGCTGTTAAGAAGTGTATCTTTCCAGGTGTAACTTGAAGTGACTGTCTCCAAGCAAGGAATCCTGTGGTGGTCAGTGTCTTTGACCCTGTTCTTGCTGCTTGTAAAACCCTTGGTTCAGGGACATTTGCTCTGCAGAGTGCTATCAACTTTTATCAAACACTCCTTTTTAAAAAACAGAGAAATCAACTCACATAAAAGTTGCTGCTTTTAATTCTGGGGCCTTTTAACTTGAATTTTGAAACAAAATGTATGCACTCAATTTCTTTTTTTATACATACTGAAATAGCTCAATTTAAACATAATTTCTACTCAGCTGAATTTATGTAAATTGGAAAACTTCAATTAATTGCTACATAACAGTGAACAGAATGAAGCCCACAAAATACCTAGATATTTTTCCTTTCCAGTTGGACCAAACAATGCTTCTTTTGCTTCTTATGGGTGATACTGATGGTAAACCTTAAAAAAGAAAAAGGAGATGAAGAAGAGGAAGAATACTTGCTGTGGGTTTGTGCGTGCAAGATGGGGAGACAGAGAGGAAGGGGTATTTCACATTTCCTATGATATGTTTTGTTTGGGATTGTAATAGCTAAATTCATTGTGCATAATCTTCAAGGCTTTACAGAGTATTTCTTGAGCTTGTCTTCATGGGAGGAAAAAAACTGCTGGTGGATTTTGTTGTTTTTTTGGTTTTTTTTTCCACAGAGGACTTTTCCAGAGTCTAGTGTGAACATACAGTACTGGAGTAGCACAGAAATATGCCATTGCTTTCAAGCTTGCCCATGTCCAGATGTGCATCCCAAGATGTGCTAGCTTTGGGGAAACATAAAGCAAACTGAAAGGAACAGGATTTTACTGAAACAAACAGGATTCTACAAAAAGAAACAGACCAATAAAATTTGTGCAGAGAACATTTTCTTTCATAGTACCTACAATTATGCAATTGTGCTAATGCACTGTACTTCAAAATACGCCTGTATTTTGCAGCAGACTCTTTTCTAATTTTTTTTTTCAATTGGACACAGGATAATCTTTTAAGCAATGTGTTTATTTTAGCTTTGTTTTTCCCACTCCCCAAGGTCTGCTAGGATTTCTCTCCTATCTTTTTTATGTGCCAATGACATTGCTTGTTACAAGGTCAGGATCAGAATTCATTGTGGGGGGCAACAGTGCTATAAGGGCTTGACATGACATCAGAAGTAATGCTGCAGTGAATTAAAAAAAAAAAAGTAGAAAAAGAAAGGTAGCAAGGCTCATGGTGCGGAAAGATCTGGGTTTCCCATCCAGACACCATCTGTGAAGCACTCGGGGACAGTGCCTAATGCCTGAGTCATCATGTTTGGCAGTCCTTTACCCAGTGGTCTGTTTCCCTGGGGGGAATATTCATTGGGGGAGAAAAGAAATGGTAGAAGGACGGAAGATAAACTGCCCTTTAGCCCCATGATTTATATTTGGTCAGAGTACCCCTGTTCTATTTTCTTTTACTTGGAATGTGTCTTGGACATGTTGTTTCAATATGAGACAATCAGCTGGGCTCTCAGAGGAATGTCCCTGGAGACTCAAAACAGCCTCCCAGTAGGGTAATATGTTCAACAGAATTCTAAGATGTATTCTCCAACATCTGCTGTCTATTTGTGCATCCAGAATATTTCCCATCAGCATTTGGAGAATCAAAAGGGACTTTGAGAGATGGTCACCAATTCTCTACACTGCATGATAACTTGTAAATTGTTTACTTCTTTAAACTTCTACTGAGCTGATGGTTGTTTGTTTCTTCTTTTCTTTTTTCTTTTTTTTTTTTTTTCCTTTTTTTTTTTTTTTCCGGACCAATAGAAAGACCTGAAAATACACTTTAAATTATTTTTTTATATGAATGGGTTTTGAATGTAGTAGTAGCTTCCTGAGAGACAAGAAGGCTTAAGGAGTTATCATGAGCAACACAGTCAATGTCTCTTCTGGGTGTGTGACAGAAAAAAGAACTCATTTGTCTGCACATTAGAAGTAAGTAGACAATCAAACGGAGATTATTACGTGTTGCATCTAATATGCCATTTCCTCGTTTTCATTATTTCATTTGGTTTTAGTAATCCCATGCCAAAAAAAAAAGGCACATGCAGAAGTAGAACCAAACTCCAGGCAGGTAGCAAAAATAGCAGAGAACTACATAGAACATATTTCTTGCAGGAAGAAATAGAAAAGATTAAGATTATTTAGGCAGGAAAGTAAAAAGAACAAGAGAACATACAGCATGTGTCACACAAAGAATAATAGATAGTATGCAGAAGGCAAATTTAAAACTCCTATTCAACCTTCTCAGTGATATAGGAATTAGGAATGTTCAGAAAGAAAAGGAAATATTAATTGACATGATGTCAAATCAATCTGTGAGCATTGATTTTGCAGGGTATCGTTTGTACAAACAGCAGAAAGTTGCCTGAAAGACTGAGGAAAATATTGTCCAGATATTAAATGAAAATGTCATCTAGGTAAGATAAAACCAAATCCATCTAGCTTTATTCAGGAGGGCACATAAAGGTAGAAGAAAGATGAGCATATTACCACAATGATGGAAGCACAAGGGAGCAAGTGTTCTTATGGCAGGGAGTCTCTCAGTAACCTGTCAGTAATCATGGGAAGCTGTCTGTATCTCTAACACTGATTGGTATTTGATTTTGGTGACTGGGAGCACTTAATAATTAAGAAAGGGATTAAATTATTTCCAATTGTTACACTTCCTCATGAGCTGTAAGATTTCATGTGGATGAGAGGAGGCATTTGTCCATGAAAGGGCAACAGTGAGGAATTGAGGAATTACAGGCAGCTCTTCCCTAGCATTGCTTTTATTGGCTGTGTGTGCAGAAAAATTATCAAACTCAGTGGACCAGAAATAGGTATATTATGACAATCTCCTATCACAAGGCAAATGAAGCAAGCTGTGGCACTGCACACAAAGCACATGCACCCACAGCAAACAATAAAGAAAATATCTAAGGTTTGATTTCATTAATCCTTTTTTTTTTTTTTTTTTTTTTTCTCTCTGAAATCCTTTCTCTGTTTCTGTTCTGTGAAAGCCAAATAAAAGCAAAAAATAACCGAAAAATCCCTAAACAAACAGTTGGGACTTTGACTTGCGAAACTGTGTTTGCATGTTTGTTCTGAAGAGGTTCCCATAGCCCGGCTCTGACTTTTATCTATCCCCACAGGATGTACTCCTACACTTTTTCTTCCAGGGTCCCATGCTTCCTGTGGGTGTTCTCACAGCTGCCAACTCAGACAGCTCAAGTCTGGAATAGACTTTTCACAATCTTGAAGATGCTATTCTTTCACTAAGTCAAGTGAGATGAACACAAAAATATGGCAGATGTTTAGCATCAGGAATCAAAACAGCATTTTCGCACCACACAGCACATTCTTCTCTTCCAGATACCTTTCATTTCCTCTCTACAGGATATGGAGCAATTTTCCTCTTTTGCTGCTGTTCATGTGAACTCAGGAATCTGTGAATTATACCAGGACACTTGAATTCCCGTGTAATCTTTTCTGAGAGGTAACAGGGCTTGGTTCACTGATGTCTCAAGCTTAATTTTTTCCTGCCTGGAAGATAAATGCAGAGGTAATAACACTGGATTGTTTCTGGTCCCTGATTTTTCAACAAGACCTCCTGAACGCAATCTGTACTTCAGAGTAAGAGTAACCATGGGCCAGAATTACCTGAATGGGTATTAATTGTTTCAGCAGAGGGGTCTGTGAGTTTTGGAGCTAAAGAGAGCCAAATTCACTGATGCTGGAGATGAATATTTCTAATAACATTTATGGGGGTATTCCAACTGAGATTTCAGCCACCTGTAGCCTTAGATTAGCCTGTGGTATTCTCTTATGGTGATATAGCTTCTTTATATGAGGTCTCACTGAGCTGTGCATGTGGCCCACTTCACTAGATCTTTCACTGGCCCAGAGAAAGGCACGTGAGCATTATGCTGAGCCCAGCTCACACTATTCCCCACCTTGTCTCTGCAGTTCCTCTTCTAGTACTGTTCAGTGCAAGGTTGCTCTGATACTGTATTGCCCACTGGAAAATAAGTATAAGTATGTAGTATTAAGTATATGTATGTAGTTCAGGGTGAAACAAACTTGGAAAAAGCTGTGCCTGCCAGTCTCGATTCCAAGCAGCAAAGAGGAATTAATTAATTTGCAGTCTGATTCTCTGTCACAGAGACCCTGGGCTTTCCACACATTCTGAGTTTAGCACTCAATGACACACTGTGTTAAAGCTTTAGACACAAAAAAATGAACACATTGCCTAACAGAAGATAAAAGAAGTGCATGGCTGTCACATAAATTATTTAACCCTGTAATTAAATTATGTTCTTTGCCCCCCATTCACTAAATTACTTCATCAAGAAATTACAAGCTCTTTCTCTTCTCCTGATGAGTCTGAGACCAAAATAAATAGGAGGTACTATGTGAAACGCTGTTACTAATCCTCATTTTTACTAAGAATTTACTCTATGCTGCCTGTGTTAGACAAATCTTTAAAGGAATCTATAACCATTTGGAAGGTGCAGAATTCATGCAGAATTATCCTTTCTACTTTTTAGCATAGCTAGGTGATTAGGATTATCTGAAAGCTTTTAAACTCAGCATTTTTAACAATGTAACATTCTCCCAGAAAAAAATGCCTACTCTCTCTGCAAATTTTCAATTTTACTTTAGAAGATTTAATGTCTTCTGTAGACTATAGGATTTTAAAAGCTTTACAGAAATATTTGGTCTTTTGCCCATTTTTTGAAAAGGAGGGGATGGGACATTTTCAGACAGCTATGCAAAACAAGCCGCGTTTACACCAAACCCTTAACATAAACATATCATGCATAAGCTTAGCAGCTGTATTGGAGTCAGCAGAGAGAGTGGAAAGGCTTTTGAACTCATGTTTCCACACTGGGCAGATCTGCAGTGTTAGTATGGGTGGTAGATGAGGGATAGACAAGTCCAAGTGTACCTCTGAGGTTTGTAACTCTGTCTTGTATGGCTTCCCTTATGATATCTGGAGCTGGGGGAGAGGTGCTACACAATCTGTATGACAGATTTCCTACCCAAGGCAAACTTGATGGGCAGCCTAAATAGTTGGTTTAGTGGTGGACTTAGAAGTTCTGGGTTAATGGTTGGACTCAATGATCTTAAAGGTAATTTCAAATCTAAATGGTTCTATGATTTTATGATTCTATTCTTTGACCATACAGAGAAGAATGACTACAGTTTTTATCAATCAAACTAAAAAATGGGCAGCAGTGTTGCAGGAAGAAAATGTTCAGTTCTTGGCCTGAATCTTGCAGAGACCCCTGCATATTTTACTAGACCCTTACTGTGTTCTTTCAGGCTTCTCAGGAATGTCTCTAGCAGCAATACCACAGGCAGTGTGTCATGCAGTGTGAGCATCCTGGAGGAAAATGCAGGTCCTGCTCTGCACAGCTTCCTCCCCATTGGCAACTGTTTCTTTGCTTTTTCTGCTCAAGGGTAAAAGAAGGACTGAGGGTCAGTACTACATTTCATTCTATGAATATTTCTTAGTCTGCAGGATTTCTTAGAAAGTTTTCGCACTTTTGAAAATCCAATACACTAGAAGGATAATAGTTGTACTCTGGTTTACTCTATTCACACACTATTCTTTCTTATTTGAGATTCTTATATGAGTCTGCTAGAGGCAGTAAGAGGAAAGAACCTTTCTCAGAGGCAGAGATTGCAGATGACCTCATGCTGAGAAGACAGGATGCAAAGCACAAAGCTTCTGGGGTATCCACAGGGCACCATGAGGAACTTGGCAGGTTTGTGACACTTCTGTTATGATTTGCAATATAGAATGTCTATATTCCTGGAGTTTCCTGGCAAAATTAACATTTTAAAGCATGTATTATTACAGACATGTTCTGGACTCAGTAAAAATTAGGTGTGCATATTTCAAATCAGTTTTTCTTTCAGTATAGACTTTCCAGGATGCAAAGACATATAACTATATTCTTAAAATTTCACTATTCTCTACAATATGATTCCTCAACAGTCAGTAGGCAACAGAGTTTTGTCTTACTGAAGGTGTAGCCACCTAAGTTGATTAATTGAATGTCCTTCAGAAAACTCATCCATTTTAATAAGCATGTTGAGAAAATACATTCTACACTGGGAATTAGGTTAAAAGCAACTTCAGCCTTCTTTCTGATGTTAGTACAGCAGTTGGATCTTTCCTTCTCTTCTCTAAAGAAAGTCTGTAACTTGTTGACAAATTGGCACTTTAACCAGTGTTCATGTTTCTTGCAAGTGGACATAAGGATGACAATGGAACTTTATCTGGCCTAGACCACATAGCATTCACAATTATGTCTCATTTTAGTAGACAGTAATATTACAAAGGGGTCCTTAGTAATAAGCTGGTTATTTTCTGAACAGAAGTGCTATACTATGTTGGATATAGTGCCAAGTACATATTCTCAGTATTAGCCCAGAAGGCACTGGTTTCCAAAAGATAAAAGCTATTCCAGTAAATTCAGTTGTGAGACTGGTGCCGAAGACTAATGGCACCAGACAGAAGCTTAAAAAAGCTGTGGTACTTCCTCCTTAGTCATTTGGATGTCTTTATCCTTAGATAAATTAGGGGATATTGACTAACATACTTGGGAACAGAAACTCTGTGAACTACTTGTTGAGTTTGAGTTGATCTATGTGGGGATCAGTCATGAACCAGCAAGGCAATGGCGTCATACATTTTACGAGATGGGAAAAAAAGAAAATATTACTAAATAGCTACGATGCCATGGAAAAGGCAAAAGGTTATGAAAATGATTGGCTTGAGGAAGGAGTCATTTATACAGAGGGATGGAAACACTGGGCTAATAAGTGTGTGGCATTCCATGGCTGTGATATCAGAATTCCCAGTACCAGGTGATTTCCCTTTTCTGAAATCTTTAGCAAATGCCTAAATTTCCCACAGGTAAAGAAGAAAATCAAATGGGTAAGATAACCCTCTGTAATTAGGAAAGGTTTTTGTACTAGAGAACAGCACCACTATTCAGTTGCATGGACACAACCTCCTTAGTGCAGGTTAATATTTAAGGACCCCAAAGCTGACCCCTGCTTTTTCTTTGGAAACATTTTTCTCTGTTATTTGGGCTGGACCAATTAAAAATGCCTATGGTGCTTTAACATAAAGGAATGAAACCTCGATGACTAATTTCTGTCCTGTTTACTGCCATCTGTGTGTTTTATTGTGTATTTCTAATGACCAAGTTCCTTAATACTCTCTATTTTAAGGAGAAGATACTGTGGCTTTATTTTATAGATATGCTCTGGCTGGGTATGTATCTGCTAGGATTAGTTGTAAGGCCTATTTCATACATCAGTATACTGTAAAATATGCTGCTGTCTCCATCTGGCTGCTCTGAATCTTCATGTGCAACCCTAAAAGGAAACCTTCGACATAGCAGTTCCCTTTGTGTCTCTTGCATCTTCTAGAAGCCTTGTGGAAAACTGTCCTATTTACTAGGTAGAAACAAGGGATTTGCAAATTGTGGGGGTGTTTTTTGTTATAGTATGTTTGTTTGAATTAATTTGTCTTGGATAGTATTGTTGCATGGTGATGGGACTACAGGAAGAGTTTACCTACAGTAAGCCTTCCATATAATGTGAAAAGATTGTAGAAGGTAGAAGGGCCTCAAAGAGGTGGCCTTTGATGTCCTAACTACCAAAGTAAATTCAAGCCTGTCCCCATTTAAGCTTGTACTGAGAGAAGCATCTAAAAATATTAGAAGTGTTTTTTTATTCACTCCATTGATGTGGATGGGAAAGTATGCTCTGTTAGCATGGATGGATATGCTGTGGCTCTGTTTCACAACAGAAACAGGGAATAAGAATAAGAGGTTTCACCTTATGGTGCTTATCCTGTTTACTTAATGCCACTTCTTCTTCCAATATTACACTCATTTTGGAATTCCTCAGGCACTGACTGTTCCTCTGAAATGCCAGTGAGCCTTCACAAAAGAAAAACCCACAAATGAGTTTCAAAAAGCTTTGTATCTGAGAATCACTGGTCCTGCCATTTCAGCCACCTGCTGCCTGGTGTGGCACTGAGAACAACTACCTCACCCTCAGCCCCTGTGTGTTCTTGGTTCAGGCAGCTGCAGTGAGACTTCTTCTTCAGGCAGTCCAGCAGTGCAGGCTGCCAAAGTTCATCTCCTGTGTGCTAATCTACAGGGCCTCTGCGTGTGAGAAACATGAAAGTATGACCCCTTTCCAATGGATGATCTAAGGAAAATTACATAAATGAAAATACAGCAGAGTCCGGTCATCTGTAGTTATAAATAACTTCTGTTGTTTGGTCAGCTGGAATCACACAAACATGCTATTGTTAGGGCCTGCAAGTGTATGCATACAGATTTGAAATGGGAATAATGCAGAAAATGGAAGGAGTAATTAACCAGATAAATGCTTGGTGTCTGTCTTATTCTGGCCATCTAACAGATGGGCACATGAAGACCTGCAGTGCTATCGATAACTTCACCCCAGGCCTTCACCATATGACCAGCTCTGCCAGCGTGGAGAGCTGCTTTGAATGATTGACTTCCAAGAGAAGGGCATCAAGCCAGAACTTCTGCAAAAGTCAGGCACAGTTCTTCCCCTCCCTTTAGGGGTAGGAGTTGGTGGGGGAGTGGAGAAGAGTGGGAACAGCAGAAATTGTCCTTACAGGAGAAGGAGAAAACTAAAAGAGCCTTGTATCTCAGGTCAGCTTTTCTCTGTTTCCCCCACCCTTCTTGTGAACAATAAGTCCATTTGCTATCTCCTTTTCCTCCCTTCCCCTTCCCTGCCTGCAATACTTGGCCTGGGAACAGGGTGAAGGGGGTTTCTTGTAGTAGCACCCACAGCAAGGAAGAGGATGGAGGCCTTTGGTAGCCTTGGCCAGGGAAGGGCTTGGAGTAGGCTGCTTACAGCCACCAGCTTTCTAGTCTGGAAGGAACGGAGTGAGGAGTGTCTCTGATATGCAGCAAAACGGAAGAGCAGTTAAATAACCACTGGAAAGCCCAGGGGGTGTGTTAGGACTGTGTGATGGGCCAAGCTGGTATCTTTGTGAGGGAATTGCTACACTGAGTGCTGGACAGGCCTTAGGTGCAGGCTCTGCAGCGATTGGGGTCCACTTTTGCTCTGGGAAGATGTCATCTAATGCCTGAATTTCAAGTGTTGCAATAGTATGTTCAAGGCTTCTCAGATCTGCTGCAGTGTGGTGCCACATACTCGAATAAAACATGCTGCCTGTACCTCACCTTGTTGATGCAGACTTCTGTGCCTAAAAGCAAAGAAGACACTCCTCATTGCTTCTTAAGAACTGAGAGAGACAAAGCTGGATGCTCTGGGAAGCTTAACAAGAACCTGAGTAGACACAAAGGCTGCCTTTTTATAAAGGAGCATGATAGAGAGAATAAGCAGATTTGGCCCCAGGCAATTTATATTTGTTCCTCTCCCCTTCTGCCTCGTGCATATATTACTCTGCTCTCTTAATTTTGGCGTTTCTGCCTTTGCCTTGCAGACCTGTGGAGTGGGAAGTCAAGCAGGCAGCCCAAAGGCACCACAGCCAGAAGAGAAACAGGAGGAGGATGTGGAAATAATTGGAAATCCCTGGGTTCCAGAAAGTCAGCAGAGAACATGCCAGCGCCCTTAAGCTAAGGAGGGACCTGGGAGAGGGTGCAGTTTGCATGTTTGGAAGGAGAGAGGGAAGTGCGTGTTAATAAGGCAGTGTGAAGGTCTGTGAACTGCAGGAGAGGCATTCGAGGTGGGAACCGCGCCCTGTCTCTAATTCCCTCATCTAATCTGGCTGCAGCAGGAGCCCACACAGAAAAACTCTTTCAATCCCCTTAACTGTCAGCCGTCTCCACACTGCTTGTGGGCTCTGCAAAAGGCTAAAATGCGAAGCATGGGTGGTGTGTGTGTGCTGTGTTTTGTGTCAGCTTAGAAAGCTTTGAAGTTGAAAACTAGTTTTTAAAACAAATTTCCTCATGTTGTGAAGAACAAAGCAGCAAATTTGCTACCTGAAACAGCCCCCATATCAGTTAAATTATCAAATGCAAATGGCTTATTGGAGTAATTTAGGAAAAAACCCCAAACTACTTCTTAAGAAACAGGCTATACATTTAAGAGATTTATATTCTTCTCACTCAAGAACAGTGCACAAACAATATGGATGCTCCCAGCTCTGCTGGTTGTCATGGTTTTTATCAGACAGTGTCACAGAGATTTCTTATAGGCTGAGCTGGAGAGTTTTAGCTTGTTCTGCAGGACATTTGGCTGGAGCAAAGAAATTCCTCCATAGCCCAAGACTTCAACAGGTTATTTCATGTGTCAGTTCAGCCAGTGCAGAGGAAGTGAAAATCACCCTCAAATGCCCCTTCTTGGAAAGTCCTCTAGAAGACAGGGAACTTCCCAACTTTAGAGTACTGCCAGAACATCCTATTTCTGCAGACTCTTCCAGAAGAAATGCTTTGTAAGACTGTTTGCATTTCCTTGGGACACTCATCTGGGAAAAATTAGGATAATTTCTTTAATTAGGCATTGTGGCTGGGGCAGGGAGAATGGGGGAACCACATGACCTCTCTCTCATATGCCTGTCTTTGTGGCTCTGGAGGATTGGGGGGGAATCCATCCTCTACTAATGTCCCACTGCAGGCTTTGACAGCCCAATGAACCATTCTGTTTGCCCTCAGGCTCCTCCAACTTGAAATCAACAAAGCCACTTTCCTGCATGGAAGCTGCTCAGCAGGAGAAACAGGGAAGAGGTAGCAGCTGCTTAGAGCTCTCCCTTTTGCATCCAAGCTGCTTGCTGGCCCTGAGGTGCAGGGAGGGGGAAAGGGTGATGGGAGGCAGCTGGGGGAATGTGATGCCCTCTGTATCCTTCCTGTAGTGACAAGCCTTATTCAAACACTTCAGTTTGAAAAGCTCAGAGTGCAGCTCCAGGAGAATGCTTTCAATTCATAATCAAATATGGGGCAATAACAGATGGATAAAACAAACAAATGTGGGGGAGGATGAGGTACATTCTCAAACACTCCAGAGTGTGTTCTGGGAAGAAGACACCCACTTTCTACATGTTATTTCTCATTCAGGGAAATCTATGGGTGAGTGAACTTTGGGACCTTCTTTACTGTGCCCAGAAAAATTGCTGGAAGATGCACGTCTATTTTTTATTACTTTTTTTTTTTTTAGTGTGGAAATAGTTCTCATGTCCTTGCAGGCTTTGAAGTTCTTCCTATGCCTGCTGTATTACTCCTCTTCTTCTTACATGAGGAAACAGAGCAAGTAGCTTGTCTTTTTAATCAGCACTAATCCTACCCTGTCACTTTGCCAGGAGATGCAGCCTGTTGAGTGGAGCCCTGGCACAGCAACCCCTACGTGCCTTAGTGCTCCGTGGGCCTCATTGTGTTACACTCCTCATGATCCCTGCTCTGCAAGATCTGCAAGAAGCTCTTCTCTCCAATGGTGCACTGGGTTCCCACTGTATGTGCAGCCAACTCCATTGTTCTGCTGGTGATGGTAATACATAGGCTTTTACAGCAAAGAAAGCCTCCATGCAAGCTGGGGGGCTTCTCAAGGCACAGCGGGTCGGTCACCAGAAAAACAGCAGAATGCTAGAGGAGTCTGTAATGATTTATCATCTCATTGTGCTTGAGTTCCTATGGCTCAGGACTGCATTTAAGATTTAAAACCTGCAGCAGACGTGGGGACGTGGGTAGTAAATGAAGGACCTGACAAAATGATGTGAGGTGGACTTTCTCAGTTCAATGTTGGTGATCAGTATGGGATTACTAAGGAGAGAGGGAGGATCTCTGCAGCTGGCAGGCCTGTGTGATAGTAGTTAGAAGTGAAGCAAGTCAGGGTCATGGAAATCAAGTTTCTAAACTTCATGGGGAAATGGCACGTGGATTATAATAGCAGAATTTCCATCCTACTGTCTGTGCAGCAAGAGATCTCTCACCTTTAATTTGTTTACAAATGTGATCAGTTTCTGCCACCTGTCAGCACGCCAAAGATGCAATATCATAACAGTAGGGAGGTAAAGGACAAAGCCAAGTGTAGTCAGTTTGAGGAAAGGGTAATATACATTTCAAATCAGCAGCAGTAGTTTAATTCTAGAAACAGTGACAAAATGCTCTTTATTTTTTCCCGAGTTCAGTTTTGGAGCCTTGTTTTGAAAACAGAACATTTTCTTGGCATGCCTTTACTGATTTCTTAAATGTGCCAGTGGAGAAAATATCATGCTCCTGTGTCTTCAGCTTCTTTGTAATAAGATCCAGTTAAACAACTAAAGATATTAAAAATTCATTAGAGCATTTCAATGGTATAGTCAATGAGACCTGTTGTTTATCAAAGCATTTCCAGACAAATAAAATGTCTTTTATATTTTTTTAATCATATAGTGGAAGACATTTGTCAGAGTGCTTTGTATAAAATTGATTTTATATTTATATGTTAATCATTTTACACTTCTCTAATGAAGCAGTAGGTAAAGTTAGGTAATAGGACAGATCCGTGAGAACATCTCAACTTCAACTGCCAAATTCCCCTTTAGGTCAAACAGCACAGGTGAATTACATCACAGTGCTGGGGCGGTACTCAGCAATAAAAGAAGTTAATTGCAAATGCTTCATTCATTGTATTCCTCATGAAGCATTTTTAGGGTATCTAAAGGTTTGCAAGTGAAAATACAATGAACCAAATTCTGCTCTGATTTCCAAATGGTGTCTCATAAAAAAGAACTTGGGTGATCCCTATGAACTATCAGACCCCAAATAAATGTGATACTTACTTCTGACACCACTAGAAACATCGGGCCCTTTGGACAAATCCAAATTGTACTGTTGAGGCAAATTTGCCACAAGAAAAGAACTTGTCAAGTCTCATTTTGAGAACACTAAATTTTGTTCTATATAGATTTCTGGAGCAGCATCAGGTTAACTGATACTTAATTTCTGTTCAGCTGCATCAAATGTCACCAAATCAAGAGCCAAAATATCTGATGCAGTTTCTTATCTCCCAGAAACTTGCAGAAGTTCTTTAAAAGCTGTTATCATGGAAATAGCTCTGTTCAATGTGATTTCAGTTCTACCTCTCAGTGTGGTTACTGAGAATGCTAGCTGGAGATCTGAAGTTAACCACAATGTCCCAGTACAAGAAAAGTTGAGCCAATGCATTAGATCTGCATGACCTTTCACAGGAATCTAGATTGGAGGTTACAGAAAACTTGATAATTGAGTTAAGACTCATTTTGGTGAGGAATAATTGTATGAGGCTTGCTGCAGTTCCAATCAATCTAAACACAGTGGGATCTGGTATTTTTGTTCAAAGGATTGAGTTATTCTTTTAAACCTATTTGAAAGGCTAGAAGACATTTATTCTTGGAAGAATAGGGACCCTTTTGAATTTATGAGATTTCAGTATTTTAAGCTTTAAATTAGTATTTAAAATGTAAGCTTATCTTATGATATAAAATCTGTGGTTAAGCTTAGAACATAATGTTTCTCCAGATGTTTACATACATGAGCCAAACTGAGAAAAAGATTGTCAAATAATTTGATACCCAGCTTGGGAGAAAAACTTCGTTGAAAACTTTTCTGAACTGTGAATCATTAAAAAGTGATCTTAAGTGCACAGTATTTTTCAATGGAAGTCTGAAAAGACTTTGTAGACTTACAAGGACATATTTTATATATACACATTAAATATGTACTTTTAAGCCTCCAAATAAAAATATATAAAGAGTACTACTTTCAATACTGTGATTTATCAAAAGCAGAACTCAATTCTACACATTTTCCCCTTGCATTTAGAAATTTATTCTTGTCAGATGTACAGAAGCTTCCAAAGCTTCCTTTTCTTGTAAAGATGTGCCTGACCTTATCTTCTATAAAAAGCTCTATTTTGGCTAATGCTCTATTTACATAGGAATGCAAGCATAATGAAATGCTGACAGCAAGAGGTCTGTTTGGGTGAAATCTGAATGAATATCTTATAGCGATGTGGTTAACAAACCTTATAAAAATAAAAGAGAAGCTGCGCCCGCACACACCGGGCAGTGTTAGTAGAGGGTGTCCTGGAGTGGAGGTATGTAAACAATGAGGTGGCAGTGTTAGGTTTGTGGTGTTGACAGCAGCATAAACAGCATAAAGAAGCCTTCTAAACAAAATCTCCAGCTGATCAGTGGAGCCGACCCACCACAGGCCTCCAGAGCTGCTGAGGAGGCGAGGTGCATGGCTAGAGGGTGCCTGTGTGTTTGCAGCAGCAGGGAAGGCAGGGAAGATGTGCTGTGAGGTACTGTTCAGCCATGGGGCTGTGAGCAGGTGTGACCCCAGAGTGGACCTGGAAGCTGTAAAGGGCTGGTGCATCAAGGGGCTTTAGCAGCACCAGGTCTTCTGCTGCCCCCAAATTCCAGAAAAGGAAGAAGGAGCCCCACTAAAAGTTAATTTAGCAGAAATTGTCAGAAAAAAATAGACTGAGTGAAATCCTCACCCCCTTGAATCCATAAGGATGTTACAGCTGAATTCAGATAGTGATAAAACACTAACCTATCCCTTTTGCTAAGTCTTCTAGCCCAGGATGACTGTGTGGTTTTCGAGGGCACTGAAAGGGATCAATACCCTGTCCATCTTTCTCCTTTTCTGAATTCTCTCCTTGTCTGTCTGTTCTGTTGAAGTCAAAAACCAATATTTGTTGAAATCACCCATGGATGCTTAAGAGCAGCAGCCTTCAGGCATGAAGAAAATACCGATTTGCTCAGTGTTGTGGATCTTCCTGAGAAGGGAGAGTGAGCCCAGGTACCTTCTTTTTTTTTGTGTCACAGGCCATGAAAATAGCGCTAAGTGAGATATGAACTGCCCTGAACAGATGCAGCTGGTGTGTCTGACCGTGATAGGTGGTGGAAAAGCATGCCATATCTTCCCTTAGCAATGTGTTTATTGGCTGAAATGTTACATCTGAACATACCACTTTTTACTGCTAAGTTTAAATAGGGAATTGTCTTGGTTTGAAAAAGACAGGGACCAAAGAAAAGGGAAACTTTCC
>CM031858.1:111782248-111804684 GCA_018697195.1 Certhia americana
CAACTTCTGGGAAAAAATTCTATAAGAAATCAACCCAACCCCCAACAGGAATACATATATATTTGCAGAAAATACTTAAATAGATGGTTATATTTGAGTTTGCTCTTGTTAATGCAGTTATTCGCTGTTGCCAATGTTTTAAAATCTATCTGTATAAACTTGGGCATTTAGATCCATATTTCAGTTTACAAAGAAGTGGTCTCATTTTCCAAAGCATTTCTTGAAAAATAATTGTATGAGAATCAAGTGATGTGTTGACATGATTGCATGTACATCGATGTGATCACAGTTGTTTGTATAGAAATCAGATCTATTCCAGTTTCTATTCTAGACGATGCATGGGTGCATTAATTCACTGCTAATGTGCTGTGTCTCAGCAGTAATAACTTGTTAGTAAGTGACATCTGGGTTAAAAAACAAAAGAAGAAACTGTTTTTGGAAGATTCCTAGGTTATTGTATTTCCAATTTCTTTGTAGTTGCAATTATACCTCCTAAATAGTGAAGTATTTAATAACATATTTTGTAGCATCATCTTTATTTGGCTTGTAGTGTAGTTGATTAAATTTAGAAAGCTATACAAGCTTGTCCTTTCTTTTTAGTTGATTGATAAAAGTAGTTTGTCACTGTTTCTGTCGCAGGCCACATGATTAAGATTGGAGTCAAGAACACAACTGTGCAGGTCTCAACCCCTGGGACCATTGCTGTGCACTGAGATAACCAAAAAAGGTAGAGATTGAAAGAAGACAGTGTGATTTGAAATTAATCAAGATGTAACAACTCCCTTCTGTAGGCTGTGGTTGGGAATTCTCAGCTGAGCTGAGTGTGCCAATGGCTGATTCACAACTGCTGGCCTCTTCCTTCTCTGACCTAACCCTGTGCTCTTCTAACAGCTGCTGAGTTGCTGATAAATCCTCTGAAGCCTAAAACCTTTGGTTGCCTGAGGTTAAGGGAGCCCTGACAGTCTGCACCAGTTGAAGATCAGTCCCTGGGTGTCTGAACCCCTACAGGGAGCGTTTTTTTCCAATGAACAAAATGTTTGAGGGAGCTGCAGGGGCTGTGATCTGAGAATACTGGGGGGGAAGCCACAGCCAAGACCCAAATGTTCCTTTGGTAGCAGCTAACACATTTCCTGACTGCAGTGTTGTCCATGTAACTTGAAAAGAATTCTGAATGAGTCTGTGGGAGAATAAACTAGTTAATGAGATCATGGGAGAGGGCTTTTTTTTTCCTTGATGACCAACCGTTGTCTTGTCTGGTGGTAATAAATACACGACAACCACAAGTAATGGAAGAGCTTATAATTGCCAACAATACTGGATCACAGGCTTTCTTTTCCATGGGCCAGTGTAGTGCATGGGCCACACTGTAGTTCAGAGGAAGAACAGACATGCTGAAAGCAAAACATAGATTTTCCCTTCCAGCGTGGGCTTTTGTGGTGCTTCTGGAAAAAAAAAAAAAAAAAAAAAAAAAAAAAAAAAAAAAAAAAAAAAAAAGCTCTCTGTAGAGTATTTCAGCTAATCTTTAGAGACCAGTAATAAAACTCAGGAAAAGTATGTAAAGGAAAAGATAGGACATTTTCCATAAGGATGGCTGGGCTTGGTAGGAAGATCTGTTTCTGATTAACATGCCAAGAAAGTACTTAGGTTGAAAGAGAATTTTACTAGACACTTTTAAAGGAAACTGTTTAGAAAAATGCCATGTACTGACCTCTGAGAAAGATCTCCAGAATCAGTGTTTCCTTCCAGTTCACTCTGAGGTTTCTACCTTTCTTCTCTGTCATGCACTCAATAGCAATAGTAATAATATCAATACTTTCTGTGCTGCAACACTCTCTACTTCAAAGCACTTCATAAACGCTGGACTAGATTCAGTCTGGTCTTCTACAGATATAAACTTTCTGTTGAAACCCTGGCTCTGTTATAGTGAATGGCAAATTTCCCACTGCCTTCAGTGGGGTTGAGATTTCACTCACTCCTTGTCAAAGAATGTAGGCAAAGCAAACCTTCTGAAAGAGGTGAACGTGATAGCTGAAAGGAGATGAAACCTCTCTTCATTTCAGGGAATTCATAAATTCTCAAAATGAAGGACAGGCACATCCAGACTGTTAGGGGGGTGACAAAGGGAAGAAATCCTAACCAATTATTCACTCAGTGTCTCTTTTCTCCTAAGTCAAGCAATAGGACAGTTCTCTGATTTTGTTGTGTACTTGAATTCATAAGTCTCTGGTATTTATATAGATATGACCATGGATAAACAGCTGATTGACTTACTAGCTTGGTTTTAGCTTAAAAACTTCTTGATAACCTTAGTTTTCCAGTAATTTGCATTGTCACTTTCAGCAGTTCATACCAGAACAATAGGGATTTATGCCCCTTTACACAGGGGCAGACAAGTCAGTAGTCAAACCATTGCTCACATGCATGCTCATATGTGTTTTACTGTTTAACACTTAAAACACTGCCAATATTTTGAATATTTTTAGTCCTTTTTATCACATTGCTCAGTGAAGACAGCCTTTAAAGTCTTTTTGGGATGAAGAAGCTACTGTATATTTTCAGAAGTATATTTAGAAGTTGTAAAATGTTAAGCGTTTATTTTGTATGAATAAACATTGTTTTTATAGTTTTGTGATCCCAAAGAAATTACTAACCATATTCAAGGCTGAAGAGGGAGAAAAGTGAGGAAGATATTAAGAAATAAAAATGCTTTAAAAATTAGTTGAAACATTGAGTGATGGTGCCAAGTTATATTTGCTCCTTCTGATCAAGGCTCTGAACCTGAAATCCTTATTCAGGGTAGAATTTGTATGATATTGCCATCTGCCTTTGCTTTTGAATGATCCTACTGAGCATTTCTACCCTCCTGGGGTATATAAACCCCATCTGTCCAACAGTGTCTGTTACCTGAGCTGCTCTCATTTTCAGCTTCCAGTTGGTACATACAGAATATGCCAAAGAGCAGTCCTGACATCTTGGCCTTGTTTTTCTTTCTGCTCTTCCATGTGTGTATCTTATTACATGAAAGTATGCTGAGAGGTAGTTTGCCACGTAAAAACGTGATGAAAATTAAAGGAGGACTTCAGATTTTGGCCAGTTCTTCTACATTTTTTTCCCCAGTACATAGGTCTTTACAGCACAGCCAGAATAGAATGTGGAAACAGCTGAAAAGTAAGTTGCTCTTCTCCTCCTTAGGTCTAAACTCATCATTTCTCTGCCTATTTTGGAAAAGCTGCTTTCCAAATATGAGCTTCACAGAGTTACTGTAGCCTTCTATTTGCATTCTGTGCCTCATCACTAGGAGCAGCTGAACTAGTTTAAATTCTCAAAAGCAATGAGAAATTCACTAGAGACAATAAATCATAGACATCATGAACTTCTGACTAGTGTGAAGTCATTCAGAAATATATTTCCCACCAGATCTCTGCAGTCTGTGGTATTCCCATCAGGTGATTAATCCTCTGTCAGGGTGCAGAAGGAGACAAGGAAATACAGCAGATAAGGAATACAACACTGATTATGCTTCCAGACTCTTTGGGTCATAGAAACAGACTGCAATCAGTTGCAATGCCTTGCACTGCATGCCTTTCAAAAATTCTAAATTATGACTGAAATGAAAAAGTGCTCTGAAGTATAAATGTGTGAATGCATGTAGGGGTCTGTAGGTGTAAAGAATAAAAAAAACCAAAACAAACCACAACACTGCATTATCTTTCCTCACTAGCTGAAAATACATATTTTTGAATAGTTTTAAGGTTGTCAATTCCTATTTTTTTCCCTTTGGGCTGGGAAAGCAGTCCCTGTAGTGTAAGAGGAACACACAATATTTGAAATTGTCTGTTACAGAGATTACCTGTCACTATTGGCCTCTGAGTGTGCTTGCTCTCATAGGAAAACTTGGCAGCACTGGATGTTACCAGATGCTTAAAGACTGAGCAAAAGTGGAGAGGAGCACAGGTGTATAAACCCAGGAGAAAGAACAACTCAGTGAACAGGAATTATGATTAAATACAAGAAAGAAGAGTAGGTTGGTGGTGTTTGTGTGAAAGAAGCAAATTTTTTATTGCAGAGCTTGAAGAGATTTGACTAAAATCAGGGATTTAAAAGAAAAGAGTAGATACCCTTAAACACTTTTCCCCTGAACCATTCTAAATGTTGTGGTGATTGCTGTTTGACCTGACTAGTACTGACTGAATGGGGAGGGGTGGGAATGATGTTTGGAGCTGTTGGTAAGGATTCTGATTGAAATGCTTCATGCCTCAAAGAAGAAAGGAATGGAAGGTGAGTAGCTTTTGGCTTCAGTCCTTATCCTTTCTTGAATGGTTAAAAGGAAGAGAGTGCCATGAAATCAGAACTGAAATTTCATTAAAGGCATGGAACAGATTGTGTGGCTCTCATTTACACCTGCGCAGATTTGGATTTGGTCCATGAAGCCCAACTACACTCTGGTGGAACTGAGCCTGGTGTCTTATGCATGGTCCCTGAGTCTGGCAGCAGTGGTGGGCGAGCTGCTATCAGGAAATGGGGCATGTGTTTCTGTCCTCAGATCTGTGTGCTAAGTGCTAGGCCTGGCCTGACAGATGTTAAAGTGCCTCTGAGTAAGCAGGGAAAATATATACAAAAGTTTCCTATTACGGCTGGAATAAACTATTTCTTAACTTTTGTGTATGCTTGTCTTTCAGAGAGGCACAGTGCTCTCACTCTGTAAGAACACTGATTAATTGCTTCAGTTCCTCTGGATCCCAGCACCTCTGGAACCTGTGAGAAATTCCTTTTCATAGTACTACATTGACATCTCAAAAAAAGTTTAAGTGCTTCATAAGCATAAATTAATTCAGCCAAACAGCACTTCTGTGATGTGGGAAAACCTGTGATGCCTACCTGACACCACTTACTTGACTTGCTTAATACTACAAACTGAATCAGTGATGTAGATAAGAACCAAACTCCGGATCCCTACTTCTGACCTCCTTGTTTCATGCAGTGAATGCAAACATGGCAAATTTGTAATATTCAAGAAGTGGTTGGATTGTGACTAGTGCACCTATGCAAGATAGTGCAAAGCAATTCCTTTTGTGAAATCCTCCTTCCACTTCAAAAGCTACCTTCAGTGAGAGGAAAAAAGCTCTAAAAATCTCACTGTTAGAAATGTAGCACCCAGCCATTTCTGTCCTTAATTTTTTACCCCCATATATCTCTGAGTGGCCTTATTTAACATTCACAATCCAGTTTCTGACTTGGGTGGCTGAGTTAGCTGACTGGCCTTTAGATTTGGTTTCCTCTGGAGTCAACAGACAGGTGTGTATCTAGGAGGTTCTTCCAGAGGATGATCCAGAGCAAAAGTCCAAGTCAGGTGGTCAGATTTGAGCTGAGTGAGTGCCTAAAGCCTTGAAAAACTCTTGCTCCTGATTGCAAAAGGTGGAGCTGGGATTCATCTGACAACACAGTATAAAAGAAGTGAAATACGTCTGTCAGAGAAAAGACCAAGAGATGATTATGTCTATGTTTGTGCATCTATGAGGGCTCTAAGCAATAGGAATAAATGTACAGTGGAGACATCTATGTTACAGGCAACTGTCTAGCTGGATTCACAGTAATGAGCATAACTCAGAAATGATACATTTGTTTTTGAAGGCTGATTAAAATTGCCAGTTTTGCATTAATAATGGGACAACCTGTTGTCATTTGCCCTCTCCCTTACATAAAAAAACTTCTGACAGACATTAATTTTACACTCAGGGAGGCTAAATGCATGTGAACATTATCTGAAGTATCTTGAATATATTTTCTTAAGACAAGACAATGACATTTCTCTGTACAAGTTCAAACATGACTTTCCCATGCTGCAAAGAACTGTCAAATTGAATAACAGGTACCGTGAAAGCACTTCTTTCCCAAACTATTCAAATGAGCATCACCTTAAATAAACAGAACCTGGCTAAGGGTTACATGAAAGATTTGTCATAGCAAGAAGTAATATTTTAATGATAATATCTCTTAATTTATTCATTATTTAAAGTTACTCTTTTAAATAGACCTAGAGCAGTCTTTCCCAGGTAACCCCTGAGATAAAGTTATCAGTCTCTGTCTCTCATCTTCACTGCATCCTGCTGTAAATAATGCCTTTGCTCATGGTATCTCCTACCAGTGGTGATTGCAGTAACTCTTTGGCTCCCAGCAGAAGTAGTAGGGGGTGTGGTTAAGCCAGGATGCAGCGAACATGATTCATACAAAAAACCTCAGACCTTGGACTGGTTGTAAGGGATTCCCACGTTTATTATGTGGGAAAGTGTTGAACATATTGTATAAATTATACAATGGAGCTGAAAGATTGGGATTTCCCTGTGTTAGTCAGTTGGTTACTACACTAGATTTAGACCGTCATTAAAGAAGAAAATAAGAATCTTTCTTATTATAGACAGCAAGACAATATTCAGGATACTTTTTAATTAAGAGAATCCCAGAGAAATTAGAAAGTGATGCAGAAATTGGAGCAACAACTGATTTGCTTTTGCAAATAACCACAACCTTTACAATGCAATGGCTTGGTACTTATTTTTTTTTTCTTGAAAGAAGAGTCTCTCTAGCAATTCACATATATGGACAGAAGACGTGACCTTTCTGTGGTATTCAGGGCATTTACACTGTCTGACTGATTCTGCTTTAGTCATCTGTTACGGTGCAGTTTGGAGGAACCCAGGTTCCTCATACTGCCAGTGTAGAGGAGGGAGGCATGATTCAGAGAAGCCAAGGTTGAATGCTGAAAGGAATTTGAAGGAGCTGGTGTGAATATCACCTGTGCTTCTGCTGTGAGCCTCATTTTTCAGTAATTTGTAGTTTTACTGTAGAATTTCTCTTGGAGCTCAACCTTTGCACACATGAAGTCAGAGACTTGTAACGGCCACCAATTTGTAACAGCTGAGAATCTGGCCCAGGAGCTGTAATTTTGTTTTTAATAGCTATTTGGAAGAGATTATTTTACAACTTGTTCTAATATGTGCATTCCCAGTAGACTGCTCAGGTAATTACTTGGGCTGCAGTTCAAATATTCCACAGTTTGAAATATACTTGCAGAAAAATCTATTTTTCTGTGTACAGAGGTATAGAACAGTTACTTCTTTGGTATGTGTAGCTATTCTTTTGCAAGCAAATCCAAAGCTGTAGGTGTATAAATGAATGAAGAGGCAAATATTTTCAGCTTATATTTAAGGATATATTTGGAAATGTGTACTTTTGCACAGCAAAAATTTGTTACCTGGCAACACACAAGGTTACACAGAATAAAGAAAAAATGAAGAAATGATCACGAAAAAAGAAGTTTGATGTTGAAGTCTTGTATGCCATCTTCAGTGCTGCTGACTTTCTCATTGGCTTATATGAAAGATATGTTCTACCTATAATTTTCTCTTATGTTCACAGGTCAATAGGGCTTAGTTTAAATTCCTGTGCTAAACTTATGTATCTATTTACATTATGCATCTCCATAATTAATAAGAAGTTAAAGATCTCTGAGCCACAACAAATTAAAGTGATATTTCAAACAAGGTGTTCAAGCCTGATAATTTAGTGCTCTAAAGATCCTCCCTGCATAAATGTCAAATTATTCTGAACTGGGCACACTGGATGCATAGGACAGCTTCATAAGTTAATTTTCCCAGGTTAGAGTCTTGACAAACTGCCTCCGTTTGTATTGTGAAATGTATTTCTCAGCTCTGCTCCTGATTTCCCAGGGAACCCTGCCCTTTATATTAGAAGTGAATAATTAGATCTCTGGGTTTAATGTTATTATGCAGCTTGCCAAGGCTGGGTACGCTATCACTTGCTAGAAGGTGTTCTCGGTCACCCTAATGATTGTAAGGCAGCACCAAATCTTTACTTTCCCTTGGGAATCAACCTCAGGGTGGCGTCACTCAGTCAATGCATGAGTTTTCTTTCAGGGTTTAACAAGCCTCACCAAAGACTAAATGGTGTATTGTAAAACCAGACCTGCAAAGTCTCACACACCTAACAAATGAGTCCCACTCCTTTTTGCTTAAGGAAAAATTAAAACAAAGGAGGAAAAAAAAAAAAAAGGGTCTTGCCTAAAGGGATTTCTCAGTGCTGTTAGGAAAAAAAAAAATCACGTCAAACAAATCATCTTTCTCATACCTAGAGACTCAGTGACACTATCTTTTGCATGACACCATAACTGTGCTTTGGTGGTAGTGATTAAATGATGTTCAGCAGGCTAAGCCCTGTCTGAGAAGTTCTGGTGAAGAAAAAAGGACTTTGTAGAATGGGTTATTTGGATTTCTAGCAGTTTCAAAAACAAACAAAAAATTAATAATGAGAGGTTAGATAAGATTTTGAAGAAGATTTTTTATTACATGAGAAATAACTTCAAGAGAATTTTAAAATAAATTTTTCTTTAATCCAGGAATCAAAATGCTTCACATTGAAACATTGTTAAAGATTTAAATGGGTAAATAGTATTGCTACTTGAAATGTTTTAAAATGTACTCTTATCTTTTCCTACACAAAATAATTGAGAAAAATAGCTGTATGTTATTCAGCACATTTCAACACCTCTATTCTGAAAAAGGACTGTAGCTGCAAATTTTGTATAATTCAGTCGAAATTATCTGAATTTAATACTGTCTCAGAAGACAAGCCAGGAATAGATTTATTTTTAGCACATCATTTAGTACATGCTATAGGGTACATGTGAGTGCTCTAAGGAGAGGATGAAACTGGCACTAAAGAAATTCACCCTGATACCAAGAGCATCTTTGAAGCAAATGCCTGCTGCAAGTTACAATATCAGTGCTTTGTCTTTATTCCACCTGCACATTTATTTAATCAATATATAATATAATGAATATTCTCCTAATGTGAAATATTTAACCTCTAAGAACCCTTTGTAGATACAGCTTTACCTTTTCATTTCACACACCTAAACCTTCACTCGTATTCAGCCATCCTATCCCCACACAACCTGTATGGAGCATCCTCTTTTAAATAATAAGACACATAATTAGCCATTAATACAGTAGAGGTTAATGAGTAGGTACAATCTCATTAATGTAATGGGAATTACAGGTGTAACTTGTAAGCAGCCCTAGGCTGCCAAAGAGTGCAAAGGAGTTATTGCTATCTTTAAATAAAAGTTAAATAAACATGATTCATATCTAAATTTTCTTCATGTACCTTGGCATTCCAGAAAGTTTTATGATTTTAGCTGAGATGGTTACTTGCTCCAGGAAAAGGCCAGGAGGCTTGTCCTAGCTGAAATTCCTACCCAAACTGATGCTATTGATAGGCTTTTCCAATGGGACTCAGACACTATGTTTTCCTTTATATATTGCAACTTTTTGCTGTTTTCTAGAAATTTGACTGGAAAAAAAAAAAATTGGCAGAATATCTGTATGTTTATAATTCAATATCACAGGAAAAAATCCTGCTGTGTTGTAGTGCCCTAGAAAATTTAGGCAAATGTGACTTTCTGTGAAATGTTGTGTGTGGTTGTTACTATCAACATATACATTGAGTATATTTTGTACTTTGCTGCTGTGATCTCAGGAACCACTTGCCTAAAGCCTGGTTTGGTTTGGAGCCAGCAATGCAGCTATTTGCCTCTCCAAATATGAGTATTAATGAAAAGCTTTTCATTTGTAATTGCAATGAACTAGTGAGCTTCTAAATGAGAGTGACCTCAGACACAAACACTACAAACCAGGTACTTATTCTTCACTTTTTAGATATAATTTTTTTAATAGATAACTTTTCATGCTTTTTTAAAGAAAAAAAAAAAGTCCTTACTCTTCCATAACTAATTTGATTGCACTGACCAGAATATTTCCCTGCGATAGCCAAAGGCACAGTATATTTAAATGTTCATTAAGTTCTACTAATTAATCTCATAAATTTCACTAACATATTATTGAGTGAGGGGTTTGCATTATATTGCAGAAGAATCCTTTGTCCTATATTTCTTTTCTTAGAATGCCTCAGAGCTTTGTTTAAAATTATTAAACACCACTTCAGTGGCAATTACAATTTTTATCATGAAAATGCAGTGCATTTACTAGATTTTTCAACAGCATCTTAGTCTTTTTTTGAAGAAGCAGTGCAAAATGTAGCATGCTATACCTTTGATGTCTCTGGAAAATGAATAGTGACTGCAGGGCAACTCCATCTAACTATGGGTTGCTCAGGTCTCGTGGGAGAAAAGTGAAGTCCTACTCCGTCTGCTACCAGCTGGGAACCTGCTGCTTCCCTCTGTCTGCCTTCTCGGAGTGTTTCACCTGCTTCCTTGCCAATCCCAGTCTCTTCACACAGGCCGTGGAGCAGCAGATGGGAGGTGGGGCAGCACAGCAGTAAGTGGAGCAGGTTTGCTGGCAGGGCTCTATGAATTGCTCCAAGTACTGAAGCTGGCAAGGGTGTGGGTGAAGCAGGTGAAAGGGCGTAGTCACCTAAAAAAAAGGATGGGTGGAAAAAAGGAGTGGGAAAAGGGATTAAGACAGTTAATTTATCAGAGATGGTTAGAGAGATGGTATTCACAAGTATATTCTTTTCCCTTCGAGCTTTATTGCTTAATGATAAAGATATCTACCCTTGATTTCCTTAGAGCTGTCTGAGAACCTGAACTAAAGACTGCCAGAGATTTCTCTTCAGTCAATGACTGCAAGGACTGGCTCCTCTTTCACAAACATCCTCTGCTATGTATTTTGTTTTGTGTTCAAATGGCACTGTGTCTAGGCACAGTAAAGAGACATGGCACTCTTCTGTCCCTGTCGCTGTTTTTATTTGCAAATGTACATATAAAGGTTTCACCTAGTGTAGTACATAATTGGCATACCTATTTCACGACTAAAGAAGCAGAAGAGTTTAAGGCTATATTTCCAAATCTGACCCCAGTATCTGAAGGGACAGGTTTCCAGTCAAATTCAGGACAAATTCAGCTCCCATCTACAATGATGTGAATAGGTGTTTTCCAGTGAATATGGGAATTTGGGACTGGAGGAGATCTCTAGAGCAACAGTCCTCTGCTGTCAGAGAGAATCATGGCATTTTCATGAACCAATAAAACTTCATCTAAAATTTATATCAAAATTTTTGCTTTCCTATCAGAAGATTGTACCAGAACTTTCCTTCCCCCTTTACTATTTATAAGTCTTCCTGTAATAATCACATTGTATTTATCTCAGGGGGATCATGGCTTTTCTTCTAGTTTTACAACTTCAGAGGGGATGTGCACCTGCAGCTTCCAGTGATGAGCTTTCCAGTAGGCTTGTTCCCAAAGCTGAGAAAATCAAAAGTAAATCCCCTCATGTTCATTATCAGTACTTTGAATTAAAAAGTGTTCAAGTCAGGAATGAACCCACATTAGAAATTGTATCATATCAGTGATGTCTCCTTTTCCTACATACAAATTCAAATCCCTTAAGATTATTATAGTCTTGAAATTGAGAAGTATCATGCATATGTAATTCTGGCCAGTAAGAACCTATGCTGTTGACAATATCATTCAGAAAAATGTGCTGACTTGAGGGACATGAATGCATTGTGCAATGCCTGAGAATTATCTCTTACTAATTAATCCCTCTTTGTTTGTAATCTCATGGGAAATATTTTTTTCCTGTATGGTTGGAAGGAATATATAGATGAATCCTTAAGGTGGCCTTAGTATTTTATATTTTTTTTTCCAGTAGAAGGCATTAAAACAAATTTACCATGTACATATGTTTTTTGTGGGGGTTGGGGGTCTGTAATAATAAATCATTGTAATCTAAAACCTGAGTGAATTTTAAACAGAAATTCCCTTCTAGCTAAAAATAGGGCTAATTAACTTCCTTAGTTAGAATCCTAGTTTGCCTCCCTTTGCTTTCTTCTTTCACGGATTCACTGAGTGCTCACTTTGCAGTATCAGCAGATTTATGTATTGCCTCAGGTTTAAACTTTTTTCTAAGTATTTTCTTTTTTCGTTAGGCTTGTCGTTTACTATTACAAGGTAATGTACAAACAAGCCAATATTGTGTTCTGATAATGAAAATAACTTCATGCAGATATGTAATTTCTATGTGTTAGTGTTTGCAGAGTCAGATCTCTTCAACCATTAAGCGCATCAGAACAGAGAATAGCCATTAATTTCTCACAATTAAAAGGCTTGATTCTCATTTTCCTTGAAGCACATCTGCATATTCTTCAACAAGGTGCAAAGAAAAATAATATCTTCAGTGCATTGTGCTACTGCTTTATTACGACTACTGAAATAAAGATTAAATGTAAAATTCTTGCCTGCAAGCTTCAATTGAAAGCAAATTGGTCCACATTCTTTTTCTACAAGAACTTTTCTTAACTGTCACCTTATAATTATTTTCTTTAAATCCAGCTACGTGTTTGATAAATATGGTACAAGAGACAGAACTGTCTCTAAAAGCCATTTAACTGTATTTTGTGTTCAGAGATTTTTCCCTGAAACATTTTCTCAAAGGTAGGATTTGGCATAGCAAGTTCCTTCTTATCTGACAGAAGCTGAGCATTCTCAGTCCTTTCCTGGAGACAGACAGCTCTTCAAGGAGCTGGTCCACAAGCAGAATGGTTGTCTCAGGAACTGGTATGTAATCACCCAAATCAACATCACTTAGTGCTATTTTCTTGTCAGATGACCCAGTGGAAGCTAGCCATAGTTTTCCCACAAGAAAATTACTGGTTTTCTCCTCAGTCTTTGCTAGATTTCATTGTAGATGCAAGAGAACATAGTGTGAAACAGCTGACTGTTTTTTTAATTAGCAAAACTGACAGTGGTTAGGTGAGATAGAGCTGATTAATAAAAAGAATTATGAAAAAGATAATTTACTTGAGTAATATTCAAAACAACAAATATTTAAGCATGGTTGTCAGCGACTGTCAAGCAGTTAATTGGAGTGTCTCAGCATCTCTGTGACATATGAATTCACTTTTGCTATCATAAATCCTGAAGGGAAAGCCCTTTATTTTCAAAACAGCCTCTGATTTTGGTTCATACCATTTCAGTTCACTAGTTTCAGACACACAAGGCTTGATTACCAGTACTATTAAATAAATCCTGCCTTTGCAACAGTTTTTCTGTTCTTTTCTCCAAAATATAAATCATCAAAATTGGCATGTGAATTCCCACTTCTACTCTTTCTATCTCTCCCACAATACCAAAACAGGTATTTTGGCATATTAAGATTAGTATAGTATGTTTCACTCTTCCTAATTTTAACATCTTTCTGTTGGATATTTCTTACAATGATTTTGGGAAACTTGGCAGTGGACCCTTTTTTGCTGTCCAAAACAATTGTTTGCAACAAACCTTTCTTCTAATGTAATGTGTATAGTATTTGGGGGGAACATTAGCAGTTTCTCTCTGAACAATAGGAAGACTGTGTCTTAGAAAGCTCTGGAAAGGATTTAGAGGTCAAAGAAGACAAGTCACTCAACATGAGTTCCCAGTGAGATGTTCTGGGAAAAGACTGATGTTGTCCTTTGATATATAAGAAGGGGAGTTGTGAGTAGCATAAGGAGGTGCTTTTACCTCTATCTGACACTGGGGAGATTAACACTGAAAACGCTGCATACTGTTCCTGTCTCTTAGCAATGTTGTTGTAACTACAGTGGTCTAAGGATACCAGAAAGATTTGTAGCAAGGGATGCATTTTTGTTTATTGGACCTGCTCAGATGTTTGGAAAAATACAGAAAAAGGGCCTGTCTTCAGATCATGATGTCTGTATTGGGAAAAATTTTGCAAGAGTACAGAAGAGAGAAATAGAAGTTATTCCAACCTGTGAAAAAACCCCACCTCAATAGGATAAGAAAGACAAGTAACTCAATATGTTTGTTCATCATATTAAAAAGAATACTGGTGCATGATTGTTTTCAGTTCAGAGCAAATTTTGGGTGCTAAGGGGAACTATGATTTGGAGATGAAAGTAATACTAAGGAGGAAAAGAAAAACATAATGAAGAAGAAAGCAAAAAATGATTTAAAAGAAATACAGCACAATTATTTAGAAAAAAAATACAAGTGACAATGTCATGTGTATTTATGCATGCATGTATTTGCACAGGTGCCTCCAGTAACTTTTGAAGGTGTTTCTCTGCAGTCACTCTTGATGAGGGGAGGTCTGAAAAGCAATTATGTTTCTACAGCTTTCATTAAAGTTTTTGGTCATGAATAGGTGAAAACCCTTTTTGAGCAATCCTGACAGAGAGAGATCTATAGTGATCCTAAGTACTGTCAGGGCCATAATGTGAGGTGTCACATTAGTTACACACAGAGGATCCACAAGGACTTGGGCAAAAGACCTTAAAAACGTTCTGTATATGGGAAGCAACTTTAATCAGAGCTCACAGCTTGTTAGGCATCGAAGCCAATCAACCATGAAACACGAATCCATAGGGGACTAAGCTTTATTAGTCCCAAGCCTATATTAGTTGTGTAATACTTAGGGTGATTAGCTGTAGGGATAAACTTCCAAGGGAGAAGTGGGTTTGCCACCTTTTGAAGTCTTTGGATGTCTTTTTTGGAAGACAGTGAAACACAAGTAATTGGGTTAACAACAGGAGTAAGTGAATGCAATTGTATGGCCTTTGTAACAGAGAAGGAGAGCCTCATGACCTAATGATTTTTTCTGGCCATAAAAATCTACGAATCCACGAATTATAAATGCAAAGCACCTCAGACAAGTCTTGTGAGGAATTGGCACAATATCATCTAGCTAATTAACTGTGTGGCTACTGCCAAATGTATGTCCAGGTGAAAGCACCCCAGTCTGGCTACTGGCTTAACGCGCTGTGCTCCAACATCTTTCATTGTTGTCAGTGGAATGTTAATAGATGACGGCAGCACAACAGGGGTGAGGACGGACAACTGGGAAAAGTTTAAGATAATGTCATCAGAACTGAGTGCTGTCACAGTATAATGGTCTCCTGCTGGTACCTAAATGCAGAGGAACTCACGGAAAATTAAACATCAAGGCACGTTCATTTGCAAAGCTGGAGATACAGATCCTATGGCAATCTCCTGTTACAATGAGCTTATTTCTGCCTTACTAAATGAATGTGGAATCAGTGGACCAATATATGTAGGGTTTTTTCTATATGGCCAGAAGCCAGGTGTACTTTATTGTGTACTCCATTTAGTTTACAGAGCATTTATCTACTAAATTACAGATTAACAAGTATAGATTCAGAAAGGATTTGGATTCTGCTGTGATTATAACCTCCTTTAGTTCCTGAGTCAGGGGCATTCTTGATGTCAGAACAGTCAGTGCAGAACTGACACTTTGATTTAGAAGTTTGGACATGGTAAGAGCACTCCCCCAGCCAGTTACCATTACTTACTTGATAGGTAATAGCTTATTAAGATGCAGTATCTTGATCAGTTTTGGTTGGGTCTCCTCATGTAATACCTATTGCAGTGCAGGCCCAGGTAATATGCCAGAAGTTTGATGAAAATAAAACTGGAATTCCTCTGCAGACTATAAAGGAAATAAGAAAAGGCCCTGAATTTCCCTCCCTGTACACTGCAAAATATAGTACTTTACTGTGAGGATTCGTTAGGACATGCTAAAAAAGAATACAGGCAGAAAGATGAGATTTGTATATATTCATATGACTCCAGGAACTAGTACTTCAGGAAAAAACCTGATTATTGTAAGAGCTGAGCACAGAAGAACCATGAGAGTTGGCAAGGATGATCCACAATTAATAATGTATGACAGGTCCAGTAACTAGTAACAGCTACTTGTTATTCTTTTGATAGCTATGAAACCATGTTACATTTGGATTTGGTTTCCATAAATATCTAAGCGAGTATCTGGATCTAAAATTTCTGGCTCAGATTCAATTATAATTTGAATGTTATCTGACTAGCTGTATCCTTTTTAATCTGTATCATTTAATAAAGGGCAGACACCTAGCATAAATACTGTTGTGTATGCTGTGACTGCTGTCATTTCAGTAAAGTATTTTTAATCCCTAAATATTTTTTAAGACTTGCCTATACTCATCTTTTAATAGGTTCACTTTAAACCAGCAATCTCAACAAATTTTTAAAGAGATCTTCTGAGGATACCATGTTTTCCTTCTAATAGGTATTAAATTTTCTTTTAGTCAGCGATGAATGATTTGACAAAGTTGTCACATGCATGGCTCCCTTTGAGAATTAATGTAGGATTAATTTCTCTGGTTTATAATACTTCAGTCATTCTGTAAATTTTAGCGGATTTGCTACATTGGTGAGAATGCTTCATTGGTGAGAGTAATACTTCTTTGTTTTCATTTTTTTCCCCTCACTGTGTTTTCTAGCACTATGTACTGCTGAAAGTGGAAAAGTTTGATGGAACTTTCAGCATGACACATCATATGAAATCTTTCACTAGTGTCCTTTGTCCTGCAACAGCTGACAGAGTACCTGCACAGCAAATGATGGTTTCCAGACACCAGTGAAAGCCTGATGTTATTTCTTAAGAATGCAGCAACTACACTACAAACTGGAATGACACCACTCTAAAGCTAATTCCTTCACTGGTTTCCCACCTGCCTTGCTGCAGATAAAATTGTCCTTGGTGGCTGCCACAACGATCCTTTAAAATCAGCTCCTAATAGTTGCAGCTCCTCCACATGCATGAATACAAAGAATAAAATATGCAGTCCTCAAAATGCAGAGATATTGTTTAGGAAAATGCCAGGCTGATAGTGCTGATTACATGTGTAGAAAGATCAGAATGCTGGAGCTGAGCCTGATTCTGCCAAGGTGTGCTCATTCATAAACATGAGAGCCACCTTTCACACTGTGCATGTCATATTTCATATTGGAGATAGTGGGAATCATTTTGGTATCTTATCATGTCAGATCTATCACACGATTGCACAGGAACAGGACTGGCTTGTTATCAGAGGCTGAGGGTTCCTGGAAAACACTTCATATTGCAAGAAATTCCTTCAGTAATAATTGCTGAAATTTCAGAGGTGAATTTATCAGATTTTGTGTCCTTCCTCCTTTTCTTGTAACCTAGTAAGAGATTTTACTGTTGTGCTATATCAAGATATAGACATCACAATGAAATCATCAGTATGTCTTTACTAGCCCTCCTGAGCTGGTATTACAGGAGTGATAGATCTTAAAATGGTATCATTAGAGCTTCAGTACTGTGGAAAAATATTTTATTGGACTCTTGAGTGTGCATTTCTTTAAGTATAGGGACATTCATCCTTTTTCACTTAGCAGAAAACCTCTTTGAATAATGGTATTTGCCCATCTAAAATCCACCCTCTCACTTCATTTGAAAACAGAATCTAATTTAATTTTCTCCCAATACACTACATATTTATTTTGTCCAATAAAAAAAGAAAGAACATTTTGGTGATGGTGGAGTAATAAATCCTAAGGCAGAAATATCCTTTAGGTTGCAGCTGCAGGAACGCAGTTTAGGTATTTCTCACTGAAAGGGTAATCAAGCACTGCAAGCCTGCTTCCCAGGCTGCCCAGGGAAGTTACGGGATCACCATCCCTGGAAGTGTACAAAAACATGTGGATGTGACACTTGGGGACATAGTTTAGTGGTGAACACAGTGGTGTTGAGTTAATGGTTGGCCTCTTGGAGATCTTTTCCACCCTTGATGATTCTATGATTATATTTTGAAGTTTATTCTTATAAAAGCTTCCCTCCCTACTTTGATTCTGTACTTAAGTACTTTTGATTTCAGAAGGGTGGGAGAACCTACCTAAAGCTAAAATGTGTTAACTGCTCTCCTGAGTATTGATGTTTTCCTAATGCAGGACCTAAGGTTATAAATTGCATTGGTATTCTTAGAGATAAAAGAACTTTTCATGTCTCATTGTGTCTTCTCCTTTAGGATAACAGCCACGCTACCGAATAATAAGTAATAATAATAATAACACATAAATCTATTGATTTACCTGGGCATGTTAAGACATATGGGCTCCAACAAAACAAAAAGAATGATGAAAATTTGGAAATTATGTGGAAAACATGTCAGAGAGGTTTGTATCATAAATAAATGGTCTGCCATGTTGAGAAAACTGCACATATTTAGCAAGTGCTATTACCTATATTTTCAAAATGCCTATTTAAATCAACCTCTAAAAAAAAAGTAAAAAACACTGAAATCCTTCAAGCAAAAGCTTTGAAATCAGACAAATCACTCTCACCGCCCCCATCACTAAAGCAGCGCTCTGGCTCTGCTTTAAGCAGACAAAGTGCAGGAAGTTTAGAGCGGGAGCTGTGAGCGAAGGCCCCGTGACATGAGGAGGTGTTGCAGCTGATGCGTATCAGGCACCGCAGCAAAGCCAGCGCCTTCATGTCCTGTGCCAGCGTCCCAGCTGGGTGGGGGACAAGCAGCGATCGGAGATTTGGCCCAGTGCCCGGGCATTTTGGATCTCTGCAGCTCTTGAGGCCAC
This sequence comes from Certhia americana, assembly GCA_018697195.1. Taxonomy (NCBI): domain Eukaryota; kingdom Metazoa; phylum Chordata; class Aves; order Passeriformes; family Certhiidae; genus Certhia; species Certhia americana. Next base: position 111,800,676 of record CM031858.1, read on the forward strand.
GGCTTTACCAGTGGACAGCAAGGCAGCTTGTCACCAGTTTGACCCCACGTTTTTCATGGCAAGGTCTAAGATGTACAGTCCCATAAAGTCATATATTCATGAAACAGCTTGAGCTGGTGCCTCTGAGGAGGTTCTCTCCACCAGAGAGTCTTGTGACTGGTCAGACTGGGAAGTTTCCTTAACAATAAAATGGGAAAAAAAAAAAAAAAGAATAAAAAGAAAAGCGCATTTGGTGTGCTCCGTTTGAAGCGCTGGAAAAAGCCCCGGGGCCCGGTTCTCCCCTCGCACACACCGGGACTGCTGGAGCCGGCGGCGCTACGTCTGGTTTAGAGGCGATGCGAGACCAAACGCGGCCTTCAATGCGACTGGACAGGATGGGATTAAATTAAACTCGAGTGCAGCCGCAGGGATTGGAGCGGGTTTAGACTGGGGATCCCCGCAGGCACGGCGGGCAGCGCGGGCTGCGGGAGGGATGGGGCAGGATGGGGCGCGCTGGCCGGAGCGGTGTCCGGAGCTCTGGCCCTAGCGGTGTCCGGAGCGGTGTCCGGAGCTCTGGCCCTAGCGGTGTCCGGAGCTCTGGCCCTAGCGGTGTCCGGACGGTGTCCGGAGCTCTGGCCCTAGCGGTGTCCGGAGCTCTGGCCCTAGCGGTGTCCGGACAGGATGGGCCGATGGCCCTAGCGGTGTCCGGAGCTCTGGCCCTAGCGGTGTCCGGAGCGGTGTCCGGAGCTCTGGCCCTGGCGGTGTCCGGACCTCTGGCCCTGGCGGTGTCCGGAGCTCTGGCCCTAGCGGTGTCCGGAGCTCTGGCCCTAGCGGTGTCCGGAGCTCTGGCCGGGCAGCGCCGGCGCGGCGCAGTTGGTCTGGATCATTGCTGACACGGGGAGCGCGGGAGCAGCCGCGGCTCCAGCCTGTCGGCCGCTCGGCAGGTTGATGGATGTGCTGGCCTGCGAGCGCTCGCCACCCCGGCCAGTCCAGCCCATCCACAATGAGTTACAGTTTCCCGGTGCCCCTCCCGGCACCTCCTCCCCCTCCTGCTCCCCGCTGCCGCCCGCCTGCGGAGGGCTGTCCTCGCACGGCAGTGCCCGCCGGAGCTGGGCTGCCCCGGCTGGTGCCCCGCTCGCTGCACGGCTCTGCCCAGCGCCTGGGCGAGGGCAGCGCCGCGGTGAGAGGCGTTTTCCTCTCCGGCTGGAAGGGACGGAGGTTTGACTAGAGGGCGGATGGTGCACTAGCATCGCCAGGGACCACCTGGCCGGGGTGCCGGCCAGTTCCCATCCCGCCCTCGCCTCGGCGGCTCCCGCTCGCTCCTCCCGAGAGCGTGTCCGCAGGGGAGCCCTGCGCCCGCGGGGCGAACCGAGGAAGTGCGCGGCACGGCCGTCTCCCAGGGAAAATGTGCTCCAGCCCTGCCGTGTTCCCACCAGCTTCTCTTTTCCTCTCCACGCATCTGTTTTCGTTTTCTTCACATTTATACTTTAAAGATGATGTTCGCCCTTCCACATCCCTTCTCTCTCCACCACCACCACCCCTCCCTTCCCCCAGGAAGATGAATTTCATCTGGGCCTTGAAACAGGGCAAGGAACAATAAATATTTATGGGCACCAGGGGAAGGTTGAACTGTAAACCACCACTTATCCCTACGTCTCTTATGAAAGGAATTAGCGTTGCAAAATTTACATTAGAAAAAAATAAAGAGGAGAGAGAAGCATTTCTATGATGTGAAAATGCTATGCCTCGTACCTATTTAAACTGGAGCAAAATACATCTTCACCAGGCCAAATCTGGGGCACGGCCTTTAAACTGTAATGGCCAAATGAAAACAAATGGCCAAAATTAAACACTCCAGCCCTCGCTGAATGTGAAAGTTCAAGTGATGAGGAAATATGTGTGTAGCAGATCACTTTTCTACACTTCTATTTGAACGAAGTCTTAGGGAGTTTTTTTTTAAAACAGTTTTAAGTGTATTCAGAGATACTGTACAGATAAAGAGACATAAGAACATAAAAATACCAACACATACAGCCAAGCACAAACAGCTTATATACCTCTAAATCCAGAAGGGGCCCTAATAACTGAGTGTTCAGTGTGGGTTGTTAGAAGCCCAGGCAAAGACAAAACTTCAATAAAATGTATGTTCTTTTATGTTCAGTCTTAGAGGAGAGGCAATGTAAAAGAAGGATTTACGTTTGTGGGTGCAGGCAGAGGAATACAGGCTCTTTAATAACCTGGTGCTGCAGGAGAGGGAGCAAGCTCCAGCAAGGTTTGAAGAGCTCTCTCTGGCAGTGGAAAGGGCCTGAAGGGAACCTGGGTCTTTTAGAGCAAGGCACAAGGCTTGGAGCTGGGCAAGGAGTACCGGGGTGTTTGGCAGATTGCCTGCTTCCTGGTAATTCTTGGTGGAGCACCAAGGCTTAAAGACCTATTTTTTCATCACTCCTCATTCCTATCAAAGTAAGTTTTGGAGTATGCTTCTGGTGACTTTTCTTTGAGCAAGGGTGATCTCCAAAATGCCTTCACAGAAGGTTAAAAGCAGGTTACTGTTGTTGCCTTGTAAGTATAAGATCATGTTTTAAAATGGCCTGTTCAGGTATTACTGTAGACCTGCAATAGCTGGTTGAAGTGGTCGTGAATACTTTAGCTGCTGTGAGGAGAGTAAACAAGGCTTTGTGTTTTCTGTGTTGGTATCCCCAGTGAAGTAACACATAGCTGCTGGTGACAGGGCATTTGCTATTATGATGGCCTTGGGCTGCTGGTTCCTAACACGTAACTGAGGCTGAACCTGGGGTTTCCTCTGACCGAGGATGGAAAGTCTCTGCTGCTTCCTTAGAAGAGGAAGAATTGCAAGAAACCTCAGTTTCTCAGAAACTTCTTCCCTCTGTTTATTTATCATACTTATCCATAATAAATTCTCCCCAAATCTTCTTATTACATTCCAGTTTTTATAAAAGTTTTCTGGCTTCTGTGAAAGGCCAACTGAACAGAAACAGACACCAAATAAGTAAAATTTCATTGTCTCAATATGAGATCGATAACAGCATTTTCTGAGCAGAATGAGTCACGAGAAGTTGCTGGCAAGGGTATAGGGGTTGTATAACATCATCCTAAAAAACATGGTGTGACAAGGTTTCTTTGTTCCTTCACTCCTCTCCCAGAGACAATCAGACTTGTCATTTGTTCAATGGGATTATTAAATTAGTTATCCTCCTGAGTAAGAAAGCTACTGGTAAAATATGCTCTTACACTAAGTCTCTATAAATCATTTGGAGGACAGAAGAGGAGTATTTTTTCCCCTCTGTCTTGACTCCAGCAATTTTTATCCAAGTAATTTCTTGTGTACAATAGGCTCAAACAAGCCTTATGAAGCAGAGCTTCTGGAAATTCAGTCCATGATGAGGAACTGAAGCTGATATGGATGTTAATGAAAACCATAAATGACAAGAAAACGTTGGAATAACTGTCCTACAAGCCAGATTTTTTGAGTACTGTGAAGACTGTAACCAAACTTTTATAAGTGAAGGTTTTTTCTCTGAACTTTTAGAAAGCTCCTGATTGCTGCTGCCTTTAATTGCATTTACCCTAAATTGAGGGCTGATAGGTGTTGGACAACTCTCTCACATGTGTTTATTTTTTTCCTCATTAATGTTGATACGTTAATATAGGGTGGATGATCCCACAGTACATTGATACTCTTCCCAAGAGTCTTTTCTTTGGGATAAAAGGAAGACAGTATCAGGAATTGCCAATATTTTCTGGCTACATGGGATCACTTCTATGGATAGTATCGGGGCTGTCGTTCGTAAGCTTAGTCTTTGGGGGTTAGCTGTGTGTAAAAACTCAGCTTTATCTCCAGATAGTCTAGTGCTACCTTTAAAGGTATGGAAGACCAATAAAAGAAAAGAAAAAGAGCAGTAAAAAAATTAAAAAAAAAATAAAATAAAATAAAATAAAATTGAAAAGAAAAGGAAAAAAAGAAAAAAGGAAAGGAAAGGAAAGGAAAGGAAAGGAAAGGAAAGGAAAGGAA
>CM031858.1:111804694-111892900 GCA_018697195.1 Certhia americana
AGGAAAGGAAAGGAAAGGAAAGGAAAGGAAAGGAAAGGAAAGGAAAGAAAAGGAAAGGAAAGGAAAGGAAAGAAAAAAGAAAAGAAGCAATAAATGGATTCTCTCTGTGTTCAAAGAGTTTTGGATCAAGACCTTAAGTTGAAGTGACCTTGAGTATCTAAGTAGCCTTGAGTTTTGGGGTGTTTGAAATTTTTGTACTGGGGCATATTTGTGTTGTGATGTGTTATATGCTTAAAAAAATCTAAAAAAATGGCAATTTTTCATTTATTTATGATACATAATATATAATAGATTGAAGTTGTGTGTTTTTTATAAAACCAAGCAATTTCTGGTGCAAAACTGTAATTTAGAAAAATAAAAATAAAAAGCATAAAAGAATCAAAGTTTAAGAAATAATTTGCTATTTTAGGAAAAAAGACATTCAAAGACTGAAAAACTAAATGCATTAAAATTTTTAAATATTTTAATCAAGATTAGGGAAGGGCATGGAGATTAAGGGAAAATAATTGGTGAAAATTAATTTAGTTTACTTGTGCAAATTATAAAATGAAATAGCAGTTTATAGGTGTAAGAGTAATGGAGCCTCTTTGCCATTAAATTCCTCTGTTGGTGTTTTGAGATATGTGGGACTGTGGAAGAAGAAGGTAGTTTGATGTTGAGAAGAGAGAGGATGCTGTGAAATGCCTTGTGCAAGGGGCTCTGGCTGCTTAGTGCCATTCCAATGTCCTGGCAGGGCTGGGGAATCTCCTGCAGCTCCCAAGTGCTGCAGTCAGCAGTAGCTCCTCTGGAGGTGGCACATCCTCGCCTGAGTCAGTGCTCACGTCTCAATAGGACGTAGGGAACACTGCTGATGCAGGTAATATTTTTCAGAAAAGGTATTAAATACCTTCTTCACAATTACTGGTCTTAAGTGTTCTTAATCATTTCTCTGGAAGTAGCAACTTCAAGCTGCCCTAATCCTGGTTCCACCTGGGCTCCTTCTTGTTTACCTAATCCCCTCTGAAGTTGCAGGATGTGGCATTTCCTTTGCTTTCCTGTTCTAATCTGTTCAGTCATGTTGCTGCACACCATGACACATATAGCTATCCACTGCAGAGAGGTTGTGTTTCATGAGTTGAGTCTTAATTAGAGTTTACCAAAATGGTGGGTTTTTTTTTTTTGGTCTTGAAAGACAAGGTTCTACGTTATCACTGTAATAATATTTATTATTTAATTATGCTTCAATACTGTCTATAATGTTTTGGGTGCTCACCTTCTGGGGAATAAAATCCCTTTAGTTTTTAATGTGATTTTAGATCCTTGATAAATTACTAATCCTAGATGCAAATTCCAGTGTTTTCCACCTTGTTGCACACTGATCCATCCCACCCTGTAATTTTATTAAGCCACAGAATACCCCAGAGAATTAGAGAACTCCCCTGTATTCAATGAAGGGCTGAAATGTAGGCACAAGTAATGCGATTTGTTGGAATTTGTCCAGCAATTCAATGGCAGAGGTGGAAGCAGAGCCCAGGCATTACAGCCTGGCTCTTCTGGCATGTGTGCACAGAGAGGACTGGACCGTACCAGCCCAATCATCCATTGATGACTGATGTTTTCAGTCATCCATTAGTGACATTTAATTTGATTCACCTCTAAAAAGAGCCAGTGTGGGCAGATAAATGCAACAGGGAATTCATGCCTGTCCTAACAATGATGAATGTTCACAAGGTTGGAATCATTGGGTATAAATGTGTTGTTAAACTAGCTAGCTGGGATACTGGTCGCAGTGTGTTCATCGTGGCGTGGAGCTTAATACAAAAATATAACTGGCATACCTGTGCAGGCCTGCTTCACTAGCAGGGCTAACCCTAGAACATGAGGTGCGTGGCAAATACTAGGCAAGGTTGTCCCTGTGCCATCCTGAGGCTTTTGATAAAGCAAGTTTGGAAAGCTGATACTATGGATAAAGAAAAAAATATTTTCATGTGTTTTTGATAAAAACCACAGCATGAAATCTGGGTGGAAGTTAGTCACATCCTCACCTGATAAGGAAGTTTTCTTCAGTAAATGAGTTGTGAAAGCCTGCTTGCAATTACGTGGAACAACTCCAGGTTCTACAACTACTTTTTCTGGGCCCTGATTTGTTGTTACCAGATCTGATCAACGCCTCTCTGAGCACAGCAGCCAGGTAGGGATCAGATCCAAAGCACATGCTGAGGGCTTTTAGCTCTGGATAGCATCAAGAGGATTGGACTAAGATACTCTGGGAAAGGGCTTGCTATCCAGATAGGAGAGGTCATAAAAGCTATATGGAGGGAAAAAAGCCAGAGGATTGAGCTGGCTTGCAAGTGAGTTTGCAAGGTCAGAACATTTTATTTAAAAAGCGATTACAAAACTTGTAACAAATGCTGAGGGACCTAGAAAGGGATTAAGTGATCTTGTTAGTTGTATGAACCCTCTTAGGACAGCAAATCTACCCATAAGCTAATAAGGCTTGTGTGACTGTAATATCAGAGCAGAGTGCAGAGTGACTCTTCCCCTGCAAACAACGATAGGAAAAATGTTGCTTGGCTTTGAAGAGAGGCCCAGTGTGTTCACTCAGATGCAAAGCCATCTTGTTTAGATTCTCAAAGGAAGAAGTCATATAGGCTGTGAGGCTGACTGCGAGTCTGGGCAGAAACAGTGGGGGAGGAGGCTTAGGAGACAGGGGCAAAACATCATTAATGGTAAAAGCAATATAAGGAAGGTGGCAAGGGAGGAAAGAGACCTAAAAATAGTTATATTTTCAGGAAAATATTTGTGTGTGTGTGTGTACACCATGTGCATGCATGTGGTACACTTGAAACTCAAAAGTTGCTTATTTTTCCTGTGATTACTCACAGGTAGGTATCTAAATCTCCTTAGTTTCAAAAATCACGGCTATACCTTTATATCTTGTAAACTTACATGCATCATTAAATTTGTCTTCTCTGTGTACATGATTTTCCTTGGTCATAGGACATGACACCACCATAATTTTTCCTACGTCTTCCTTTTAAAGTTGCTCATCATTTTCCAAAATACTACTTTTTTTTTCAGTTTTTCCAAAAACTTGGCTAAAGAGAGAATATTTCAAAAATTTGAAAAGTACACCACAGGACAATATGTGTATTTTGATCTCTATGTACATATTTTCATCAATCTGCACGTTTATATTTCTTTCTTTATGGGGATGGAGAGCAGAATGGAGACAAATAAATAAAAGGAAACATGACATTGCTAATATAAATGACCAGGCCATTACTTCAGTGTCAGAATGCAATTAGATCTGACCTGGGACTGGAATTTGCTTCTCAGCAGGCCTGCTTAATGATTAGTTTTATTGTTTCTTCATCACCCCTACTGGGGGGTTCATTTTTTCTGGTAATGGAAAAAGACTGTTGCCCCTGGATAAAAAGCTGAGCATGGAAGACAAAGGGCTGATTGAGTACTGCTAGGCTTTTCAGCCTGCATACCACCTCTTCTTTTGCTGTCCTGGCTGACAGAAGGAAAAACAGTGAAAGAGGTCAGATCTTAAAGGGCCTTCAGGGTAAGGAGCATCACGCTGTACTCAGAAATTAGCTGGAGAGGCTTTTATAGCTTAAAGCAGTTCTGATCACTGCTGTAAGATGAATTGAATGAGAATCTTTGCAGCAAGACAATGTGCTAGACATTGCTGGCATGATTGGTTTTGAGTCTGAGACATGGTTAGCAATGTAACTGTGGTTTGCAAACACCTGCTCACCCTCCCAATCCCAGCATGCAGGTACAAGTACACTTCTAGCAACAGCTAGAAATTTCCCAACAGCTGCAACAGGTAAAGACTAGTTTAAATCCTTGGCAAAACTTGTGTGCCGGCTGCTACCTGTTCGGAAGTGTTTTCAAAGGGGTTTATTATAAGCCTTGGCATAAGTAAGAAGAATACAAATAGTTCCTGTTTGTTTGCTTTAGTTCACTGGGTACATGAAACATGTAGTGTGACTCACAAAGTTGTAGGATGAGTCTGAGGTAGAATTACAGACGTTGTGCTCTCTGATGTTATGAGATGTAGCAGGTGTCTGTGAAGGCAATTTCCCCATTTGGAAACAGCGCTTCGGGGAATTTAGGCTGCTGGTGGAGGAAAAGCTGGTTGGTTTACGCTAGTGATGATAGGTGAGCTACCAGAGAATTGGAATTGGTGGTTTCTTCAGCTAATTATCTATAGGCTGAGGTGTATATTGAAACCACAGTAACTAAGTGTCTGAGTTTGCAAAAACTTGACTGCAAGCTTCATAAAAACAAATACAAAGCTGAGAGTCTTGACAAGAGCAATGACATTGCTCCCCCCTCACATGAGTTCAGCTGGAGAGAAATAAAAATAAAATAAAGCTTTTTAAATATCTTGGTACTGTAAGTACAAGACTGCCTATCCACTGGTGGAACTTAGTGATCATTCAAGGATTTTAGTACACTTGTATTTATCAAATCAATTGTGTAACTAGCCTTCAGTGTTTAACATTGTAAGAAATGTCTTAATAACGAACATTCTTTTTTAAATAATAGATCTGCAACAAAGCAAGTCAAGAGGGAGTTAAAATTATACAGTATGCTTGTGAAGAAAATGTGGTCATCTGGGAACATCAGACTTGCTCTCTCAAGTGAACTGCAAGTAACAATGGTCTTTAAATTTGACTAAATTCTGACTTGGAAGTAGGACCTGAAATCCGAACAAGCCAGGAACACACCAGTGTCTGCAGTGTGTGTGATTCACTCAAGACTTGAGTCCTCAGAAAAACATACTCTTGTGACCTATTCCAATGGGTAATTATGCCTTTGTATAGATAGTTCTTTAGCTCTTACGGATCATTATCATGATGTCAATTAGGACCAAGACTTGGTGTCCCTAGGCTGAGTGAAATTCACATCTTCAGCCTGCTGGCAAGTTTCAAACAATCAGATTTGGGGTGATGAAGCTGGGAGGGCTGGCAGAAGCTGAAGATCAGTGCTGTGCCTCGTGTCAAATTCCCCACAACACTTCTGAGGTTTCTTCTGTGTCCTGCAGGCAAAACCACAGCTACCGTGGTGGCTCCTCTGCACAAGGTGTTGGAGCAAATGAATCCCCACAAGGCAGACAGAGTGGGGCATCCCTTTTTCCTTTCTCTTCTGCCAGGAGCTAGACTTCAGGGGGACCTCTGTGCTACTTCCTCTAGGTCATCTTTCCCAGACCCTGGATTGTCATTCCTTGCTTTTAGTTTAGAGATTTCCCAGGACTAACAGAGAATTGTGCAAGACTTAGAGACAGATGCTGTTGACACAGAGATTTGACAAGACATCTATGCAGAGACATGACCAAAGAGACTTCTCCTGATGTTTCCTATCTCTTGCAAAGCTGACATACCAGGATTTTAGTAAGCAGTTCTGAGCTGCCTGGCTGCAAAGCAGGACAGGGTGGACTGCAAGTCTGTTTCCTTTGTCCAGTGCTTTGTGTGAATTCCATCGGTGATGTCTTCAGTCTCTATCTCCCCTACATATGCACATGTAGTGGTCTGAGGAAGTTCTCCATCGCTCTCCCTCTTTACCTGGGCTTGGTGGGCTTACCATGCCAAACCATGTGCATGGGTCTTGGTGAGTCCCTCTGCTCCAGTCTATCCCAGTAGTCTTCTTACAGGGAGAGAACATCCAAGCCTCTGGGAACACATTAAAGAAACAAGGTAAATACCTATAGGCCCTGCTTGCGTAACACAGTACAGAGTTTTTGGGAAAGGACAGCCCTTTTTCATGAAGATATTAAGGCACATGAAGCCTATGCAGGCAGGTGTTTACTCCTCTCTCTTACGTGAGATGCCTGACATCATTAAGCAGGAATGGGAGTCTGGAAGCTGTTTGACCCACAGTTTTCTCTGGCTCACATTTTCCCTTCATGCTCCCTGGGTTCCAAAGAGTTGACAAATAGTGGTGTGAGTCATGTAGGGCCGTATGTTATGGGTGTGAGGTAGGCATAGTGCACAGGGAGAAGTATAGTGGAAAGTACTAGAAAGTGTTTTTTGGGGATGCAGCCACATTTTGTGGGACTGATGGCATGCCTAAGTGTGCTGTAGGTGATTATGCAATGGTGTGCTCCACCACTGCTGGAGTGGGCATGTTTTCTATAGCTGAAGAAGCTAAGGAAAGTCTCTAAAGATATTTGTACTTTTAACTCAAGTAGTGTTTGGTATATAAGTAGGAGAGTGCTAAGTATGTTTTTTGGGCCAACCTCACATAAGAAAAAATATCTGTGGAATAGCTGGCGGTTAAGCTCTAGTCTTCAGCATCTTGAATGACTAAAGTCTCATTCTTTTTCTGTACGCAACAGTTCATTTCCTGGGGATGAAGAGAGGTAGTAGTTGAAGGAGAGCTATGAATGCCACTAGAGTGGAAGGAAATAGCTGTTGTTTTGCAGATCTCTCGGCTGGTGAATGCAGCTCGTCCTAGCCTTACACAAAAGAATGGAGTCAGTGTGTATAAGTGGTGTCTGTCTTCTCGTTTGGCTAAATTACACACTAAAGTAATTTATAACAAAAGGGAAAAGGTATATTGTTAGTAATTGTTATGTTAAAGAACAAGCCTATCTTGGTGATTTAGCATCCATTTCCTCTTATAAAAGAGAGAAGAAAATGACAGCAGAGGATGGGAAGGCTTGGGAGCAGTGGAGGTGATAGGAACATTTCAGAATAATTTCAGCCATATTTCTGTTATGTTTGTTTACCGTGTTCTCTCATCTCCTTTTTTCTTATTTGGAATGGCAAGCCCAGCATGCCCAACAGGAGCTTCACATTAATTCACCATGGGACACGGTGTCCAGCTCAGGGATGGAGAACAGTGAGGTCTCTGTGGAGTATTTACTGGAGAGTGTGATGGAAGCTGAAGTAGAATAATAGAGGACTTCACAAAATATTCAAATACAGGATCAAAGTGGATGACATTAATTTCCTTAACTTGGTTGAGTTAGCTGCTGCTTGGTCACCTAATCTTTTAGTATTTTATGGTTATTGAGGGCTTGTCCTCTTGTTCTCTTGCTCTGGTTTGTGCGCAGGCTGTACTGTCAGAATTGTTGAGCCTGGTTTGATGAAAATGCAGCCCTGACGATCACATGAAGGTAACTCTGCCTGAGTGGGAACTTCCTCCATGGTGCTGATGGCATTTCTGAGTTTATGGGCATGCATGCTGCTTTTATGAGACCCTGCAAGAACCAGATGGAGTTGCTGGTGATTCAGAATGTCGGTGTCGTGCTGGCCTGACATGAAAATCTCTTGTTGACGTACATGAGGACCGTCATACTAATAAAACAGAGGATGCCAATAGCATGCCATTCCACTGCCTTTTCATCAGAAAAGGAGTCAGTCAGAAAGCAAGGCAAATGTGAAGAGGTGCTTAATGGTCCAGAACAGTTTGTTTGTAGCTGTTGCATTGTTAAGTAATGCTGTGTCTGATGAGCTCAGCAATCTTTTCACCAGATGGGAAACCATCAGTCTGAGTGCACTAGACTGTACACCAAAAAGTGGTGATTCACAGGGATGAGTTGGAAAACCCTCACAGTGAATAGCCAGATGTCTAGAGTGAGCCAGGAGGAAGCACTGAACTTTAGCTAGGATGTGCCTGAAGTCCTAGCCATTGCCAAGCCTCAGCAGGATTTGTGGGAAGATTCCTCTATCTAGCCGAGATCCAGAGCCCAGCATCCTCTTTGAAGCATGCAAAAGAAAGTGGGTGACTTCTCTTCCACAGTGTAACCAGAGGGAAGGCTGGCAGATTTGAGTGCTTGTCTGAGTGGGCCAGACATGGGCTCTGTCTTCTCCTTAGTCTCTATGGAGGAGGAGGGAGGAATCTTATCCTCCTCTTAGACTCTCCCCCAAGTGTCCTTCTCCCCTATGCAAGATGGGAATACCTGGAGAAATTTCTTGTTTGTGCTGCCGTTTGGTGCACTTGTTTGCTGCGTGCAAGGAGCATGAGATTCATCAAAACAAAGCAAGGAAAAAAGCAGTGTGAGTCTGTTGCTTAGTACTTAGGGTGCTGTACTGGGAGGGAGGAATCCGGCTTGCAGGCCCAAGTCTGTGTATTATTAACCTGGTGTTGAATGAGAAGCACAAAGATATCAACGACACAAATTCCTCCTCCTGCTTCATTTAAATGCAGTGTCCACAACGGACTTTTTGTGGAGTCTTCAGTTAATGAATGTATGCTGAGCTTCTGAAAGCACTTGTTGAATTTCTTTCCTTGAAGGATGCAAACTAGAAACCATGTTTCTAAAACATATCTATGTTCAGGAATAAACTATTTTTCAACACAGATTCTGTCAATCTTGCACTTTTGTAGAAGGAATCTCCTGCAGCCTGGTGTGCTTCACTGCTTTACATCAGGAAGAAGGGTTCCAGTGACTTTAGCTGTCCTTAAGGTTAGGCTTTTTTTTTTTTTCCCCAGACTTTTGCATTTAGGTGTTTCATATCCCCCCACCTCTGACTGCAAGATTATGTGTGTTCTAAGGTATATTTATACAGTCTTTTGCATAAATTGACTGAACTCAAAGACTGGAGTTCTTTGACTTAGAAGAGTATTTTCTGTATCTTATTACAAATATTTGATTTCTATGCTGTTTGTACTTGACTGAAAGAATCGAACTGAAAGAAGAAACCCTCATCCAAAGTGCAGTGTATTTATATCCTAAAAAATTAATTCAATGGAAATGAGGCTGTGAAGTGTGTGAATGTTTGAGGTAGCTACAACCTCAGAAATACTGAAGAAATAACTTTCTTGGTTGTTACTTGAACTTCTAACGTGAGATAAAACTCACCATCAACTGTTTGTAATCCCATATTTTAAATTTTATTGTAGGTCTGCTGTCAGTTTTGGGCTGTATAGTTGGGCCTATATTTTCTCAAAAAAAAAAGAGATATATTTTTCTCAAAAAAAGTCAAAAGAGATTCCTGTCCTTACTTAAAATATGTATGTAACCCTATTAGAAAATCTTTAATTTTTTTTCCTGGTACTGATAAGAACTTTTGTGTTCTTATTCCTTTCATATGCTTAGTTAAAATGATAATAATAAAAAAACCCCAAACCAAAACACCCACGAGATTAAATGATGCATACACAGAAATGTGAAAAGAATGTCCTAAATTACTATTATTTTCCAAAAATCATGTAATTCATTGACTGACTCATGTTTTATAACAGCTTAGGCACTGCAGGCTGATGGCTGTCAGGTGTCAGTCAGCTGGCAGCTTAAAAGTTGCTTCTTTAAGTAGTCCCAAACAAATGAATTGCTCACTGTGTGTGGGGGTGGATTCTGGCCCAGTGTTTACTGAGACACTGTTGGTTGAGGCTCTTATGATACTGCTGGTGTCTGGCTCTGCCTTCTGTGGTACATTTTTCCCTGCCATGGGCTGGAAAAAGTGGTTAGAGGTAAGACTAAGAGGGGGTTCCAGAGAGTCAGTGAGTCTGAGGCCTTATCTAAACAAAAATGGTACCAATTTAACTGAATCTATTTAGACACAGAGGTTGCTGAATTAATGCCACCCCTTTTTTTTTTTTTTTCTAGAATGAAGTCTGGGGAGAAGCAATATTCATGCCAGTACAATTTATACTGTTTCTAATGGCTATACTTCCCCCTTTGTACTGTCAACAGCACTTGTTGTGTAACTCTTCTGTGCATATTCCAGCATATTCGTGGATGGCAAACCAGAAACTGGGTCCCTGAAGCTTTTGCTTTTTCATGTCTTCCTTCAAAGGGTATTTCCTAACCCTTTTAGTGATAGTCTGAATATTTTGCACAAATCCATTAGTATATTCTCTTGTGTGTTCTCCTGTCAGCTGGTTTAGGGAGGTTCTTCAGGTAGTTTCTTTTAATTTTTTTGTGCAATATAGTGTATTAAGTGGAAAAAGGGAGAGAGTTTTATGCTGTAGGAGGATTCTACAAAAGTTTGCTACATCACATGGCAAAATAGATGTTTTTCATGCAGAACTTTCCCTCATGTCTAGATATTGGCTCATGACTGACAGTAGGAAAAAGCAAGTATTGCAGACAATTTGTGTCAATGTATTCCACATAAATCAAGAGAGGGACTGAAGCAGAAAAGCATAACTATACATTAATATTTTTTTGTTGCCAGAAGCATTCCTGGAACCTTCAGTAAGACTTGGTGATAGGTGCTGGTAGAGATGAGCCCAAGAAGCATCCCTTGTGAGCAGGCTTACGTGTTAAACCACATGACTTCCAGGTCTCAGGGAAGGTGTGGTTTCAAAATGGAGAAATCACGGCAGCAAGTTAAGGAATGACTTTTTTCCCCTTTGTAATAGTAATGTCAGAGCTGTTATTACATTTGGCCCTGGGAACACATTGGAAGTGTTTCTCAGAAGGGAAGTGCTTCCAGCTCCATGTCTCTGTCAAGCGTTCCATTCCCATGTCCTTGCTGGAAGCCTTTCAGGAAACCACATTCCCTTTCCCGTCCCTGTTCAGCCATGCAATCCTTCCCAGCCACTGTGGCTCACAGACTGCCTCATCATCCGGGCCTGGGAAAGGAATGTGACAACGAGGGGGCAAAATTGCTGGCACTTCCAATCCCATCCCATGCTGCCTTTCAGAAGAAACCTCTCTCCTCCTTTGCCCTCCCTACCCTTATGAAAGGGTTTTCTACATCCATAAGCATGTTTAGAAAGATCTGCAGTCTCTAATTTTCCAGTGTGTGGTGGGGGAGTAATGTAATTTTAGCTGGAAACAGTCACATGGCCAGATCCTCAGCCTTGTGTGAATCTGCCCGATGCTCCTGAGGACACACTGTGCTGTGTTCATTTACACTTACCCAGTATCTGGCTCCCAAAGCTGCCCCTGATAGCTCTAAATGATAGCTGGTGTCTGAGACTACCACATGTGAATGAAACACCACTGCTGTGCAGAGGGAATGCCCTGAAACCGTGCGCTGGTGCCATTTTCCAGACAACCAACAATTCAAAAAGACGGTGAAGAAATGCTGTTTATATTACAAGTTTCAATAATTAAGATAAAGGGGAAAGGATTAAAAGACGGGATCAAGGAACTGTTAATGACTTGGAGGACAGAATCACATTAGAGACAGAAATGTAAACTTGTTTTGCGATTGCAAAAAGCCCGGGAGATGCACATTTCATTCTGCAGAGAAATATTCTGATCAGTACTTTTTTTCTGCCATAGCAGCAGGGAATTGAGCTTGGATCCCAGCCAGCCTTTTCTATCCTCTCCTTAAACTAAACAATCAATTACAAAGGGACACAAGGCAGGATAGTTTAGCCAGCTTTGCTAGTTTTAACAGAATGGGTTATTGGGCAATGCCATCGTGGAACAGAACAATCCCTCCTAGCTTCTGTGCCACAGGAGCAGTTAAAGCTTCCAAGATGAATTCCCAGCCATTGCTGTTAGGATGATTGTACTGTTTTCTTTTCCTTTAGTTTTATGCTGTTTCATTTGCTTGTCATTTTTTATGGTTTGCATTGTGTGGTGCATGGGTGGTAATGGTTAGATAGTGATTCTCAGCACAACAGTTTCTCTTGAAGCAGACATTTGTCCACCCTGAGACAATTGCTCTCCAAAACTGAAGGAAAAAAATATGGGAAGGAAGCCTTACAGCTACTGGAGTCAAAGAAAAATCTCTTATTGACCTAAATGGGCAGGAAGACTGGGAGACAGATTGCTATTCTTTCCATGTTTTGAAAGATTTAAGAAGCTGAGGCTTGGAAAAATTAGGATAAGTAGGTGACCTTTGGAAACTATTTGGAAGCTGCAGGTGCACAGTAGCTCTAAAAATTACAATGCTTACTTAGGCATCAGAAATGGCTTCAGGAGACACAGTTTCAGAGAAGGAGCTTAATTTTTATTTTGATTTTTTTTTTAATCTAAGTGGTTTAGACTGTGGACATTATGGTTAAGTGGGCAAGGGTTGGGAAACTGAATTTTATTCCAGCTCCTGATGCTCCTTTAATGTGTCCCCTTGCTGTAGCTTTTAAACCTGTTGCACTTAGGAATCATATGTAAACTGGGAATTAGTGTTGCCTACTTAGGTTTTGAAGCCTGATTAAATAATGTTTGTAAGAAACTATGTGAGGCCAAAGTCATTCTGGGGCTAATCAGTTGCAGAGATGGAGCTGACACACAGGACTGTCAATAATTTGACACCATATACATTTCCTTTACAGAAGTGGTTCCCAAACTTCACTGGCCCATGGGAAGCCCAGTGAGAAAGTAATGTGCTGCATATAACATATGCTTTACTCTTTTCCAGTGGTTTCCATTTTAACTCTTTGATTTCCAGCAGCCACCAGGAACAGAGAGGATTTTAGCAGCAGAATGGAAGACTGCTACTTCGAGAGATTTTAGAAACATAAATATTATCCCACTTTGAGTGAATTCATGAAGTCATTAAATAGAGGTTAGGAGTTTTTTTTTTTTGTGTGTGTGTTCTCCGGTGGGAATCAATTTTCCACCAGAGATTCTTTAGGGAAAAATGAAGGATTTCTTTATTTTTTTGTGTGTAAAACATTGTTTAATATATCTCATGACTTTCTGTGTTAAAAAAAGTGTCATCACCTTCACCTCATTCCATTAACTCAACTTGTTTTCAGCTTCAGCTGTGCAGTGTTTATCACCCTCTATTGTCATATATTACACAGCTGCAGAATGGCAAGGGTTTTTTTTAAAAAAAACCAAAACAATAGAGCCAAATCCAATCCAGAAGTGAAATTCCTGGTAGGTGTGAACAGTGGAGTGAGTAAAATGCCATTAAGAAGAAAGTGTTTGCTGAAGGATTGGAATGTCAAAGTTAAAAGTTTATTTACAAGATTTCAAATATTAAAATCAGAGGAAATGTTTGAAATGTTCATAGTCTGAAGTGTCATTAAAACTTATTTCCCTTTAACAGTCATGAAGCTGATTACACTTGTATTATATTAACAAAGTCAGAAGGCTTAAAGTGAATTGAAAAACAGGAATTTTCTGCCTCTGGATCATGGTTTGGCCCATCTGAAAGGTTGCTGAACTGTAAGATAGGAATCCTATAATCTTTTTGCTGTTCTGCCATTCACATGAGGTAACATATTAAATATTTATCATGTCCTTCAATTTAAATCACTTGAAATTAGCAACCATCTCGGATAGTCTTGGCCATAACTGCTCTCTTCCTTCTCACCAAACCATCACAATAATAATGTGTAGCAGTTATTGCTTCGAAATTGCTCAAAACCTTCTGGAAAACGTGCTGTACTGGTAGTCACAAGTAAGTGAGCAGAGCAATCAGCCACACTGAGCACTGGGGCTGGGGTCTGTTCTGAGCCAGTGCCAGCAATGCCAGCAGCCCCCACTTCTCTCCCAGTACATGGGGACCCCTACCAGGGGCAAAGGGAGGTGTTCCCTACCTGGAGCTGGGCAATTTCTCAACTATGTGTGTTTTTTCAGCCTGTGTACTGACATTCTGGGTACTGGGGAAAAATACCATTCAGCAAGACAGTGAAAAGTTGGTGTCTTTTATTCCTGTCCCATCCTCCCACGTGTTCTTCTGAGGATGCAGAACCTCCTAGAACATGAGGTGAATAAGAAATCATGTGCAGCAATGATTCCAGGGAGAGGAAATTACCAAACAGTATTTGCTGTGAAAACAGATTGATATTCATAATTTTAAATGGATACAATATCCTTTTGGATTCCTTGTTGGAATGAGCTGCAAAGTTGGTACATCTGTCTCAGGAGTAAAGTGATATGCCACCCATACAGTGGTGAGACGTAAATAAATAATCATGCTACAAGTCATGTCTTCTATTAAAGAGCCTGATATCACCTGTTTCAGACTGAAGGGAAGTAATCTGTGAAAAATAGGATTGGTTGACATCTGATGTTAAAGTAAGTCCCCTGCTTTGTACTCCTTTTACATCAACCAACTAGTTGATTTAGCTACTTCAGCAGAAGCAGTGTTTAAATCGCATTTAACTATGACTTGCAGACTTGACTCCTGACTCAATGCACAAAATCTGCATTGCTGTATGTTATATTTAAATCAAATTGGATAATATATTTTCTTCATGGGATCCTTCCTTATTCTCTGACTCTTCCCTTTATGGTCTGCATTTGAGCAAAGGCGTGTTCATATTTTAGGGTCAGTAGTGGCACATGGATATAAAGTCAAACAAGCCCAGCATTCTTCTACTTTATAGGAAGCCTCCAGATCTCTCCATCTCCCATTCTCATTAAACAAAACCCCTGAAATTTGGGCTGTGTTGCTGCCTTCTAATATGAGGAAGTGGTGCAGTGGATGACGCATGGATTTGTCTCCAGGGGAGCTGGGTGGTATTCCCAGCTCTGCCATTTGCTGGCTAATATCCTGCAACTCACTTAATGTTTTTGTGTCTCAGTTTCTCCAACTGTGACAATGAGGCTAGTGGGCCAGCATTTCCTCAGTGAAATCAATAATAGATTCTTACTGAGTTCTGTGGCACTCTAGCACTCTGAGATTTGTGAGGGGAAAGCAAACCTAATTGTTGCTTTTAATAAATTTTCCTTGGTTGTCTTTCATTAGTTTTACTTCACATAAGCATGATTCAGATTTATTCTTAGCCTGCTCCTTTACCAGTATGAAACATAACCTCTCATACAAAGGTTTATCAGGATTTTGTAACCATCAGTTCTGCTCAATCCTTTCCTAATGTTTCATAAATATTTTTCCCTTAAATTTTTACAGTATAATGCAAACATAATTCCTTACTCCCATGTAATGGAATACAAACGGAAGGGACAAGACAGTATTATTCAAAAATGTTCAACTTATGAAATAATAAGTATTAGTTGACATGCCCCAGAGAGACATGACTGACCAGCTGCTCTGGGGTGAAACAAATAAATAGAAAAATCCTTTATTAATGATGTATTCTGCAGTAGATTCTATCTGGGGAGTTCTGTAGAAATAGACTCTTTCTCATCTCTTGCCTATAAATGAACTAAGAAGACTGAGTTCCTGGAGGTTTGGTAGGCACATAAACAGTGTACAAATACATATGGAACAGTCACATTGAGGGAGGATTTCAGCTTTGGTAACCACTACATCTTGAATTTTCTTTGGCTTCCTTCAGTCGGTACAAGACTGTGGGTGAGACTTTCCAAATATAGACAACCAAAATTCTGACCAAAAAATACACACATTGTCAGGAGCAGATTAAAGCAGGATTCATGGATTTGGGCCTTGGGCTTGGAGGGGGCCAGTATAACCACAATGTTTGAATTGAAGTATCTGTCAGCTTGGGCTCTGGTTTTGGGGCTGTGGAGGTGGGAGGTAGAGCTGACAGGCTACAGAGGTGGTTGAGTCATGGGATTTTTTACTGTATTTTGGATGGATTTGGTTATTTTATTGCATTGCTCTAGCTTGCTTGAGGCATGCTGGTTGGCATAAAGGTCTTCTTTAGTCTGAATCTGCCCCAGCAATGGGTCACTTTGTCCCACAAATTGTATATTCACAGAGAATGCACTTACTCTGTTTCTGATGTGAGATGGAAGACAGGCCAGCCACAGTAACAGGAAGTTTTGTGTACAAATATAAGCTTGTTGAATAATTTAGGTTGTGACAATAGTGTTGAGACCTCTCCTTCAGCTCTTCCTTTTCCAGGCCAAATGAACCCAGCTTGCTAAGCTGTCCTCTCAAGTCACGTACTCCAGCCCTTGGTCCACCTTGGTGGCCCTCAGCTTTACTTATTCCAGTTTTTCAGTGTCCCAAAATTGGATGCAGTACTCCAGATGTGGTCTCACAAGTGCTGAATAGAGGGGAATAATCACTTCCTCGACTTGCTGGATATTTTCTTAATAAAACAGCCCAGTATGAGGTTGGCTTTGAATGCTGCGAAGATGCACTGCTGATTCAAGTTCAGTTTTTCCTCCAGGAGCCCAGGGTCCTTTTTTTTGCAAAGCTGCTTTCCAGTCAGCTGGTTTCCAGTCCAGTCAGATGCATGACTTAGTATCTGCCTTTGCTGAACATCATGAGGTCATGTGTACCTAAAGGTACACATGCTCATTTTGCACACACAATGCATTATTGCAAATACACTTATCTGCTTGTGCATGTATCCATCGGCTTTACAGGTTTATAGACACATTTTGCCAGTGATTTTGTTGACAGTCTTGTGGTTTCCAGAGACCAGTAAACCAGCAAAATTCCTAAACTTCATATATATGCAGGGAGATTTCTCTTAGAACACTTCTAATGATAAACCTCTCTATTAGGTAGGCCTCTGTTTTGTTTCTCACTTGCTCTCCTTGAATTTTCCCATTCTTAGATAAAGGTAGTGAGGACCACCTGAGGTATATTGGTACAATCAGTAACACAGACTTGTCTGGACCTCAGGAGATAAGTCTGTACTGTATCAGCAGACAGCCCCTAAGAATGCTTTTCAAAGAAGAAAAGTTTCTTCTATCTTTCAAAGGGAGCTTCCTTCTGTTGTCTTTATTGAACATCAGATTGCTCATCGGCCTCCTCCAGAGTTGGAGAAATTCCTCTGAAGACCCCTTAAATTGCATTTCAATTATAGAGGAGGCTGCCCTTGCAGGACCATTTTATTTCCAAGCCACCCTGTGGCTTCTCAGAGGTGATGTGGTTTTGGAATCCCCATTTCAGGTAAAAAAGAAAGCCCTGTTCTGTAAGCCTCCAACAGATATGTGTCTGAAAAGGCATATCTAATTGATTTACAGAGCATCAAATGCTCTCTGTAGATAATGTTTGCACAGTGTAAATCTCTCACAGATTAGGCATTCCGAGGAATGTGTTCATCAGCAAGGAGTTACAGGACAACACTGATCTTTAATGGCCAGCAAATACAAAACACAAATGATATAGAATAATTTGATGTTACAGACTTAAAATGTTCATAATTTTGTTTCACGCTTACAATGCAAAATAAATATCCTGGTCTTCATATATGCTAGTGGATGCTAAGAATTTCACAATCAGCTGATGTCAGCTGACATAACAGTATAAGTATGATGTTTTGAGCTTAAACTGCTTTAAAAAAAGGAAGCAGATCCTAGGATATAATGAGATGGATTGAAAATACTTCAGGATGATTCAAATGCCAGACCCCAGTCTGTGTAAATTTTGTTTGGTCTTTCCCAGGTCCATAAGAGATGAAGTTGTTGGCATTCTTGTGGGAGACCCTGTATTTTATACTATTTGTCATTCTTTTGGAGATCTGGAGTTTGTCCGCTATTTCCTGCAGAGAAAACCTTGGTAAAAATCGCCCAGAGAATCTCAGCAAAGGGAACTGCACTTTGGTAAAAGTCAAATAAGAAGTCTTGTTGCAGTGATTTAATAAAGGCAACAGGTTATATCTCTATTGATTCTGGCTTATTTCCTCTACATAAAAGAATACTTTTTGCTGCCTTTGATAATAAAACATATACCAGACTCTTATTATTTTTATTGGTAGAAGCCTTTGCAGTGTATATCTGTTAGTACAAAGATGAAAAGTTCTGGGTAAAAAAAATGAGGGAAAGATATGTGTGGAAGTTAACTTTTCTGAAGTGTAATTAATATATATAAAAACAAAAAATGTTTGTTTTTCAGTTTCCTATCACATTTTCCATCTGGTATCTGCAAAGCTTTTAAACTTCCACTTCCTCTGTGCTGTTTTGCAATATTCCTATTCACAGGAAGTAAGAGGAAGAGCTTTACGGGGGATACATTACAAATAGACTGTATGTAGGTGTTTGGGACAAAATAGCTGGGCTCAACTCTGATCTAGTATAAACTGAAGACCCTTCAATGGAAGTATGAAATCCAGCTTGTTTGTGACCTGGTGCTTCATTCTGCAGCACTGGTTATTTTTTGTACAAATTATTGTTATTTTTTTCCTGGTGCTTTTTATCTGTGATCTCAAAGCACCTTATTAAGTAAGAATGAAGGTCTTTACAGTTTTTAGATTTGGTAACTGTAAATACAGTCTGCGCCTAAGAAGTGCTTCAAAGGCCAGGAGTTGATAGCAGACTTCACTGATTTGCTGAGCCAGGTCTCTTTATCCCCAGTTCAACATACTATCAATACACTGCTTTCCAGTGTAAATGAGTGTTTCATAAACAGACTAAAGAACTGCACAGCTCTCAACAGCTTGTGAAAACAAGAATAAGGCAATCAATTATAGCTTTGTGTCTTGATTGCAAAAAGATTGGTCTTAGGACTCATGAATGTGACAAGAACATAAAGGCTCTGGTGAATTGCATTGTTCTGCTCAGATTTCCCACAACAACAACAGGAACCCAAGATGCCAATGAGGAGTGGCTGATTACTTGCATAGTTTTGTAACAGCAGCACTGAAGTTATTACAATGTACATGTTACATATCAAGGCTGTAGAAGCCTGCATAGAGCCCTTCTTTCCTTTTATTTTTTTCCTCCTATTCATTTTTCCTTTCATCACTGAAGGCAGCTAGAGCCTTCTAGTGTGAAATTCAAGAGGAGAGCCAAGCTTCCACTCCTTTAAACCTTCCAAACAATTGATGAACTCAAAATCTGCTTCAAGATCAACATCGAAGTTTTGCAAATGGTATCTATCCTACTAATTAGGTGATCCAAACCTCCGGATTTCAAACTACAAATATAAATATCCCATGACTTTAATCAATCTCCAGTCCAGCTACAGGATACTTATTCTATTACTCATTTCTTACATGTTTCACTTCTTCATATTAATTTTCAGAAAAGTAAATTAATTTCTATAAATGCAGAGTAATTGAAGTTATTTATCTTTTTCCTGAAAACTTGAAACAATTCATTCACAAATCTTTCCTCCCTCTTGTGCCTTCTCCTGCCTCCCCTTTCCCAGCCCACAGGTATAACAAAACTGCCTTGCAAGATGAGCCTTAAAAGTCTATGAACATAAGCTTGTAAATCTGGCTCTTGAACAAGCTCTATTATTTTTAACTGCTTTTGTGTAAGACAGGAGGCTATGTAAAGAACAGGATGTTTTGAACATTGAACTCTGGTGCATTACGTAATACTGCTGCTACAGATTTGATGTAATTTCTCTGCAGGTGTCAAAGGCACCATAAAGAGCTTGCTACTGAGATATTAAACATTTAGCATATATAAGCCCAGTGGAATTATTGATATGCTATTTTTATTAGAAATGCCAAGTTTGCAGTTTGTGTTGTATTCAACTGCAATTACAACACAGTCTATTCTTGCAGTCTATTTAGATTTTGTTGCATTTTGAAAGGACAGGATACTTAACAGACTTTTGTTAATCTCCACTTTTTTAGGAGATGTATGAGGTGAACCACTTCTGTCTTCCTGGGGACTGCTACATTTTCCTTAAGGATAATTGTATTTGTATCTACTCTGCACCATTGCTCTGCAGCCAGGTTCTCACTTGCTCTTCTTGCCTCAGTCCCTTGGGGAAATTCAATGATACAGAAACTAGTCCTTCCAAATAATGCAGGTGTCAGAGGTCTGTGTAAGAGGAAGGCTTGGCAGAATCTCTTGTGGAAATTTACACAACATCTGCCCACACAATGGCTGGACAGTACTGTTCTTCCTTCAGTTGTCAGGTGCATTGGAATGTGTATAGAAGAAAACTCAAAGAAAAGAGTGGATCCAAGATTCTAATGCATGAATAAAATGCAGTTATTGTTGGAAATACGAACCATGATTCATTTTTCAAGCAATTGTTCTTGACTCATTAGTACCTTCTGTCTTGCAAAAGTGCACTTTGCAGTAATTGAGCCATTAAAGAAAGAAGATATATTTTAGTAAGATAATCAGTTAACTTTGTTATTTTTTAACTTTTGTCAGGGAAATTTGCCTTTCTGACCACCAAACCTGAGCTTAAGAGTCTCCACTTATAATACACATGTAAACAAGGGCTTAATTTTACATGGTTAAAACATGGCTCAAACTAATGTGGAAGAGCAGTGTTGTTGTGAGTTAGGAGCAATAAAACTGGGAGGGACTTCTCTGAAGAGGGAATTCATTATTTGTTCTGCTGTTCCTATCTCTCTCACTCATTCAATTTCAACACCCTCTTCATACTGCACTCATTTTGCGTCCTGGCTTCTAGATACATTCCTCCATGGTCACTTAGAATTGTCTGATATCATCTTACCATCATACACGATTCTTTACAGACAACTATTATCAGCTTTACGCTCACTTATTCACAAATTAGTGCCATTATTGTGGTGGATGAGCTAAGAACTGTGCTGCTCTTCGTGTCCTCTAAGTATCAGTTTTCCCCTGGGCCACTCATTCAACATGGGGTGGGAAAAGTCACATTCCTTGCTAAATTCATCTACTGTCTAATGAGACCCGTCTGTGTTGACTTTCTGCCTGAAAATTCTGGCTGTTGAAAACACCTGTTCGATCACCCAGGTCATATTTCTGCCTGCATGAGGGAAGTCCCAGTTGTACATTTACCAGTGCTTTGGCCAGCCTAAAAAGGGACAGTTTTTGAGATAATTTTGATCCTAATCTTGCCTTCTTGATTCGATACTCTTTTTTAGTGTCCATTTTGTCCTGACATAAATGACTGTACAGGGTAGAAAGCAATGATGAGCTGTCTTTGGGGGCTGGCTGGTGCACTGGCTGGAGGCTGGGATAAGAAAAAGTTGGAGGCAGTGTTCTTCTGGTCGTCACAGAGGGTCTCATAATGTGACACATATACTTTGTACCAGGACTTGTTCTCAGTAGCAGATGTATTCCTGCTGGCTTGCTTGCTAGGGTCTTGTTGCCCTGCATCTAAGAGAATGATTGCAGTGCCTCCAGTGATGAAAACCCCGTATAAAAGTTATGCATAGGAATAATCATATTTAATTATTTATTCATCCATGATTACATATGTTCTTCATGGTCAGAATCAAAGTACTTTATACCTTACAGGGGGTAAAGGAAGAGAGGGAAGAGAGCTCATTACCTAAGGTAAATCAAGCCCCATAGAGAATGGTATGCTGTGTTGCCAAATCTTAAAGTTTTGTTTCAAATCTAGTGATATTTGATATTTTTAAGCCTTCATTCCTTAAGTCAAGGATACTACAAGAATCTGAACATTCTTTTTAAAAAAGAAACTTTAATAATCTTACAGCGTGTTGGGAGGGTTTGAAAACTCACAAATTAAGAGACAAGAAAAGATGCTGCATATACTCTTTGAAAATCTTACGATTTTTCTCCTGCAGCCTTGAGATTTTTCAGCTTTGATTCACAATTTTTGAAAATTTGGAACAGCTGACAATATTTCTGTCCATTTAAAGTGCTGCTATTTAATGCAGATGGTACTCTGAGGATAGCTTCTCTGGCAAAGAAGAGTTTTTAAAATGCATAGCTCATCTTTTAGAGTGCTTGGCACAATGGGGCTGTGAGCCTTTGCTGAGAACTTCAGGCACAACCACAGTAAAAATAATAAATAAATGAGGCATCTCATTCTATCCAGACATGCTGTATGGAACTGCTGTTAAAGTACACATTTGCAAATAAAAGCAGCCTAAATTTAACTATGACTCAATTACACTAAATCTGACCCATTTTTTGTTCTGTGTTTCAATTTAACACTTATTTACATTCTTAGACTTGGCGCTGTCGGAAGAGAAAGGAGGGGGAAGCAGGCATTTTCATCCTCAGTATTGCTATAAAAAAATGGTGATTAGGAAAACACAGCTATAGTCAGCCTGAAGCTGGGTAGCTCATTTGAACCCACTATAAAAGAAAAGATCGTTTTCTCATCCTATTAAAACTGAGTTAGCAACGGCTGCGTAGGCGGCAGGAGATCAGAAATGGACGTCCAACTTGGAGCTTGTACAGCTGGGGTCGGGTCCAAAGCAAACTGCCTGATTAGTGAAACAATTTGTTTTTTACTATGACAGCAAATAGGTAAATCTTGTGAGCGTCAGGAAATCCTGGAGGATTTCGAATGGGAGCTCTGACTGGTTTGCAAGTCACACTTTGATTAGAAGGCATCCTTGCCTCTGGTTTTCGTGCTCACGTTGCAGGGACATAAACAAGAGGGGCTCAATTTGCTAGGGACATTTATTTCTCTGTCTCTTCCTCCCTCTCTCTCTCTTGTTTTTACAATTTATGTGTAATGACTAATTGGCTGTGTTTTCCCAGCTATTTTATGTTTCTCTTGCCCTGGTTACAAGTCGTACTAAAGCAGTATATCCACAGGGACCTATAGACAGCCAACATTGCCAAACGATACGCAGCATTCCCCTTTCTCTCTAAGTGTACAACATTTACAAGTAAATTTACAAATGCATTAAGAACATTTCCTCAGCTGACTGTTAGTGTTTATTTCTTCCCCTTCTCCTCCCGGGAGCAGACACCTTCCAGCCCCTCAACTTTCACACACTGCTCTCCCGTTATTTGCCTCCTTCCCTCCCTGTCGCCCCTTTCCCTCCTCCTCCTCCTCCTCCTCCTCCTTTTCCAGTTCAGCGGCGCAAATTTCTGTTTGTGCCAGTGGGGCGGCCTGGCGAGACCGCAATTGCTCTACCCCACAGATTGACGAGCCCTCAGATGCCGTTTTACTGTACATGGCAGCCACGCTGGAGCCGCGGCACATCTGGAGTGGAGTAAGCTTACTCAGAAACAGGGGCCAGCTCCAGCCGGAGCCAGCGGAGCCGAGCGCGGCGCTGAAAGGCAGCCCTCCTGCCTCCCCTTCCCTCCTCCCCGGGTACATTTCCTAATGTAAACAGAGGCCAGGGGGGAAGGACACAGTAACTCTTTGCTGCGTGTTTGTCATTTCATGTTCTTTATCTGCTTGAGGTCAAACTGGAGCTCTGGAAAAACAGAAGCTTTGCTTTCATTCTGAATAGCTGAAAGCCAGCCCTGCTGAAGGGGAAAAAAGAAAAAAAAGAAAAAAAAAAAAAAAAAAAAAAAAAAAAAAAAAAAAAAAAAAAAAAAGAAAAGCGTTCGCTTTCGTGTTTATTTGTTCCACTTTATGGTAATTTGGGGGATAATTTCATTATCTGCAGCCAAATTGAAAACAAGCTGTTGTCTATGCTAATGATACCAATGTATTATTTTATGTACAGAAAGCGTGGAGCTCTTTAAACGATGAGTGGACTGCATTTCTGCTTACAGCTGTGCTGCTTTAACTTCATTTTTTTATAGTTGCAAAATGAGACTTTCCTTTTATTATCTTGAAACAAAAAGGATTAGCCATGGATGCTTTGTTTTACAAAATGGGGAATACCTTTCATCACCCAGTGCCAACCTGCTGTCCCACAAATGCATTCTGCAAAGAATGTTACTGCAAAGCAAAAAGTGTACTTGTTCTGGGGTAGATATGCTGATTTTATAGTCCAGTTCAGTGGATTGCTGAATTTTAATATCTACATGTAAAGAAGTGGGAGAGATTTTTGAGGCATTTACTGACTGTCAGCAATCTGGAAGAGAACTCTGTGATTCTTTACAAGTTTCATATAGTTTTTATTTCTTCTTTCTAATAGCAAAATGATAAAGTTTATAGGTTAGTTGTTCAAACAACATTAAATCGTAAACAGAATCACAGAATCAACTAGGCTGGAAAAGACCTTTGAGATCATTGAGTCCAACCCATAACAATGCAAATATGCAATTTAAAATGTCTTTTCCCACTCAGTATTCCTTGCAACTCAATGGATTTTTGCAGCTAATAAAGGAGAGAAAACAAACCTCGGAAAACATTGCTGATAGCATACTGATGCTGATGTTGATTTAGCTGTATTTATAGTAATAAGAACAGTGGTTTATATGGTATGGAGACTAGTGAAAAATCTCGCTCAGTAAATGTATGAATAAACCACTGCAGGTCAGACCTTAAACCATTTTTGTCTATAGGAGTGGGAAATCTTGGACTACCACATGGTTTTCCAGGGATGTTGGTTCATTGTCGCTTCTGAGTTCACAGGCCATGCTCGGTATCTTGGCCTTCTGGTGCATAAAATTCCAGATAAGTAGGTTGCTTCCTTGACTCTCAGTGAAAGCAAACCTGTCTATCACGTAGGAGAACTTGGGCTGGGCAGCAAGCATGGCTGGACAACAGTTTTTGAACCATGGCAGTGCAAAGTTTCAGCAATGCATTCCCCACAGTGCTTTTCCAAATGCTTTTATACATTCTGGGTAGATATACCATAATACTTAATGCAAAAAATAGCAACATAGGTTTCAAATTTCTTAATTACTGTTTTAGTTGATTTTAGTAATTCCGTCACAACTGTGTTTTCTCTTACTTTCATGCTGTTTCAGATCTCAGTAGGAAAGGGCCAAAATTCCTCATGAAACAGCTTGCCCTGCTCTCAGCCTTCTCACCAGGTGAAACAGTGAGCATTGCCTCCTTATGGCTGCTTAGAAACCGCTGAGGTGAAATTCTGTAAGGAGGGGACTCTGCATGGGAGAGGTGTCTGTCAGCATGGAAAGTCTGAACTGCACATCTCCAAGGTCCATAATGACCCATCTGTGCCTGAAGTCAGGAGCAGCATCAGGGCTCCATGGAGAAATGCAGGGATGGCACACCATTTTGCATAATCTAGGTAACTACAGAGATGGATAAAATGGTTTCTTTGCAGTGAAATGATTTATTTGGAAAAAACTCCACATGTCTACATGGAAAGACTGATGGAACCAGTCTCAAAAGCAAAGCTGTTTGGCAAACTTCAGGAGAGATCTTGGCTGTTGATTGAAATCTAAAGTTTTTCAGGGACAGTTGGATTTTAGCTGAGTTCTTCTGGAAGCCTTCAGGGCTCTGGCTGGCAGACCATTGCTCAACCTTTTGACTGCCAGGGTAGAGGATTGATGGTCTATCATTGCAGGATGGCCCACCAAGTAGTCTACCTTTGAACTAAAGACCTCAGGCCTTCCAGGTTTCAAAACTGGGACAACACTTGTTTTGAAACTTTTTTGATGTGTTTTGGTATTCATTGGAAATATGTGTATGAATTACCAAATCCTGTCCCCAAAAGTGTTCCATAGGAGTTTTTTGAATAGCTCTATTCTAGTCTAAGTTTAATGACCCTGAGGGGGGAAAAAAGTTACTCCATAAAGAAGAAATAAAACAGAATCCAGTGAATTAGTCTGAAGCAGTACTTCTCTGACCCTTACTTACTGGGAGACCTGCCTGTAATCCATCCCACTGGTGTCCTTGGACATTCAGTAGATTGGTTTGAGCTCAGTTATACAGTTCTAGTCTTAATTTTAAACATGATATTTTGGTAGGGATTGCTTAAGTGTGTTCTTCCCCCCCCCCCCCCCCCCCGTTTTCCATTAGATGCACAGGAAGTTGAATTCAGCTCCTTTTTTTTGCCACTAAATGGCTGTCCATGAAAGTCTCAAAATGAATAATCCCTAGGCTCTTTTAGTGTCAATATCCTCCGCACGGTTTTTTTCTTTTTTTTTTTATAATTTTTTTGTAGGATGCGTAGTCTTCTTGTTTTTTTCCCCCCCCCCCCCCCCCCCCCGTTCCATTTAGTGCACATTTGAAGTTGATTCAGCTCCTTTTTTTGCACTAATGCTGTCCATGAAGTCTCAAAATGAAATAATCCTGGTAGATGACTATGCATCCTACTGATTATGCTATTGTTATTGTATTAATAGCATGTTCTCCAACTTAAGCAACGTGCAGGTGCAAAACTCTCATTCAGCAGTACATAACTCTTTCATCTGCCGTTTCTTGCCAGTAGATTTCCTGCCCATATGAATGTTTCTTGTGAAATTTCTGGAGAATAGCTGTTGGAGCTTTTCCAGTTGTAAGAAAACAAATACACAAACAAACCCTTTCCAAAACTCAACCAATTCCCCCCAGTCATCTCTTTCTGAAATGACTAATTCATGATAGATGTTCTGCATCTAACAAAAAATGCTAATTGTGACAAAATAAACAGTGTGGAGTAATGTAACAAAGGCAAAAGTAAAAACTCTCCTCGTTGTGCCGATAATGTCACCTCAGTGTGCCTGTGTATTGGCATGTCCTTTTGGCTCATGTGGGTGCCTCACTTTAAATATGTGCCCATGCCTGTCCTCAGTCATTCACTCTGTAACATTTTCTTCGAATCCTACCCATATATATTAGGTTTAAAAGATAATTGGTCTTTGCAAATAATAATACATTTTTGAAGATACCTTAATTGTGTGGGGTTTTTTTTAGGTAAGCAAGCCTTTATCTACACATGTGCTCAAACAGCAGTGAAATCTATGGACTAGAATTCAGAAACTATATTTATTCCAGTAAGCTTCATGCTTTGTGACCGTCATTTAGAAATGAAGACAGAAGAGCACTTTGAGAATTGGAGGGGATTTAAGGGTTTGAAAAGTGCATCAGTAGGTGTTAGTCTGCAAAAACATATGTCTGTGGGAAAAGGGCAGTTAAACTAACCCAGCTATTAGGACTGTACTTTAAAGGGCAATAGATCTCTTTAACATCTAAATAAACTGAGAAATCTGCCTAGAAATAAAAAAAGGAATTTCCAGTTTCAAGTGTGTTATTTCCTTTCAATGTGATTATTTACAGTATATCTTTTCCTTGTTTTTTGCAAAATGTTATTGACATCTGAATGTTATTTTAGCATATTGTGACAGATCTGAAAACCAAACACCAATATTTACAATATTCTTGACCCCAGTATAAACTGTAAAAAATTATCTTGTTGTACTTTCTTTGTCTGCTTTCAGTGTTTTGTCTTGTTGAAGCAGTAGAGGATTGATTGAACTGGAGCCTGCCATTTCTTATTGGCATTTCTCAGAAGAGTAAGAACATTCGTCAATTACGTATTTTTCCAACAAAAACATAAACTCAGTATATAAATGTTCAGATTATAATTCCACCCCAAATATATATGTATCCTAAAAATAAACCACAATAAATGCTGGACTAAGCGGGAATTAAGAACACTGTAAGAATGAAGTAGAGGAAAAAAGAGGGAAAATAAAACAGAAAGAAAACCACAACAATAAAAATTGCAGGCAATAAGCAATATAGTGGCTAAGGAAAAAATGTGTGTAAAGATGAAGAAGAGACAGACAAAGGAAACTATCCACAAAATTGCTGCAAAAGCGCAAATTATTATTACCCAGTAGGTGAAATTGTCATCACAGTCATTGCAGTCAAGTCAGGTGTCCTTAAATACAACAAATAAAGTCCAAGGGCTTTTAAATACCCAAGATTAAGGGAAGATTCCAAAGAATTTCAGTGATCATCAAATGATGATTTAATAACTGTGTTCACTATCAGGTTTAAATTGAGTTATGTAAATAAGAATTGCTATGTTCTAAAGAATTATCCTCTTCTCTGATTTTTCTGAGGGAAGAAATAAGACTTGGATGCTCTGATTTTGTGAGGGAGAAACTAATTCATCTGAGACCAGATTTATGTTTTAAACATCTCTAAAACAGAGATGCATTTTGGCTGGGACTCTAAGCCAGACCCATCTCTAAGTCTGTTGTCCACAGTTAAGAAAGTATAATCAACCTTCTGTGCAGAGCAGGACTGAAATACGTGAGTCTAAATTATTCCTGTAAGTAAATTTGAACAAATTTGGTGCATTTTAGTAGATTCAGCCCCACCACAGGAGTCAGTTTTATCTTTAGATGAGCATGCACGGTTAATCAGTAAGGATTGTACAAATGCAACAATGGGCAGGGCAGGACCTGTTATTTTTCCATTAATTTCCTAAAGTCCAGTTGTAGTATGAGTATGTTCCTCATTAGTAATAGCACTGTTATATTGGTTTTCCAACAAAACTTGCAAAATACTTCGTTACTTTTTTGGTCCACTGAACTACTGAACTGCCAGTTCCTAACAGAAAGGAGATGTAACTGAATCACTTGTAAAAGGAGCAGGAAATTAGATAAAAGGGTAACACTGGTTTTACATGCCTAAATGAAAAGGTGTTAGTTTCAAATATAGAGCCTTTCAATATGTTTTTTAAATCCTCAGAAGTGCCTGACTTTTGTTATTAAAATGCTGCCCTAAATTAACTGATAGTGCAGCACTGTTCCTATGACTTGCAATGTTTTAGTCTATGTGACCAACAAATAAGGTGAAAATTCCTTGCATCCTGATAGGCACTATGATCTCTTTGGAAATTAAAAATCTCGCATGACTGCATCATGATTATTGGATAGACAATTATTTTCTGATAATTACATAACAAGACATTATTTAGAGGAAGCTAGCATTGTAGCCAGATAAATACCCTTGTTCATGCTGCCTGGAAAACTGTGGTAGGAACAGCTTTTGAAACACACATAACAAACACTGTTTGAAAGAAAAACCTTTTTAATCTTCACTTCTGGTAGGGAGGAGGAATTGCAAATGCAGGACAACAACCTACGTGAGATGAGAATCCTCCCACCTAACTTATCCACCTGTGTTAACTGTACCCATTTTAGGTTTCCATTAGAATCTGTGGAGAATGAGAAATCTCCAGAAGGTGATCTGTATTTTGGGTCTTTGAACTGTGAGATGCTGGAGTTCTCTCTCCATCAACTGTAAAGGGCATTTAGGGGTCCTACAACCCATGGGTAGCTGCCTGTATTTAAGTGGGATGAAATTGGGGCATCCAGTATACACCATAAATGTAGGACATACTACAGAGCTGCATAACAAATGGAGTTCTTGGTCCCATCTAGGAAAACCCAAGTTAAACTTCTCGAAGTTAACATCAAGCCAAATTCCACTGCTAGGAGTGGAGGAGAAAGAGGAAAGAGAATGCATCCTGGGTGAAGAAATAAAACATTTTCTCAGATGCTTACTCAATAGTATTGTGCTTCAGGCTCAGGATGTTGCTTCATTGTCAAATGGTTGATCTTTCCTTGTCATGCTTTCCTATTGTTCTCCATTCCTTAAATAATCCTGGCTTTCAGCTGCATTTTTAATCCATTTAATTCATTTTCAAACCCCTTAAAAAACAGAGATTAGTTTAGCAGATCAGGAAAGAATTAGAAAAAAGATTGCATAATGGACCTAGTTAAATTACACAGTTGCTACTTGCCTTTGCATAGTAATAAAGATGCAGTTAATAGCTTCCACTTTATTTAGCTGCTAAATTCTGTTTTGTTTCAGAAACCAACTCCACTGCAATAACTACATTGTTCTTTGCTCATTAATCTCTATTATTTGCTCTTCTTTGAATTGTTGTGAAGTTTCAGAACATGGGCAGTCCTCTGGCAGACAGATGAATGTGTTGATCTATTAGATCTTTTAGGTTCTATGATTTAGACAAAGTAGTACTATTATAATGGTTTACAGACTTTAGTGTCTCATCTTAGGGCTTCACTGTTCAGTCCATGGTATCACAGCAGCTCTAGAGCAGAGCTCCATTGCTGCAATTTGTTCTATACAAAAGGTACAAGAACAGCATATTGCTAATTATTATACAGTCAGTATAATACCACTATATCCAGACCTATACTTGCAGTTAAATCAGAAAACAAGTAGGGGATTACAAGTAACAACTGAGGTTAATGTTGTTAAAAATTGCATTCATACCACATACGACTTTATGATACAATATACTACAGACTGTTGCCAAAAACGTACTCCTTGAACTGAGTCTTGTATCATTATAAGCTCTGGCATCAGAAGATATGTAAGTAGTTCTAGGCATACTATAGTGTTCTTCAGAAAAAGAGCAGTTCAGTGTAAGCCCACCAATACAGATGGAAATGTTGAAGCAGATTATTTCATCTTCATATTTATGTAGGTATTGTGTGAACAAAGCACCACTTTTTTTTTTCTCTTCATGTATTTTTAAAAAAAATCTTGCAGTTAATATATCACTAAACATGACGGGAAAAATCTCCCAGAGATTTCCTTTTGCTCTGACCTCATAATCAATAAATTTCTGTGGAGCAAATGCTTTATTTAAATTTCATCAGTTAGGTTCCCTGAAATTCACAGTTCTCTATCACCTTTTCTACTTAGGGTACTTGCTACATCTGATGTTCAGTGGTCATAACTATCATCTCTTTCCCTGTGTCTCTTTAATTTGCCTTTTCCTGTGATGGAGCAGCTCTTGACATTACATGTGTTTCATTTAAGATGTTCCATGTTTCAGTCAAGTGTACTTGCTGTGTTTGCTCTCCAGTCTTTAGGAAGCCAAAGAACAGAAAAAGAAAAGCAGCCTGAGGTGACTTGTTTAGCCTCCTACATAGTAAGTATATCAGAAGAATGTTGTTAATTACTTCTGTATTTTTTACTCTCAATGCAATCGCTGACATAATTTTTTTTACTTTTCAAAACATACGAATTAAGGAAGGTGAATGACATATCTCTGGAACGTGCTGCACTACTGAGTAGCTTTCAGACCACCTGGGGTAGACTATGGTGTCCTACTGAGGTAGTGTTGTACCTCCTTGCAAAGGGAACTTGGACTCTGGCTAGCAGAAGACCAGAAATCTGATAGTTTAACGCCCAAAGCTGTGACCTGCTCTTCAGAGTAGCAGCCACTGGGCACCATCAAGTAAAGCTAATTCCGACCAGCCACCTTATTCTTGGTGTGTTTATTTGAATTTGTAAGGTGTTTCTTGGGGGGAAAAAAAGCTTTTATGAGGGATCTGTATATGTTCAGAGTCTTTGCAGGGGTGTTTTGACAAAATCATATGTTTTGTCTCTGAACTGTCAGCAAAGTACACCCAGCAATTTGAATATTTGCGAGTGGACTCTAACTGCGCAAATACGAGTTGCAGTTTAATTAATAATTTAATGGTGCTTGCATGAACAATATTTGCATGCTTTCCCATTTTCAGTCATGGCTCTTCTTGTATCATGGCTTCATAATACCACTTCAGACTTCAGACAGGCATAACAAATATTTCAGTCACTAAATAGGGTTGTCACTGTGGATAGTTTACTTGGTTTTCTCAGCATTTAGAAAGAGTACTTGTCACCCATTCCACACAAGTCTGCACTACCCTGCCAACTTCTTGAAGAGAAAAATGACTTCATATTGGTTTGAGGTGTTTCAAAAGTTATGTGAGAAATGTCTCTTCTTTTTTTCTTTTTTTTTTTTTCAGGAATATTAGCTAAGGTATGCACTTCACTTCTAAAATAAGCTATAATTCAGGAAGCATTTATGTAATCTGTCTACAGCAAGAATGTTCAGAAATATTCACATTTGAAAATGCAGTTGCACCAATACATCTCAATAACTATGTCTGTTTAAAGACATTAATCTTTGGCAAAATCCAGAAAGCTATTGCCATGCTTGGATCAGAATCAGAATCTGAAAAAGGATGT
This sequence comes from Certhia americana, assembly GCA_018697195.1. Classification (NCBI taxonomy): domain Eukaryota; kingdom Metazoa; phylum Chordata; class Aves; order Passeriformes; family Certhiidae; genus Certhia; species Certhia americana. The sequence continues at coordinate 111,835,897 of CM031858.1, forward strand.
CTTGCTTTCTTAGTTTTTCAAAGCCCTTCTACAGTGAACAGTGTCCAAGTGAGAAATCCTCCCAGTGAAGATGCCTGTAGAGACTCTGTCTGTCTCTGATGATTATAGAAAAAGCACCTTTAATCTAAGCACCTTGCAGTAGATGTTTAACTTTAAGACTTTTGAAGATAGGTGAGATGAGTCCTTTTGCTTATTTACATATCAAGCTTCTGCAATGTGGACTTCCAGAACTTGACCTTTCAAGCTTAACCTGATATCTAAGCCAGTGGTTGAAGACAGACTCCCTGGCATTTCCCACTGTGCTGGCTGGGTGTGAAAAGGCTTAAGGAGTCATATCCAAAACAAGAACATCTATTTACCATGCTGTGTTCATGTGGACATCAACACTGCAAATCAGCATTATGCAAACAAACGCAAAAGAATCACTTAGGCTAGTAATTCTCAGGCCTTTGACTTTCCACCTCTTGAAAGCTGTTTGTTGGTTTAAAATACAAATGTCATTTTACCTTCTTCCAAAGAGAGGTCCACCAGTGACCGTAATCATCACAGTCAATGCCAAGCTGCTGAAAGGGGAATCAGGATTTACGTAAGAGTCCACAGTTCTACATCAGATGAATATGCACTACAGAAACTTAGAATTTGGTACACAGTCAACTCTCAGGCTTACTTACCCTGGGTTTGATATTTCAGCGTTGGAAAATTCTGTTCAGCAGGAACACAGATATTGAAAAACATTATGGACCAAGGAATGAACTGAGTTTCTTTGTGAAAAACATGGTACACAGATTTCTGTAGAACGCAGGAGCAGCAATGGGAAAGGCCAAGTGTTTCTGAGTTGAACAAAACATAGTCCTGTGCGAAATTAATGGCACATGAAAATGGATTGAACCTACAGTCCCAATAAGCTCTACAAATAAATGGAAAGTTTGTGCATGAGTAGAATTTTAGAAGTCATATGAACATAAGAATTACCTTTTTTTTATGAGATGCTTGGTGAGCATCGTATCTTTGGCACTTCCTATTCTCTTTCTTTTTTAGTACCTGCATCTCAGTTATGCCCAGAATTCCCAGTAAGTTCCAGATACTACTACCTAAGCACAGGGTCAAAGTCATTCTCTTCCCCAAAGAATTTACAGTCTGAAACTGGGAGAACCTCCAAATGGTTGGAGCTTACCCTATTGACATAAAATGGTCTATCTTTCATTCTGGCAAAATATCCTAAGCATCTACTTAAAAGGTGCTGAGTGACCTCATTTAAACCAAACCTTAGGATTAGGCACGCTGTTTGTTTAAACTTTTTTGAGATCCTGAGATATAAGAAGTTTTGGAAGTGCAAAGATTTTTTAACTGGCTTAATATGTTTTTGTGTTTATTTGTAGATGTAGAACTTACGCAGTATAAAATTTGACAGCTAAGACTAGTCATGAAATGTCTCCAGGAAAATAAAAACCTGTTAACAATTTGCTGACATTCATGAAAACCCCTAAATGATTCCAAATCTGCTTCCAGGTATTCATATGCAAGAATCTGAGATCTTTTGCATTGCAAATATTAGCAAATGCTTTTTAAATCATGCTTGCTTTTCACACACCATTTATATAAGAGCTTTCTGAGTAGCAGCAAATTGTAGTCCTATTAAATTTCAGTTCACCTTCAGACTGGTACTTGAGTGAAAAATGGTTTTCTGGATATTTTATAGACAATCCAAGAGTACATGTCAACCATTAAGGATCTGAATATAAGGTTACAAATAAGAAAATATGCTATTCATAATAAATGGGGAAAGTTCTGTCTGTTTTACACATGTGAGCAGTTCAGTCAGTTTACTAAACACTGTATTTGAACAGAGGAGATTGCATATGCCCTTTCACTGCTTTTTGAATTTCTCTAATTATGTGTGAGCAAATAGAAAGTAAAAAAATACTTTGGAGTCTTGGGTTAATTACCAGGTTTGAATAACATTCTGTTTACAGCAGACATTTAATTTTTAAAGAATAATATTTTTAAAGAGAGCAGCTTTTAATTTTATGATCCCAATACTTCTCTATGGGTTTATTTCTATGCTATTCGTCCTAAATTTAAATTTAACCATCTGGCGTGCAAACACAAGTGGGAAATAGAGAGAAAATGTTACCTTTTTTTGCGTTCTCTTGTGTATACCAGGTTTGTTGAGCCTATCAGTTAGTGATGTAGAGCAATTTTAATAATTTAGTCTAATTATTCATTAATTCCCTGGAGATGATAGTACTTTTTTATCATTTACAGTTTTGCTTCTTAGTGGTTCTGCTATCTTACCCTAAGGAGAGCAGAACTGGGCCAGGCAGGAAAATAAGAACATTTGCAGTTCACTAACACAAAATGAATTAATCTGGAAGACTGACTGTTACTCCTTATGTCCTCTCATTAGTATCCCTTTCACTTCCTTTTCCCCATCTTCTCCTTCTGTAGTGGAGCTCCCAGTTGTCTGGATTCCTGGGAGGAGGATGAGCAGCCCAGGCATACTTGGTGTACAGCTGGATCTTTATCCAGCTCTTGCATCCTGTTGACCAGTTTGGGAACAGAGAGGTACCAATCACAGGCATCGGCACCAGAATGTGCTGTTGCAAATTTCTCCTGATGTGTTTTTGACCATGCTGCCAAAATGTTTTACTACAGCTTGAAGCAGCCTGGGCATTTAAAGCTCAGCATTACTCCTGTGACCCTGACCCATTTGTTCTGCGTTTGTTTTGGGAATTTCCAGGAGGAATATGGTGGTAGGGTTGTCGGTACCCTGTGCATGCATGTTACCTCAGGCCCAAATTAAGATTGTCTGCTTTAATTTATGACTCTTCTGAAGCAGAACCTGCTGCAGTTTTTTGTCGTCAGTGGCCTCATTTTGATCTGCTCTAAGCCCAAATCATTGGAGCAATGCATTTGTGCCAAAACCTTCTCCCAGATGTGCTGGGAAGAGCAAGGTAATAGAAAGAAAAACCCCTCTGCAACTGCCCTGCAGAACTTCTCTTCCCTGCCCCCATCCTTTCTATAAACAACTTCTGATGAGGAAAGTGGGAATTTGGTGTGGAGAGTAGGAAGAAGATATCAGTTTGGAGAGGTGAGGGAAAGTGGGAAGGGCAGGAGCTTGGGAGTGGGGTTAGCAAACTGGAGCCTTGGGGAAACTAGCTCTGTCTGGAAAAATAGAGTACAGAGCTGACAGTGACTGCAGATGTGTTGTCACTGCCAATGGCCTCAGTGTCCCAGGCTGTCTTGATAAAAGCTGAATGCATGCAGTTGCCTAAGGAACAATGTTAAATCAATCTTATAATTTCCCTATTTCTATGAGATATCTTGTTTATTCTCTGTTATTGCACCTCAGAGGGTCTTTTCAATAAGGGCTTGAAGACACTTTAATTAGCAGCAGCAGTACCTGCTGGCAGGGAAGTAGCAGCATGTGTCCCCTTTCCTGCCCTGCCTTTTATTTGGTCAAGGAAGTCACTTGCACTTTCTTTCATCATTCCTCCTCCTCATCCTCTCTCCCTCCCCCGTGTCCTGACTCCCTGCCCGGATTCAAGAGCTTGAAGGTCTGCTGGTGGTAGCCGTGGTGGCTGCAGGGAGGAGGGAAGGGGGGAAAAAGCAGAGGGAGTAAAATAAGTGTCAAGGAATTCATTGTCTGTTCTCCACCTGTTGTTATTCTGGTCCCAATCAACCTGCTAGCCAGGCTGGAGCCAGTGGCCATCTGGAAACACTGCTCTGTTTATAAACTTGGCATGAAGCAGCACTCCCGGGCCCTGACCTCCCACACAAATCTGGAAACAATTAGAGCAAGATGATAGGCAGGCAGGCAGGGAGAGAAGGGGAGGGAAAGAGCGCGTGAGAGAGGAGGCTGCAGGGAAAGGGAAAAACAGACAGAGTGAAGGGGAGCATGGAGAAGGTGGCAAATGTTTCTGAGATGCAAATATTTATGCCCACCTTAAGTGACCGCTAGCTCATTAATTATTGCCCTTGCCAAAACAGCTTTTTTTTTTCCATGAAGGCTAAGGCATGCCTCTTTACCTCCCTCAGCAACACAGGTTTTCCAAATTCTATTGTATGTTTTACACTGTTGAAAGTTTGCATTTACGAATCTTAGGAAATTGAGATGGGTCTGTTAGGTCCACATGCTTAGACCCACACATGTTCTGTACTTGGTAATATTGAAAACTGTAGTCCAAATATTGCAGTTCCTACCCATCTTTATTAGCAATAATGTCTTTCTCTGCTACTCACACACCCCAGCATGCCTTTCTCCAGAAAGGATGGCTGCCAGTCTCCAGCTCTCTGGAGTGTGGGAGTCATTTGGGCTCAATTCTCTCAAGCCTTCACTCGCCCCACCCTACCCACCCACTCCTATTGCAACTCATCATTGTCTTTACTGGGAAGGCTGTGCTTTTCCTGGTCAAACCAGACCTTCAGTCACTGGGTTACTCCCTAGCTCCATTCTGGATTTGGACCCTTTCCCAGCCCTGCTCCTGCCATGCAGGTACACAGCCTGCCCATCCGCAACCTGTTCCAGTGGAGTCTTGAGGAGATCAAGAGCCGCAAAACAAAGCCATGCATTTCACTTTCTGCACACACCGTGTGGGCAATCCTGTCCATGTTCTCAGTGGTTTTAATGTAGCTAGTACAGATTCCAGTGTATTCATTCACCTCTCATAATGTGTCCTTTCAGTGTAACAGCTGCAACAGTGAGTCCTGCCTGGTTGAGACAAACCTGACATTCATTCCTGCCAGCTTGCCTAAGGGAGGATCCCTTTTGTGTCACCTGACACATCTGCTACTTCCACATTCCAAGAAGTAAAGCATTGTGTTTCAGGTGCAATAAAACATGGCTCCTTCTTGGTGTGAGGAAGTGCTAGTGGTGACATTGATTTTCTCTGAGCGTATCCCAACAGATCCGTGGACTGGACCAGCTGTGGCCCTGGCAGCCATGACCAGAGCTGCTGTTGGATCAGCAGGAACTGAGTGAATGCAGCTGAGCACGCAGTATAACCCACATCTTTCCAGTTCCTTGATTTTCTTCAGGCACCAGCCTTACTGTGCCTGGCTTGGGAGGTGCATTAAAGGTTTATCTGCTCTGCAATTCAGCCATAAAAAAACTACAGCTCAAAATGCTCAGGATAATTCTTTTTCCATGATGCAGCCTTCAGTGAACTCACTTCTGGTGCATCTCCTCAGGGCAGCCTTTGGCCCATTGGCTTCCCCAGAGCCAGTGGCTTGCCTCAGCTATTTTGTACTGGCCACAATACAAGCATGGCCCAAGTGAGACAGAGACAACTGATAATGCCTTAATGTTTGTAATGCCGGCAGGACAGAAATGATCAGCTGCAAGGTGAGAGTTGTTTGGACTTTACAGCTCCTCAGGAGTGGTTTGTTTTGCAGTGATGGTTGTGGTTTGATGGGGGAACTGTTCTGCATGCTACAGGAAGCACAAAGGGTCCACTCTGCTTGTGTCATGCTGTGTAATAGTCTCTCCATTATCTAAGGCTGACTTTCTCTCAAATGGTGAGCTGTCACATTTGTATACATACATAGTATCTGAGGTCTAATTCTATGGGGCACTGGAAGTCTTTTGAAAAGTGCTTAAAAGGACTTTTCCTCTCCAAGGGAGCTCAGTGGTTCATACTCCTTGTTTTCTGAATTAAATGTTGGTATCATAATTAGGGCTAATTGGCAGCTTTGTTTGTAGCCTCATCAGAGTCAGTGATTAGCTAAACAGAATGAGGAGGTTGTAAGTTCGTGTCTATTCTACAGATAAAAAAAAAGACCTCAAGGTCAATTCCTGCTAAAGCAGCACTTTTCAGAGCACTGTGTTCATGTGCTGCCTCCTTCCCTTACCAGAAATTTGTGTTTCACAACCACTGGTTACTTTTCTCAGATTTGCAGTAAGCATCAAGTTATTACGTTAGTGTCTGGTGTGGCTGTTCCTATGCTGACCCACTAAAGAATGCATTTTGTTTTGACATGGCCTTGGTAACTTAAAGGAGTGCAAAACTCACAACGTGTAGACATGTAGAAATAAATACAGGCAACCCACCAGACATGAATAATAAGAATTGCTAGAAGCAATTCAGCCATAGGGCTAAGAAACAAATGGTTTCTTTATGTGGCTCTGGCTGTTCGGTAGCTGTACTTCAGAGCAATGTAATGGGTTTTAATGTTCATAAAAATGTTCAATCTGGTAAACCAATTTTTAGACCCTTACACAGTCTTGTTGAAATTGGATTCATTTGAACTGTAATATAAAATATTATGTTTACTTAACCCTTGTAAACTGATCTCCTTTGTCTTCATGAACTTGCTGGGCAGTTAAGGATCTAGCATTCCTTCCACAGTTAATAAAATTTTTGCGTTTTTCTCTCTATTCAAGTACTTAATTACAGTCAGACCTAGTTAATCAACATAAATTTTTTAAAATATTCATTCTTTTATAAAGCTTTTGATTGAAAAATACATATGAAGGTCATGCACTGAGACTTTGTATATTATTTAGGTTCAAAATCTCTGCTTAGATTTTTCCTGTGTGCAGCCCTGAAGATAGTGCAATGTGGATCAACTGAGATCTGATTGTACCTATGATGCAACCTTTAAATCACGTCAGAGGCTTTGCTCTTTATAAAAGGTGGTAATCCATTTCTGTCCTCATTTTTGAATCCAACACTCACTGATGTGAATGGCAGTTCAATCTTCAAAGCGGCTCCTCTGTTCTCCACTCTATCCATTCCCTGAATTTTCATCTGTCTTGCACCAAGACCCCAAGAGACATTTCATACAGGAATTTCTGTGTTACTTGCAAATGGGCAAGAATAAACTGCATTCCATATGGCCATTAGGTAACCCTTTTGCTACAAGTATATTACATTTCCCAAGGCACTCAGGATTTACAAAAATCCTTGAATGGTACAGTTGGTGTTGATCAAAGAGTCTGTGATTCAAGAATTTATGATGAAGGATTTTGAGGTTTTCAATCTGAAATTTTGCAGGGAATACAGTGGCTGGAATAGTGTTTAAAAATCCTAAGGCTTTTACTGGAGTTAGTTGGTAGGTAGGAGTGAAATCCCTTCACAGCCTTAAAAGATGATATAATTTGGTGTGCACTTTTGTTAATTTAACAATGAATGCCTGGCACTTGGTTTGTTATGCATGGATTGTTGAGCTTCTGGGGACCTTTTCACCCCACTCTTGGTATGGAATATTAAACAATGTACAAGGTTAGAATTTTGGCTAAAAATGAAAAGTGAAAGGACATAATGCTGCAACTTTGGCTTTCACCTCAGAACTGATTAATGACCACAGAAGATAAATGTAGAAGGTCAAACCTATCAATTTTAAAACACAGAGCAATTACAGAGCTGCCATTTCTAAAGTTCAAGCTTCCTGCTGCTGTAAGTCCTGCTTGGGGTGGCTTATGCTAAGTGGTCAGTAAGGCTTATAAAGGCACTTTGCATAAGGCTGAATTTTATCAGGGTGGCTTTTCAGCTGTGAATCAGATACATCTTTTTGTGCAAGCTCAATATCCTGATACTACTAGGATAAATGTTAGGCTGTGCAGGATTTTAGCAAAGCACTTACCAAAATGAGGGAAGAAAGTCTGAGATCCTTTTTTGTGTTTGCCCTTACATTTGTAATTTATGGAAGATAACTTCATCTCTGAGGAACCATCTGTATTTCATTGGGGTGCTGTTTTCTACCCAGTTTCATGACACCACTAATCGAAGCACTGGGAGATCAAATGCCTCACTCAGGGTCAGAGATCATTTTGGTAGCTCTGTGTCAACCCTAGATTTCAGCATGATTCCGAGTTTGAGATAAAAAAACCCCTGCAAACTCCAAAACTAAAGGCAATATAAATAACTGTGTATGGTGTAACCAGTGTGATTTTGTTGTTGTTGTCATTGTTGTTTGACATTCTCTTTTAAAACACTCTGTGGAGAGAGACTACATGAAGACTGCCCAGGAAGGGAGTAAGCGAAAGAAAACACTTTGTTCTGTGTTCACAAAGCAGTAACAAGGACTTGTACAAACTATATTCATGTCCAGAGCTTGAATGTTTCAAAGTCTTTTCTACAGAGTGCCTTGTAATCATTATCCTCAGCATCCTGTTTAAGAGAAGCTATTAACTACTTGCAGTACTTTCCTTCTATTTTTCAGTAAGATAATATGAGGCAAAGGCCAAGAGCTAACGTCAGGTTGTGTCCAAAGCACTTTTTTTTTTTTAGAAGAAGTCTGTTAGTGGATATTTTTGAAGTGGCAGAAAGGAAGCACCGGGGCAGTGTCCTTCCTGGCTCTGCACAGCTTCCTGCGCGCTTCCCTGCCGAAGCCTTAGTCAGAGCCCTGCAACAATTCATGCTCAGCCTCCCACGCCATCGTCTGCCTGGCTTTGATTTTCTGAACTTGTACAATCGACTGGCGGGTCTGGTCTCTGACTTAACGATGAGTGTACAGGTGGCAGAGCAAAGAGCCAGCAGGAATATCTTTGTGATTCAGAGATTGCGAATGATCTCGGTGTGTGCGTCTCTGAATACACCTGCCTTTTAGTGCTGTAGTAGACAGGGTTGAGTAATGTACCCAGATTATAGTCTACAGGGCTCTTGGATAAACCCATTGTGGTAAAAAAAAATTAAAAAAAAAAAAAATTAGAGCTGACTGCTGACTAAACTCTTTTCACACTAACTTTTCTCATGTCCCTGCTGATGAACTCTCTCCAAACTTCTTCCCACCTGTTTATGGTTTGGCTCTCTGGGTCAGGTACTGTTCCCATTGGCACAAGTGCAAATCCAGTTACCTGATGTAAATTAAAACCTGTTGGGCTGCTCAGGCTTCACATAGTTGTAGTCATTGCGGAGCCACAATTTGTGAATGGAGTGATGTCTAGCACTGTAATTTCCTGCAAATGATGAAGAAGATGCAGATTTTGCCTGTGGCAACAGCTGCTGAGAAAGGGAAGAGAAAAACCATTGCAAGAGCAGGAGGAGATAACAAAGGCAATGTGCAGTGAAGAGTCAGTCAAAGAACCATTGTTATCTTTGACAATACGTTCGCTGTAAGAAACAAGGATTTGCAGGCTTTTTTTCTGCCTCTTGTGAGTGTGCTTTTTATCACATTTACTTTATAAAAATATAAACAGCCTTTTTCTTCTCTGCTTTCTTTTCTAATGGTACCACTATTGGTAACTTCATCTTGAGAAACAGTGTAGTAATGAAGTTCAATATTTGTTCTCTCTCTTAATCTTTTTAAAGTCTTTGAGCTAATTTTGTATTAAAAACAAGCTGTCTCCTCAAAGGGAGCCCCACTCTTCTGATTCCTGTTATCACTGAAGTGAATGACTTGTTTTTATCTCCCTATGGCTAAATGTATCAAGGAAGGCTGATACCTCTTGAGAAGCCATCAATCTTTGAGTTTTCTTTAACAGGATGGAGGACAGGAGAGTTTTGGGCAGTTGCACCCAGGGATAATAGAGTTAACCCTCTGCACGTTTACAGCTGCTGTTGTGAGGGATCCCACTGCTCTGCACCCTTGGGATAGATTGCAAGGCAAATGTTTAGTGAGAAACCAGATACTGAAGCAAGAGATGTGAAATGTTGTGAGGACAAAATGATTCTGCTGTTATCAGAAACACCTGGTTCCTCAGATCAGCCAGGCTCAACAAAGCCACCTACATTCTTCCTGCCACATATATATGAAATATAATTTGAATAAAAAGACACAGCAGATCATAAGAGACGAGAACTTTTTGCACCTTCTCCATTACCCTGTTATTAACTTGCCTTGCTGTTTGCAAGTCAGGCTGAACTTGTGCACTTCATTGGGAATGGCTTTTATAACCATGTTCTGTAGATGACTCTTGTAGCTTTGTGAGAATTCACCATTATGTAACAGGAAACTTTATGAGAGGAGTGGATGGGTTAATGTACTCAATGATTTTAGATTATTAGCATATTTGCTGTGCAGTTGCTAAACCAGATTTGTTGCTGCTTTTTTGTCATTGCTGTTGTTCAATTCCATATTTTCATGTTAGTTTTGATAAAGCCAGAAAACTGCCCACATTGTTTTTGTACTCGGAATGGTTTACTGTGTGTTTAGTTATTCCCAATGTGGCCTAAATGTTTGTATTATTATAGTAGTTCTGACATGTTCCCAAATAATATTATCTGGGATTTGATGAGTGACTACTGTTGATGTAATGCAAATGTGACCTACATTAAAAAAGTTTCTTCCATCTCTCTTGGACGCTAAAGTTTGTCTGGTACATTAGTTTACTTTTGTACTCAGCAGCTGCTTTAATAGCCCTTAACACTAAGTCATGAAATGGAGTGGATCTCAAAGAAGTGAAGTGAGTGTCCATTCTGGGCATGAAGTTTTACATTGTGTACCCCAAATTTTGGGCAGGACCAGTCTATTTCATCTACAAAAATACTTTACTTTCTGCACAGTATTGGAGACATATGACTCTGTCAAGTTACATTTGCTGCTGTTTTAGAAGCGATCTGTGAATGTTGTGAATGAAATCTTGTGGTGCATGGTATCTGTTTTACTGCTTTATTCACTGATTGTGTTACATACCTTTGCACGGTGAATGGCAACAGTCAGGAAACCAAAACTGGATTTTTTTGTTGTCATTTATATTCCCTTTTCCTTATTTCAAGATCATTTTTTTCAGTACCCCAAGGTATTGATAGTGCATATAACATTTAAATTCTGTATTTGTCTTTTATAGCACTATTTAATAATTCTAAAGATATTAGCACAAAAAAAATGCCTCACTCTGCAGTACATACATTGACTCTGACATACATTTAGTGGTAGTAAAAAAATTTCCCTGTATCCCATTGAAGAAAACCAGCAGAAAAATAGAGCTAGGAGGGAATTCACCTGCTTCAGCCCACTGACTCAAAGCTTTTCATGTTGAGTATTCCTGACAGCTGCCTGTGGAAGTCCTTGAGCTGTTTGGTGCTGTACTGTAGGATTTCCTGATATTTTGCAGTTTGCATTAGTTTAGAGACATCTCTGTTACCTCTTAGATTAATCTGGGGTCTGCTTGTGAAGGCCTTGGTACAAGGACTTCCTCTGCTGTGAGTTGCTGTCTGACATTGCTGCTTTAAGCACCACACTGGTTAAAACTTCTTCTGTGGTCTAAGGGCAGGACCTGATAGTTTGTGTCAGGACACATAACAGTGTCACTTTGAGAGGAGGTGTGCTGAGGTTGGCCATGGCAAGAAGGTCACTCAGAATGTGAGCACAGCACATACCTACAGGTTTTTGGAAAAAAAATAGCTCTATGGGGCTTTTTATTTCAATTGACTCTTTAATTTACTTGCTGTTGTGAGACAGCAAAACCTCGCTTTTTGTTCTTTGGTGTTTATGGGTTTCTGCAAAGATGTAATGGTAATATTTTTTACAAAAGGTAACAGTTGTCATGCTTGTAAATCAGAATAATAAATCATGAAGTTTCTTTTTTCTTTTTGATGGCTTATTTCTGTCTGAGAGTTGCATTCCTTGTGCACTAAAAAGGACATGTTTCCCAACCACTAAACACCTTTTCCACTTCATGTAAGTTGACACTTGTGTTTGTAGCACCAGAAAAAGTGAAATCAACCAAAGAAGTCAGGTTTTGTTTTTTTAAATGGTCTATGGGGTGCAGATAATTTATACATCATCACCATCATCATCATCAGGTTACATAGGAGTTATGTTTCCTTTAGTGAAAACCAATTTCTTGAATGCTGAAATAAAATCCCTATTTCCAGCAATACCCAAGATTTTCAATTTTGCTGCTGCTGCCTCAGGAGATCCTCCTTCTAGGAAAACTGATTGCAGGAGACACACATTTTCCATAAGTTTTCTGCTGCCTTATACTGCTTTCATCCATGCTCCTTAAGCATAAATTAATTTATGGAAGGTTTCCTATTTATTTCTCAGGGGAAAAAGAGTTCACCATAGGTGAGATTTTGCAGCAGGCATCTTGGATATATAGAGGGTTGGATTTTATGACGTTATTTCACTCATTAAAATTAAAAGATTACAGTGAAGTTGTCTGAAAGATGAGAGTAAAATTTAATCACTTTCTGCTACCTGTTTTGTTGTCTCCAGAGCAATTCACCCTCAGCACCCTCTTCCAAGACTCAAGCACAAAAGAAATGGCCTTGGAATGTGATACTAGAAGTGGACTGGAACTGGGGAGAAGAAGCATTTCAGGAAAAAGAAATTAGTTCACCAAAACTGTATTTTGTATTTGTGAGTTCTTAAACTATTTCTGTTCCCATCCGAGCTTGTTCCTTCATGATTCAGATTCTCCCCTGGCTTAGTGCTGCAGTGAAATCATACTTCTGTGCTTCTGACATTGCAGACTGTTGCCAGCACAGAAATGATTGTGATAACACAAATCCACCAGGGATGGGCAAACTACTTCAATAAAAATAGCAACTGCAATGAATCTCAGTTCAAATTTTGAACTCCTCTCCTGCCCGTTTTTTTTGGTGGTTTTTTTTCTTTTTCTTTTTTAAGCTAACATGATTTCAGTAAGTACCTCCCTGAAATTAATCATGTGGACTCTACAGTCTTGGCTGTCTTCACTGATCCAGCTGCTGTCCTCAAATCTGACAATTTCCATTGCTTCCCTTGGGTTAGAGGGAGTGAGTACGTTTTGGGGTATACCTTTGACCTGAGGAATGCATGGGATGGGAAGACATCAGCCAGCTGAGCCCAAAGAAAATGTGCCAAAACTGAGACTGCCCTGATAAAATATAGCTTGGAAAGGGGACCTCTTGGAAACCAGAGGGAAGGAGCAACTTTAGGTGCAGGGGGAGGGAGAATGAGGACAGAGATGAAAAAATCTGATTATGTTGGGAAGAATAAATTCAGAATAGAAGGAAGCTATTTCAGAAGATTTCCTTAAGCTCTGTAGCATCCAGACCACACTGCCAGATTGTCTCAGCCTGAAGTGGGAGTCCTTAGGGTGAGGATGAACAGAACCTTGCACACTTTATGCAAAAGTGAAATTAAACAGCTTTGTGGGGTAATATAACTTGTGTTTACCTCTGTGGTGGGAAGTTGTCCCAGACTGAATAGAGGTGGGTGAATTAATACGGCACAACTGATCCCTCATGAGCCTCAATGCAGGGGACAGGCTGTGCACTTCCAGGGGAATGGACTCCAACTGGTCAACAGACCATGCAGTGCTCCTTGGAGGTCAGGAACTTGAGAAATCCCTTCTACTTATGCTTAGGCCATGTTAGGCATAGAAGACGTGAATTTGCTTTCCTTTACTCCAGGCACAGCAGTGGAAGTACCTGCTGGTTCAGGAAAGGGAGTGGCCACATGGCAGTCTTGTCCAGACTTGTCCTGGTTAAATCCTGGGCTTACTTTTGGGCTTACTTTACATCCCATATGACTTTTGGGATGCAGTTGGCTCATCCCTAGCTTGGTGGAATAAGAGCAGAGAAGCAAGGATCTGTCTCACCATGTCAATGCACCCCTATGGGAGAAATGTTCTGGAGGTTCTCCGTGAAAATTCAGCTGTGGAGAGAAAATCATCTTGCAAGAGAATGCAGCTTGCTTTTGGACACGACTAGTGCAGTTAATTAGCATCTCTGAGGAGACAAATGAAAAGACTCAAGAAGAAGGTGAAGGAAATTTGCAGTTAACAGTTATGTGCTGGTGAGCTTTCCAGAGGATGGAAGTTTCTCTTTAAGCCACGTACATGCTGCGGAGCAGGCGTGTGGGAAAGGTTACAGTGAATTTGCCCTCACACAAGAATCACTTCAGAGCAAACAGCAGTCCCAACATGAGAAAATTATTTCAAGCCATGAGAAGCTGCAACATTGTTCAAGGACTTGTCAGATCTGTTTTCTGCATTTCTTTTTTTTTTTTTTTCCCATGTTCTTAGCTTAGGTAATATTTACAGTTTTAGGCATTTTGTTTATTGGCCATGGTGTTAGCTTTAATCAAACTGTCACATGCCTTGCTGTGGTCTATATTACATCTTATTAAGGGGTAGCTGTGCAGTGCTCTCCCAGCATAAAATGTCCTGGCCTTTAGAAACTGTGCTTCTTCATGACTCTGGTGTTTAATTGCATGCCAAATGTGAAAATGAATTTGTTCCATGTAAAAAATAATGGTATATATTCAGTGCCATTGATCTCGCATTTCAAAATATGGTTAAAACTACACTGTATAAATCCATAGCAAGTACTGCTGGATGCTTTTCCTCTGACTAATGGAAAGTTTGCTTGTGTCTGACAGCATAGGGGGGGCTGCCAAGATGGTGGTGGGGGAGGAAGGAGGCAGGAGCCCAGGGCAATTCCCATGGGTCTGGCAATAAAAAGAGCCAAACCTCCTTCCTTCTGCTCTGGCAGCCTCCTTCTCAGTGCCATCACCCTCTGTGGTGTCCAGCGAAACTTTGCCATGGTGCCACCATGCCACAGGGACTTTCTGGGCTTCTTGCAACTGGTGCATGTGCTGGGTTTGCCTAGCTGGTACCAGGCACATCTCCAGGGGTGCCTTGTCCCTCCTGTGTGTCTCTGCACAAGCCCTGTGTCTGCAGTCACAGTGTGCTGGAACTGTGATTGTAATGGGGAGTTAAAAGAAAAACACCCAAAGCCCCCCCCAAACTGGGAGTAATGGCTCTTCCTGGATCCTATCTCTTTACCAGCCACAGGACCAATCATGAGGAGATGGTCACTGGACACAGGCAATTTTCAGAGGGCCTGGGCAGATCTCAAAGTCAGATGTGATGAGGACTTGTTAATGGGTCTATTTATTCCATTTTGAATGATGTTAAATAGGCTCTTAAATAGGTATATACTCACAGGGTGCTGTGAAGACTCTATGAACACTGAAAAAAAAATTGATTTCTGACTGCAAAACTAAAGCTTCACCTAGTTTTATCCATATTGCTCTTCCTTCCTTCATGCCTTAAAACTCAAAATAAGGTTCAGATACTCAGCAACCATTTTTCAAGAGGTGGAAGGAGGCCAGAATGTTTCAGTGTTTTTAACCATGTGTGTGAAATTCATGGATTCTAAACCTTTAGAAAGGCACTCTAAAGCCAGTAATTTGTACCTGCTGAGGAGGAGTTTGATGTTCTAGCCATAATTCAGCCACTACATCAGTTCCTTGGAAGTTAGAATTTTATTCTGCTTGGGGTAATTTCAGAATTAGGCCACGATGGGATCAATTCTGTATCATTCTGAAATGGTGCAGCAACATCTGGTGGGAAAAAAGCTATGCTGCAAAGATGCAGTGCAGAAGCTGCCGGGGAGTGGGTTTTCTCCCTGACTTCAGCAGAACCCCTTACACAATTTGGATCAACGATGTTGTAGCATGCAGAAAGGTGGATAAATTCACTGGTATGGTTCTCCAGACTGGATTATGTGATTCTGTATTGACCAAATGAGAAACAGACAACCTACATTAGACATAACTTGAAATGAGCAATCATCAGTGCATGAGAAGTTCCCATGGAAGTTCATTAACATTAACAATTTCATCAATGGTTTGCAAGGAACCCTATGAATTTGATGTTAAGATTAACTGTGGATGACCCAAAAAAAAAACCAAACCAAAAACCCAAACCCAAACCAAAAGGGAATGATGATTTTATTTCAGTTTTATTTAAGGTCATACTTTTAGAAAGATATTTCATTCTTGGAGAAAGGCAGAGGCTGAGTGAGTGGTCCATCTTGAAAAGAAGTAAAATTATAAAAGAAGTTGTTTTTCTAGTGTTCATGGGTTCTCATGCTGATGGTTGTCTGCAAGAGATAAAACACAGTATGTGAATGGTGTTTTATGACTGGGAAATGAGAAGCTGTGTTACCTCTGTGTGTGGTGGTGGAGTGCTGCTGTAGCAATGTTCTGTCCAGTTCTACTATTTTACCTTTTTTGTTCCTGCTTTTCTCACAGATGAAGCAGAGATACTGGCATATATTTCCTATTATATATTTCACTATATATTTGAAATCATAGTAAAAATTTGAAATCTCAAGAGAAAGAGATTTTAACCACTGAGATTTCAAACAAAACAGATCTTGTGAAGTAGCTGGTCTGATTTTTGGTACAATGAACTTCAGAGAAGTTTGGCTAAGACTTTATTTTATCAAGTGTTTTTTAACAAACTGTGGCTTATGAGAAACATTTTTCAATGAAATTGCTCATTAAAAATCACAGAATGTACTTTAAAAAAAACCCACATTTGCTCTATTAGTATAGAGGGGGAAATATGCTGTCACTGTATGCTATTAGAAAGTTCAACAGCAATAAATAGAAAATATAGGAACAGGTAGTTTTTTCACATTTTTCAGAATAGTAGTAGCTGGGGAGAACCAGAAGATTATCTAAGTGACTTCCTAACAATAAGATTTACTCTACATTTACATCTTCTTTTATGGAAAACATTTATTGAGTATTAAATTTCCACCCCATCCTAAAAATAGTTTTTTTTGAGAAGTATAGGAATGTGACTCTATGATCATGAGGTTCTATTTCATGTTAAGCAGACTATGGAATGTCTAACTTATTGTCTTCTTATATATTTTCTAATATTTCATGGCAATGATATTTATACTATGAAACTTAATATATCCTCAACCTTCCCTGTGCATCCAAAGACTTGTGCAGTCTTTCAGCATCAGAAGGTGATGTGGTTCTGGCAGAAAAGTGCAGTCAGGTTGAGGATGTGACCCACTACATGCATTTACTTTAAATTAAACAAACATTTTCTTCTGCAGACACAGGATATACCAGCATGTGTGTAAAATATTTATACTATCCCAGGCTTCCCACTGACACCAATAGAAGTTCTGTGTATGAATGTAGGGGAATCTTATTCTTCAGGAAACCTCCAGATTTGTACATGTAGAAAATTCAGTGTTTGCAGTCAGATTCACAGTGGGTATAAATCTTCACTGAGTTTCTTGGTGTTTGCTGATGTAGAGCAGCAGAAAATTTGGCCTCCTTCTTATGAAGATCTATTTATTTAGAAAGTGGTAGCAAATTTCAGCATATGGATCTGACCAACAAGCGGTACAGTGAACACACAAAAGTCTGCTTTTTTAAGGCATTTGTAGCATGCTGCTGTTGAAATCAACAGAAGTATTCTAAAGCTGAAGCACAAATTCCCCCTAATTAGAGGCCAGAAAAAAAAAAGATGGGAGACATATGAATTCCCTCATCATGTGAAAATCTTGACCTAGATTCTGTGATGGAACTCAACTGACCTAGATTGGGTGCTTAACAATTTTTAGAAAGGACAATAGCTACTTCCTTAATTTATAAATTGAAAGAGATTTTGCTCTTTAAGTTAATAAAAGAGGTCTGTCAGCATTGTACCCAAGATGGTTTTGTATCAGCATGGTACCAAAGGTAGTTCTCCCATGGAGAATGGAGGGAGTTGGAGAGAGAGGGACAGAGACGTCCTGCTGGGCGAGGTGAATGTTGATGGCTTACCCAGGTGAAGCAGAGACCCCTTAATGGAGCAGCAGCCCTAATGGAAACTTCTGATCCCAGAAGCTCAGGTGAGCCTTTCTTCCTGAGTTTATGCCCACTTGGTGAGATGAGAGAATACGTTCACATTCATTGCAGGCATGAAAATATGGTGTCAGTGTCCAGTGAATTGTGCCTGAGGTACTCTCCCATCCTGTTATGTTAAGGGGTCTTCCTTGTCTGTTTCTGAAAAGCAGAAACTTCCTGAATTGCCTCCCGCTTGTAACTTGCCGTTTGAGTGTGCCTACTCTGCCTTAAAGCAAAGTTGAAGAGGAAACTTCGAATTCCTAGAAATGCTAGAAATATGACGTGGTCTCAGCTTGAGCTACTGCTGTCTCTTTTCTTGGGCCTGATGTTAGGACCAGGGTACAGAAGCCTTTTCGTGTAGGTTTAATACAGGATGGTGCATGGGAAGAGTCTGGATTCTTTATAAAGACCTGTGATTAAATATCTTATTTTGTTCTCTAAAATAGGTTGCAAAATTGTACATCGTTTTACCATCCCAACATATTCATTAGCTGTTTCTACAGTTTGGAGTCACTGTGCTGGAGACTAGGACTGTATCTGGCTCCTGGATCTGTTGCTTTCAATGGAGAAAATGAAAGCACATATCAAAGCAAAGCAACATTTCATTTATAACTATTAGAATTAGTCAGCTTGGAGCTTAAACCTGCATAGTGTGCTATTACAACTGGAACTCAGTGGAAATGGACCTGGGATCATTTATTTACTAATTAACCGTTGTCATGGAGTGTACCTTGCCAACTATACATTGCCACATCACCATTCTTGAAAGTCACACAGCAGGGAGCATGTGAAAGTGCTCTGTATTAAGAAACACAACTACATTATTTCCAAACCTGCTAAACTGGCATTATATTCCCTACATTATTATATTTGGCTACTGTTTAGGGATGGAAGAATCAGGAACCTATAATTTAAAACCTTGTAGAATACCATGGTATAAAAACTTTTAGCTCATTTAAAGGTTTATATTCCATTTTGGAAAGTGTTAGACAAAGAGAAAATTTTTTTTTCCTAAGAAAACTATTTTTGGCTAAAACGATATCCAAAGTAAAAAGGTTAAATAGCTTCTGGGAACCCCACAAATTTTTGCTGTCTTCCCTCCTACCTTTATAAAGTCATCTGGTTTTGTACAAGCGACAAATAACCCAGTTGCAGAGGACTCCCTAATACTGCACAGAAATATGGCTTAGGTGGTGTATACAGTCTTTTGCAGAATCAAGACTTCAATTCATCCTCCAACTAAAAATTATAGGGGTACATTCAGTGATTAGTAGTATCAGATATAAGAGCTGACATCAGCCTTTGGTCATTCCTTACTCAGGGATATTCATAGCAAATGACAGTTTGATTCTACATTATTCTGCTCACATGCATTTGAAGGCTCTGCTTTTCAAAAAGTGCTGAATCTTCTACCATTGCTGAAAAATATGGAGTTGAGCTTTTGGAAATGTTACTCTGATTGTGCCACCTCATTCCCTAAGACCCACACTTAATGTGAAATGAGTCATGTTTCTTTTAGTGGGCCTATTTGAAGTAATTCTTCCACTCCATCTTTCTTCTCTCAAAGCCTCAGCTGGAGAGTTGTGACTATTTTAGGTGCTGGATACCAAGAAAGATATAAAATAGTTGAGAAGGATCCAGACTAGGCTAGGAAGTCTGAGATATGGGAAAGACTGGAAAATGTGAGTTTATCTCGAAAATGAGACTTGGGAGTAAAATAAAGTATTCAAACACATAAAAGGTAGAAAGAAGAGAATAAACTGTACATTTAAGTGATTTAAAGTGACTAAATCACTGATTAATTAAGAGTGATTTAAAGTATATATTCAGAATAACTTCCCAGTTGTAAAGATATCTGAAGTCTTAAAGATATCGTTGAGGAAGTCTGCAGTATTGCTATACTGAAGATGCTTAAACACCAGGATTAGCTGAACTGAAATTGATTTTAGCTTGTGTCCAGAAAAGGTTTTTTGATACCACTTCAAATAGCCTTTTGACATCTCTTCAAGCCTATTTCCTATCATGCTGTAATTTTATTTGTTGAAAGAAGAAATCATATCAGAAAATGGTCTTTTGTTTCCTGGCACAAATGATTTCAGGTATCAGTGTTTTTGCTGAATGTGTCATTTTGATAAAAGTTTGACCCTAAAGAGACAAAGGATTTAGTATACACTATCTAATAGCTCACAGTTGGTCCACAGTTGTGTGCTGTAGTGTTGTAAAGAGATGTGTTGGTGTGTGACTGAGCTGGATATTCTGCTTCAGGCAAGGGGACTGTGAGAGAGGAAGAAAGAAGGGGACAACCAGGAGAGGTAACTTGTCTGTCTCATTTAAACAGCAACAATGATGAAAGGGAGAGGGAGTGAAGTCCAGAGAGGCTGAGGGAAGGGTACTAAAAGCATGAGATATCAGAGAGTGGAAAAATCCCAGCGTGCAAAAGCGAATTGAGAAGAGGCTCCAAGGGGAGAGGTGAAGTTTAAGAAAAAGTAGGTATGTATTTTTCTGTGTGTGCAAACCCAACAGGATAGAAATTTGTATAATGTAAGTTTCTCTGGGCATCATCCACATCTTTCCTCTCCCAGTCAGACTGCCCTTCCCCTCAAGCCACAAATAATGCATTTACTAAGTTTTTCTTTCTCACTAACCCTTATGTATTTCTTATTCTGGACTGTTCAGTGTCCCAGCTTCAAGATGTGTGAAGAACATTGTGCTTCAAGTTAGGATGTATCTTAGCACACAAGAAGAGAGCCTGCTTCTTCCAGATGTAATTCAAGAGAAATCATAAGCATTACATGCACTGTTGTGGTTTAAACCCAGCTAGCAGCTAAGTACCACATAGCCACTTGTTCACTCCCAGTCCCTTCTCTGTGGATAGGGTGGAGGATTGAAAAAAAAGAAAAAAAAAATCAGTAAGACTCACGTATTGAGATAAAAAACAGTTGCTCACCACCTACTGACTGATGCTCAAGCCTGTCCCAAACCACAGATCACCCTCCTGCCCCAGCCAACACCCCCCAGTTCATACACTGAGCATGATGCTCTATGGTATGGAATATCCCTTTGGCCAGTTCAGGTCAGCTGTGCTGGCTGTGCTCCCTCCTGGCTTCTTGTGCACCTGCTAGCTGGCAGGGCATGGGAAAATGGAAAGTCCTTGACTTAGAGTAAGCACTGCTTAGCAACAAGCAAAACATCAGTGTGTTATTAACATTATTCTCAACCTGAATCCAAAAAGTGCACCACTATACCAGCTACTAAGAATAAAATTGACTCTATCCCAGCTGAAACCAGGAGATGAACACACAGACAGGAATCATATGTGCTTAGTGCAAAATATCAAAGACCAGTTTCCCAAAGTTGTCTAATTCAGTGCTTTTAGGTTGAGGGGAGTAGCAGGATGGCAGATATGCTCCCTTCTTTCTTCACCTGTGTTGTGTCCATGTGTGTCCGAGTTGCTGACCTGTGAACCTCACTCCATACTGCCTATTTCCCTGACAGTGGAGGGAGGGATGTAAAGCAGCTGAGACTTGTCAGTACAGTGGGGATAATGCTTGCCTTTTTTTTTTGTGTTAAGTTTGCTAGGGCAAAAGGAAAAGTCACCACACCCACACCCCTTTGTGGGTTTAGCCCCAGACACCTAACTGTAAATAGCCAGCTAACTTAACACTGCTATGGCTCCACATGAGGTACCTTCTGAGTTGCTAAATTAGCTGTATGTTATTAACATATTTCCCCTTGCTTCCTTCACATGATTCTTCCTATTTGTGAATAATTACTCATATTAAAGTTATTTCCTATCTTTTGTTGTTTTGATCTGTAATTAAATTCTAATAAATGTATTCATCTTGAAAATGCAAACCAAGAAGCTCAGCATTTTGATACATGTAATTTTCCCTCATCTCAAATTCTGTTAAGTGCTCTAAATATTAATAGATAATTAAAATGAATGTGAAAATGATCCTACATCCTACTCTATTCTTTGACTCCCAAAATAAACAGAATTATTAACTTGAAAGTAATATTGCATTATCATGGTAAAGGGGATAATTTTGGGTGCTCCAAGGGGGTAAAAGTAGCACTGGGGCAGAAACATTTCCTAATTGTGAGGGTTATTATTAGGATAATTAAACCTACTAACTGACTCTGTAAAGGTAGATCAAACAAAACCCAAGGTGTATCATGTGCCCCAAAATACACATCTAATAAGAGAATAAAGTGCTCTAGAAATCAGATCTGGAGCAATGATCATGTGACAATTCCAGTGAAAACTAACCCAAAAGTTAACAACTAGTTTACTGAAAACCAGACACATTGTGAAACCTTCTCAACCTACATCCTGTTCAAGGTACTGTGCAAGATTATATTTAGAATACACCAAAGCTATATACCCCCCTTTAAGAGGGCCCTGGTGTAGCATTATTAATAGGCTTTTTGTTGTGTTACTTCTAGTTTAATTTGTTCTGTACTTTATTAAACTCCTTTAAAACATAAGCTTTATTAATCTCCATTTATAACAGACACCCGAGTATATGCCAGGCTATTCCTGGAAGACTGAAAGGCAGGGTAATAGAAAAAGTAATTTATTAAACAAGAGGCAATCATTCTAGTGGTTTTGTTGTTGTTTGGGATTTTTTTATATGGTTAGCTCTGAAGGATTTTAAAAATTAATTTTATTTTAAGAAGATATATGTTAATGTCATTGCTTACAAGTACATTAGGGTAATATGCTCTTAGTTATATAGTCTTGCTGACACTGATTAAAAGAAAACCCAATATTTTTCCCTTTCATTAACATTCTTTATTTTAAAAAAGGAATTTAGGCCCATTGAGAACACAGGACTCTATGAAGAATCTGTTCAGATAAGCAGGATACTTGGGACCTAATCTTGCGGTCTTTTATGCTTGAGGTCTTACACCCAAGGCTTCAGTTGCAGAGTAGTGTCACTGCATCAAAAAGCCTACCAGAACCTTGAGAATGATGAGATTTCTGAAGTATTGAAAACTAACTTCTTGTAGATTTTCAAGTCTCATAGTGCCTATCCATTGCAGAATTTGGAAAAGCATTTGAAGGGGAAATTAAATGATGCTTTAATGAGATTAGTTTTTACCACTGATAATCCCACTGGAAAGTTGCCTTATACTGGTTTTTTTTCTGCTTTTTTCTTTTAATTACTTTTTCTGATAAACAGGCAGCATTAGTATCCTACGAGCCCACATGACAAAACTGTGCATAGTTTGCTTGCATTTTTATCTCCATCTGATTTAGACTGTGTACCATATGTGAAATTAAGAAAGAAAAATTCCCCTCTCTTCATGAGAAGCCATGACATGTGGCACTCATTTAGACAAAGAATTCATGCAGAAACATGGAGAGGGTATTTGATTTTTCATTTCTGTTATGAAATATGCCATTTTTGTTAAGCAATTTCATACTCAGAGAATCTCTTTCTTATTTGACTAACCATAGTCTTTTCCAAAGTGAAGACATCTTTCTTCAGAGTATATGAATAAAGGAGACATTCATGTCTGAATGAGGTGCAAGGAACATGGGACAAATGTATTTCATTCAGTGAAGAAATTAAAAAAAATTATATTCCATTCTGCAAAAATGACCCACCCTATCAGGTATTAAGTGTGAAATTATTTTTCCTCTGTCCCATTTTTTTCAACTCCACCCCATGAAACTTCTAGTTCCAGACCATTAAAAGAAGAGTTCATGCTTGATGGAAATCCAGAGGAAAACAAAAAAGGGAAAAAAGGGAATGCTTGGGAGATCACCAACATAACCCTCTCATGAACATGAACACAAAAGAAAACTTCTATTCTGTAACTAAATCTTTTATGTTACTCCTTAGTCAGAATAAATTGTGATTTATTTAAAACTATATTTTATAAATTGAAGAAAGTCCTTAAGCAAATCTTTATTAGACTGGCATAGTTGCTCAGCTCATTAAGAGCTGTACCAAAAATAACAGAGGACAACCTCATCACAGAGTAATGAAATCCAATTGAAACTGTTACTTTTGGCATTTCACTTAATCTCTTATGCATACATGTGATGTAAAAGTTTCTGGATTTGAGAAAAATTGGATATTTTTTTTTTACCTTTTTGGGAACAGCCTCTATGTTCTAATATGCATGTTTATGCATCGTGTCCTGAAGTCTTTCCACTGTAATTTTAGGAACAAGCACTGAAATTGAGTTACTAATCGCAAAAGCACGAAACTGGATTTCGCAATGTTACGTACTGAGGAAAAAACTATCCTTCAGATTAAAAATGTTCTGACACTTTTTCTTTTCCCAGATGAGAACCTATGACTTGGTGTCTCCATGACTAGGTACGAATGGGTATCTTGATGCGGGAGAAGAGCTCTCCAGCTGTGTGGGTGCTTGGAGCACCTGACACTGGCTCTGGGACTGCACTGCTAGACCCCGTTCCCATCCACTCCCGCTGGTGGCTTGACGACTGGCAGGTGTTTTCTGCTTCCCAGATGGTGGCTCCCTGTCCTGTACACCTAACTGACCCCAAATATGATGTTTCAAGGCAGTGTTTTAAGGGGAGGAGGTCAGGCTGGCTCCTGCCATAATCCCCCTGTTTACTCCTGCTGTGTTCAAGTGGAAGCAATGTTCAAAAGTGCAATGTGGGAAGGGGCTCACGCGGCTCTCTGCATTGTTCCAGTGGGAAAATGAGATGAGCTATATTTTTTTTTCCCTCTTCTTGCTCCATCTTTGTGATGTCAGCATGAGGAGTTCAGTGTTCTGCTTGATTCTGTAGAGATGAGCTATATTTTTTTTTTCCCTCTTCTTGCTCCATCTTTGTGATGTCAGCATGAGGAGTTCAGTGTTCTGCTTGATTCTGTATATAGTTGTATATTGGTTCTGCAAAAGCAATCCTGGAAATGGCAATCTTATCCTTTTTTAGCTGTTTGTTCTTATTAAAAAGAAAAGAAGGACACAGCAAAAGAAAAGACTTTTCACTGTTGTGCTTAAGTATTGACATAGATGTGAAGCTGGTAAGTCTAATGTTAGCTGTCCTGGAGAAGAGGTTATACCCACAGGGAAATCAGATGCCTAATAATGGGAGTTAGGCACTGAGATCCCTGGTTTGGTCCAGAAGAAGGTCTTGAGATCTTGCAAAAGCGAGCTTCATGCATGGTTCTGGCTTTGGCTGTTCATTCCCTCAAACTTCTCACAGTTGTCAGCGATGCTGGGCCAGCTCTGCACTGCACATTTCTGGCACTGGGGAGACAAGTGTGGCTGTAAACTACAGGGACAGCTCTGGTGCCAGAACAACTGAGACACAAAGTGTTTGGCCTTTTTGAGTTTTGGATCATTTTAACAGACCTGCAAATGGGCCTAATGGGATGTGTTGAAGACATGTGGAAGTCCAAGTCTATACTGTCCTTAGTCTGGTTTGTTTTTTTCTCTTTGGCCTTACAGAATTGCTTTTTTGCTATGTGTTAGGCAGAATGTGATCCCAAACTGAGAATAGACCTTTCCGTGATCAGGCCTAAGGACGTGTTAGTTTAGTTTTCTGCTATAGTAACGAGTTGTCACAGACAAGTTTTGTAAGAATGTACCATTGTCTCAGGACTACTAAATGATGAGGTTTCATGAAGCCAGTTGTTTATGTGTACCCAGGAAACACTGCATAATCTACAGATTCTACTTAAAAGAAGGAGATTATGTTTTTTTAAACTACTTTGATCTCAATTTTGCAACTTCACTATCAAGCCTTAAATAAGCCACAGTATATAGTGAGCTTCTATGTAAAATATGTGATAAGGACTTGTCTTATTTTCTATCTTAAAGGGAATGAACTGGACCCTCTCCTGTAGTTTTTCAGACAGGCTTTAGAAATTGCGTAAGTGATAGAAATAGTCTTTATCTAGTATTTTATTTTAAAATATCAGGCTATGTCTGAGACAAAGTTACAATCTTCCCAGTTTTCTTCCACTCAGTTACTTACTAGAGACATGTTTTTCAGAAGCTGGGAATTAGGCAACAAGAAAAATTCTGATAAACTGAAATAGCACCAAATTATTGGCTAGCACAGAGAGGGTAGCTTGTATGTATACTGTGTTGGTGCAGATTTGGGCCAGGGCTCAGTGGAGTTCTAAGTAGCAAAGTTCTGTTGAGGCCTTCAATCCTGTACAGGTGCAGCTGAGCAGCCCCAGCACATGTGTAATTTTAGTTGGTAGAATATATACCAAATATCCAAATTAGGGGATTTGGCATGAAGGAAATTGAAGGAGAAGGCAGTACAGATCATCCTGTTGTTCTGTCATAGGGGCGGTGAGCAGATCATTTCTGTTCATGAATTCTGATTTGGCTGCCTGGCCTTCTTTCCCAGGTCCATCAGAGATGGAGCTGGAGGACTCCTGAGGCAGATACTCCTTGCTGGTGCTGTCCTCACTGTTATCCATCCCTTCTTCATCAGACACACGTGACAGGGAGTGTGACCATGCATCTTTAGCTCTGCTCTCATGAGACAGGTCTGCTTGCATAGATGTGCTCAGCATGTGCCAAATGATGCCATGTGTCTGGATGTGTGACTGTGGAGTGGCAGGGAGAGCATGGCATGCTGGCAGTAAAATGCACGTGTTCCTCCTTCCCCCACTGCAAATTACTCCACTGCTCATATTGACTCTGCATCTGCCTTCTGCATGCACTAGGAACTGCAGTGACCCAACTGATTCATCATAGCCAAAAATTCAGTGCACTGATGTGAGTCCTGGCAGTTCTTCCGGTAAACAGCATTTGCTCAGATAGATGACCATGACTGAGCTGTCTGTCTTCCCTGCCTCTGCAACAGCAGAGCAAGGCAATGTGAGAAAACTTATTATTAGTGTTTTAATTTCTCCTTCTACTCCTGGATGGAAAAAGACAAAATATGCTGTTTTTTAATTTTTAAAGGAACCCACAGCCATCTTTTTTTCTTCTTTGTAAAGTCAAAAAAATTAGGACTGGGTTTGATTAGGCCTTTGGATCAAGATTTATGTTGTTTCTTAGTTTATTTGCCAGGCCCTTCTTTAGAAGCAGTAAAATGACACTAATTCTGGTGACTTATTCAGTAGATACTTGCAGGAAAAATTCTGTGTTTAAATAAAGTGAAGGTTATGACACAGGCTGAAAAAGTCAGGAAATCCACACTTAAGGCTGACACTAATGCTCATGTGGAAAATAAAAGACACAGTGAGTCAAATTCAGCAGGGAATGCCAACCATAACTCTGAATTTCCAGGCTTTGTGTCAGGTTCTGTCAATATAATGTTATTTAAATGGAGTTTTATGCCTGTGAATTCACTTGTGTTTTAATGGCAGGATTATTTTAAGAGGAATAATAATAGAAAAAAAAATCATGTTAGGAAAGGTTTCTTGTAAAATGTCTGTTCTTACATATGACAGGCCAGAATGGATAATCTTGTACTGAAACCATATGTAGGCACCAGAGTATAACTGGCTTCCATTTCTGGCCTTGCCAGACATTTCCTGGGTGTTCTTTGCAATTTAGTTCACCTGTGCCCCACTTTCTCAGTCTGCAAAATATAAGGAATAGCACTGACCTCCTTCCTGACGTGCTTTATAAACCTGCTGAAGGAAGTTGCCATATCCATCCTAGAGCTGAACAGAGCGGCACTGTCTGTACATGGGAACACAACACACCTCACGCCTCTGGTGAGATATATTTCATCCATCTCCTCATGCCACGTGCATCTGCACTGCATTCTGAGGCCGCTGAAGGACCCTGGCTTGGGCATGGTTCCCACCTGGAGGTCACTGGCCAGCACTGGCTGCAGCCTGCAATTCATCACTCATGCCACCAGCCAGCAGGTCACAACCCTCCAGCAGACCCAGCACCTGCATGGACCCCGAGGAGAGTGATGGAGGCAGCCAGCACAGCAGTTGATGGGTTTTTCTTTCTCCAGCTGTTCTTGCAAAGGGCCTCCTCTCCTCCTTTTCCTTTTGATTTCATAGTCTCCTCTTTTACACTTCCACTGAGTCTTGAATCTCTCATATGTGAAGCCTGGAAACATTCATATTTCTGCCACTTTCAGATGAAATAATGGAGATCAAAGTTTGCTCAGTTTGTAGCAGAAATCCCATGTCTTAGAAATTCAACTTCTGTAAGAATTTAGTGTGGGGGAATGAACTTGTTTGATGACACCAACTAAGAAACTGCCCTTTTATTTTGGTGTATGTTGGCACTCCATCAGTCTTTTCTAATGCCAAGGAAATTTGATAGGGGAACAAAGTCACAGTGTGCTATCTGATCACAGTGATTTCTAGGAAGATCCACTATAAAAGGCAACAGGAAATTTGGCACCTTTGAAAATAAATCCCCCTATAATACGCTAGGAATTGAGTGGAAAGTCTCTTATTAGCAGTGAAAGTTAGATCAGAGAAGGCAGAACAATCTTGACATCACAGTACAAGTAAAAGGAGAATGAAAATGATGCAGTGGAGTCACCAATCCCCCCTCTACATACTAAGGCTATTATAAGGAAAACACCTGTAAGGATAACATAACAATGACTCCCACAGGAATAGAAGGATGGTAAATAGCACTTGTTAAGCTGTTGCTTTGGAGGTTTTCACAAGCACTTAGTTATGCACATGAATAGTTATGAAAAAAAAAAAAAAAACAGCCAAAATTCAAACATGCAGCAAAACTACCTTTTATAACAGTGTGAAGCAGCTGTCCATAATAAGTAGTAACAATCCTGCTCTTTACAGCTTGGCAAAGGTTCTGCTCATCAATAAGCTGAGCAAACAAGCTCCTCTTTATGTACTGCATAGCTGCATAAGGATTTTCCCCTAGGAATCTCTTTGGGGTGATTTGCTTTCCCTAAGCATGCTAAAATTAAGAGGGAAGAGTATATAGGAAGGCAGAGGCCAACAGCGTAAAACAAGAGCAATTGTAGGAATTGGTGTTATATCCTATGAAGGGAATTAGACTTGGGAATAAGTAAACAATGGGAAAGGTAAATCTGATTCCTCCATGTTGCTTGTCTGTTGCCTCGATGTGCATTCACCTGAAACATATTTTTGCCTAAGCAACAATTTACTTTCTCCCTGATGAAATGCACCTGGGGAACTCCTGGTTCCTGGGGAGGGAGTATAAAAATGAGTCATGGTCTCTTACTGAGAAATGGGGGAGGGGAATCTCTCTGTGTTCAAGGACAATATAGGATAGGATATTGAGTAATGAGGTAGGGAAAGCTCTGTAATGAGAAAGAGTTGTCAAGGAAGCACAGAACCCAGGGAAATTGTTTTATGAAGAGAGAGCAATCACAAAGTTGTTGGACCGAGATGTGGTTACAGCTCTCCCTAGAATTTCAAGCTTTGGGGAAATAAGAATATGTTTGGAGAGAGTGGTGCTATGTCAAGTCAACAAGAATTATAGTGAGAGAAATATAAGTTATAGATTCCATCCTTTCAGCTATTAGATTCACTTTAATGTGATACTGTATTCTCCATGCTCAACTAAATATAGGGGGATTTGGTTTATATCGAAGGCCCAAGCTGAATTTTGGTGGCGTAAATCTTTGGTGGAATAGAAAATATCTTGTTGAACCCTGCTCTACATAAAAGTCCTTAATAAAACCTCACAAAGCTTTTCTGCTGGTTTTTTTTGTTTTTTTGTTTTTTTTTTTTTTTTTATTTTTTTAATTGCTTTACCTGAACTACTGAATGTGAGGCAGATATGTCCCAAGAGACTAATGACAAGATAAATTCTCTGGAATTTTCATGACTAAAGTGCTCCAAGTAAGAAGACTGTGCCCCTGTTGTGAGGCTACACAACTCCCACCAATTTTGATGAGAATTTTATGTATGTATGTACACACACTCTAAGTCCATCTGGCTTCTGTGGACTAGATATGAAAAAATTACTTCTGTTGTATTGCTTTGATATAGACGTTTGAATTGATTAAAGCTGTGGACAGCAATTTTTCCTGTTCCCTTGCTCTGGTACATTGCAGTTATGACTCTTTGGAGTTTTTTTTGCTTGATTGAGATTTTTCTAAAGTGTCAGAGGTGTTTTCTGGATTAACTCTATTATTAGCTGTATAAGACTGTAAGATTGTAATTTATGTCATTTTCATTTATGTAACCATTGGATGTTATGTGTTGGAAGGGATCTTAAAGATCCCAGCCCCCACTGCCATGGGCAGGGACACAGTCCCTCACACCAGTTTGCTCAAAGCCTTATCCAACCTGGCCTTGAACACTTCCAGGGTTGGGGCATCCAAAACCTCTCTGAACAACCTGTTCCAGTGGTTTAATACCCTCACAGTTAAGACTCTTCTTCTAATATCTAACATGAATTTCCCCTCTTGCAGTTTGTACCCAATCCTCCTTGTCCTGTTATGACAGTTCCTGATGAAAAGTCTCTCTGCAGCTTCCCTGCAGGCCCCTTCAGATACTGGAAGGTTGCTGTGAGATCTCCATGCAGCCTTCTCTTCTCCAGGCTGAACAGTCCTAAATTTCTCAGCCTCTCTTCATAAAAGAGGTGCTCCAGTCCTATTATCAACTTTGTGGCCCTCCTCTGGGATGCCTCTATTCCTTTTTAGAGCAATCAGTGCCACTTGAAGTGTATTAGATAGCTTCTCTAACACTGATGCTTATGAGCTCCGCATGGCCTGAAACAGCCTGTGCATTTATATGTGACAATGTGGATTAAGCATCTAAAACCTGGCCAGGTGGTTTTGCATTCGGAAGTCTGCAATCTTGAGCCTTTTCCTTGCTCCCTGGCCCCAGATGGGCTCAGCCCCTGGGGTATGCCGGAGCAAACTTAGTAACACATTAAGTGATGTTGCCTTGTGAATATCACTTAATTACATCAAAATGAGGTTTGCATGGAGTGTGCTGTATATCCTGTCTACAGAGACTTTTTTTTTGTAGTCAGTAGGAAGGCATCTTCTCTCCCATGAGATGAATGTCCCCTGCCAGACAATGCGAAGCAGCCTCTCACCTTCCCCTCCCTTTGGAGAAAGGAAGCAGAAAGGTTGCCAGCTAGAGTAGGGGAGGATAAACATGCCACAATATTTGACCTCAGTGATCAAAAAACCAAAAAAGCCCAAACAAACAAAAGCCCCAAACAAAACCCAAACAAACAAAAAAAAAAAAAAAAAACAAAAAAACATTTAAAAAATTGTTGCAATACAGTTTGCGTTTAATCCCATGGTTTTACAAGGAGTTGATTTCTTTGTCAACAAATTAAATTCCAAATGCCCATTCAGCCTGAATGTCAGCTATATTTGCAGTTTCACTGAAATCCTGAATAAAAAATAAAAAGAACAGGAGACCAGCAGCATAATTGTTTTTGTGATAAAAACCTTCCTTTCCACTTTTAATCAGGGTGGGAGAGTTTTTTGAATGGCCGGTAGTCAACCTTTATTCTATACCTCTTTTTACCTATCAGGCTGTGTCATTAGTGAGCATTACTCTTTGTTCATTTGGGAGAATAATGCAGTTAAGGATGTAAACTCAGTGTTACCAAAAGAAATAGAACATGGATGGATAGAGTTACATGGATGGATAGAGTTATATTTCATATGGTTATGTTTGCATCCAGTTTGCACTATGTTGTCTACAAGGATGTTCTATGTCTCATTGAAGAAGAAAAAAGGTTTATATTTATCCTTGAAATATTGTAAATTCTTGGATCTGGAGTTAGGCTTTTCCCATTCCATCATGTTATAGAGGTAGAAGCAAAATGGAATATGAATATGGAACTGGTTCCAGACATCCTTCACATTTGGTTTGGGCCAACAGTCAGGTCTAAACTTCCTCCAGGTGCATCCTATCCTAAATTAATTTACTTCTTATTTTCCTGGAGTAAATACATTTTGCCCTAGGCTTTTGGAGTTAACAGGATTTTGTGACTATTTATTAGCACAATTAGAGCATGCTTGTTTGATAGTTCATTATTTCTTTCCAGTAAAAATCTCTATGTCCCACAATAATACATAAACCAGGCAGGCTGTCCCTCCTAAAGCTCATATTGTGAGACATAAAAAATATCAATGTAGCAGCAGATTGTGGTGGTGGTATCCAAAAATGGAAGTTTATAGCTCAATAATGCACGTGTATTGGGTGACCAGGTGATTTCTGGTGTTTCTTCATTTCCTCTCCAAACGCAGTTGTTTTATTGTCATAATTAGGAGTACAAGGAAATGCTATTGTGTGTTTTGGAAGAGTATTAACTCCATATTAGGAGTTAATCTATTTCTGCTCAGCATCACAGAGAATGTTCAGTGGATTTTGTTTACTTTAGCTGTCTTCATACAGCACAATTCAGTCTCTTGCACTGCTTTTAATGGGTTTTCTTTTTTCCTCAATATAGGGTCCTTAAATGGCATTTTTGAGAGGGAAGCTCTGGTGAAGAAAAGGTCAATAAAATGAAAGAAAACCTCTGTTGCTAACCTTTAATAAAACTAGGATACCGATAGGGTTAAGAAATGAGTATGTGAACAAGGTACCTTGATCCAAGCAATATTTTATATTTTATGTGGAATTTATTGTAGCTAATTGTAAGCAGGTGCATTTGAACCACCGGATGCCAACCTGCCAAAATGTGTCATGGGTCTCAAACTTAGCCAGGTCCTAATGCATGGTGAAGTCTGCTTGTTGTGGGAGAGCTGGAGCCTTGCTGAGCTGCTGCTCAGAGTGCATGTGTTGGACCAGGGTAGGTGTTACAGAGACACCCACAGCACTGCCTGCCTGCTGGGGCTTGCTGTGGTTGGGGCTGCAGCAGAAACACTCAGGTGTTTTTTCTTCTCCTTTGAGTACAGCTGCTGTTTGATACCCACAACTGCCAAAGCCGTGTTAGGATTCATTCTCTGTCAGCAGAGATGATTGTTTGCAGTGGGTTTATTCCATGCATGACCTTTTGTTCCAGCAGCACTGCTGTGGAGCAGCTCCTGAAGTGCAGAACCAAGGCTGTGCAGTAAAATGTGTTGTCTTCAAGCTCTCCAAGTGAGCCTCACCATGTCATATGGGTCTCTTCAGCATATGAAAGACTGGATGAAAAAATCATCTAGGCTGCCTAAAAATATACAGTCATAACATTTGTTTTATTGGTAATAAGTACTCAGAAGCATAACGTGGTTTGTGAGTTCTGAGCTTGCTTGGAGGTGTTCGACTGGCTGCCCTTGATGTCACAGCTCTGCTGATAATGTCCAGCAAATCTGGGGGCTAACTGTTTCCTTACTGTGTATAAATTCCATTTCATGACAGCAATAATACATTCCAGGCAGTGCATTTCAGGGTAGTAATTATACGTCTTGTGTGGTTATATTTGCTCCACCTTAGTTGTGTGAAAAAAACCCCAAAACTAACCAACCAAACAAAAAGTACTGCTGTACCACTGGCAAATCTGGGAGAATTTCCCAGTTTTCATGAGTTTGAATAAAGAAAAAGTGGGAAGGAAAGCAGGTAAATTGTGGTCCCCCTACCACCACCACCCCCCCTTTTTTTTTCTTTTAAATATATTTCAGTGAGATCTTGGTGGAATAAAGGTGGGATGTAAAATGAGTTCAGATTTTGAGGCAGGGCCTGTGCCAGTATGTCCAAGCTTTTTCAGCTAACTGGCCACTGCCAAACCTCAAATTCTTCTGTGGACCACTGTCTGCCTTTGCCATTAAACTTTCATTTGAGAACTGTGCTATAGAGATGCACTTTGATACGAGTTTGAAGACTGTGACCTCAGAGGCCATCAACTTTCTGTGGACTGTAATTTCACAGAGCACAAGAACAAAGACTTCAAAATGATGAACATGGAAAGACAACATCAACCATAACTGCATTGTGTCCTAGATATTTGATCAGTTCTTAAAAGTGTTTAATTTTGAAGAGTCCACAGTCTCCTCATGCGTTTACTCCAATTCTTTAGCATTGATACTTTTAGGAAGCCTTTGTTAACATAAAATCTAAGTCTTTCTAACCTTTCTTTTAACCTAGTCCTTATCATCAAGGACATAGAAAAGATGTACTTTCTTTTGTATATTTAAAACCATGTCACTTACATCCCCATTTTAGTAATCAAGTAACGTCAAATCTTCCAGTTTTTCCTCTAAGGCACAATTCATAGGCTTTTAATATGCAGTTCTCCTGTCAGTGCTCAATACTTTTACTCAGCTACAGAAGCTGAGATCTCCCAAGCTCTGAAAGAGGGAGAAGGAGAAGCTAGTCTTCTGCAGACTGTTTATCTTCTTTTGCAGGCTACTCCAGTGTGCCATTTGAAACACTGCATCATTCACCCTGTGATCCACTATATAACCCTTAGTTCTTTGCTATCTAAATACTTCTCTAGCTGTTCATGCAGCAGTTTATTCCTGTAAAGAGGCAATAAATAGTCCTCTGCTCCCTGGCAAGTGTACCTTTCTGACTGATAAGATGAATGTAGGAGGATTATGCTGTCTTTTATATCCTCTAGTGCATTTAGAGATTGTCTTATGTGGTGTCCTCTTCAAATTTGATGAATAAGTTGGTTTTCATATTTGATAATTACTTTTTGTATCTTTTATAAATCACTAGTGAAAATAATGAGAAATACTGGATATAAGAAAAGCCCTTTAGCCATTGGTTGTCCCCTTCCAAAAAGAGAATTGTATTTCTCTTTCACCTAGTCTGTGCTTCCATAATTTTCTCCAGAACACATCATGTCATACAGTCTGGCACATTTCTTAATATAAGCTATGTTACAACTATGACTTCTTTATCCATAAGTTCTGTTATGTGGTTGTAGGAATTACTTTGGTTTTGCACAGTTTGTTCTGGCAAATGTAAACTGGCTTAGGCCTATCACATTGTTTATTTTCTAGGTATTTACAGATGATTTGTTGATTATTTGTTTAAGCATTTCTCTGGCATCCTGGGGTTGTAGTGTAAAAATTTCCCCTTTCCTCTTCTGCCTCTTTTTTAAAGATGGACACAATTGTCCTTCCCAGTCTTCTTTTATCTCCTTTCAGCGACATCTTTCCTATAATATCTGTCCATAGTTCCAAGATTTAATTAGTCAGTTTGTGATTAAAAAATTTTGTGCATTTTTCAATCTTATGTGGTCTATAATCTGACTCTTGTTTTATTTGAAGCTCATGTCTCATTTCGTTGTAGGAATCAGTCATATGATTTTTGTGCAGAAGAAAAATAAAATTTTAACTATGGCTATCTCAGTAGAATATTTCTGGATCTATAAGAAAATAGCTATTATCATGTAAGCATATTTCTATGAGATATGACCTAGCAGAGAGAGTGTGTTACAAGGAAACAGACAGGATATGAAGGGAAAATTAATTCAAATTGGTCTTCTAGCATTTTCTACTAGAACTAAAGTAAGAATCATATGTATTGGCTGTATTTTAATTTTATTTACTGTATGACCTGTATATGGTTTGAAGTATGAGGAAACTAGGACAGGAAACATTTGCTTTTCAAAATTTCTAACAGAACACCTCCTAATCTACTCCATTTATCATTTCTGTGCTTCTGAGAAATCCTCTGAGACCTTTCTAACTGATTATAAAATACTCCTTGGATTTCAACAAACATCAGAATATGCAGTGGACTTTGCAAACCCATGAAATGAAGAAACTGCTGATCTTGAGTCCACTAATGCCTTGTGGGATTTTTCTGTGTATATACACCAAGGGAGCTGTATGCTGCACCCACGGCATGTCCATTGCTACTTCTTGCTTTCATTCAGCAGAATGATCTTTTCCATACTTTCAGGAATATCAGAGGAAATTCTACTTAAAGTGATATTTCTTTAAACCCCAAATATTTATCAAGTAAAAGGAAGACACTTTACAGCATCACCCTCCAATTTTTTTTGCCAGGAATCTCAGAAAACCATTGCCAAAAATGTATTTGAAAATAATACCAAGCAGATGAAACTTCTAGTGCAACCAGAAACCATGGAATATTGTTCTAATACCATGTATTTCCCTATCCCCCAAATTATTAGGGTTGTATCACAAATACTGCTGCAATTGTTTAATTTTACCTTCCTTAAGATCTTAGATCTTACCTTAGTTTCAGAGGATGCAGACCTGTGTATCGCAGACTCCAGAGAGATCTACTCCATACTGTTCCTCATGCTTATCTCCAAGTTAGTGGCATCTGGGAAATTATTTGGTAGCACCTCTTACTTCCGAGACTCCTATTATTGTAGTTTCATTTGTGAAAGGTCACCATTCTCTGAATGATATTCAAGAGCTGTTTCAGCTTGTCTCTTTTCTCTAATCTTGTCCCTTTTCCCAGGGTCACACTATTCCTCAGGGTGGTAGTCTTTTTGGTGACAATGGGACTTGAAAATAACTTCCAGAAAAGTGTGAATCAATTCCTCACATAAAAGGTTATTTACAAACATCAGTGCTTAAATGCAACAAGTGGTCACCATAGCTATAGTTAGAAAACATTTCTCCTGAACAGTTTTATTAGATTTCGGCATCTTCCCAAAAATGATTTTTTTTTTGCCAGGAATCTCAGAAAACCATTGCCAAAAATGTATTTTGTAATATTTTTAGAGCCAAACTGGGATTAAATAGTAGTCGGGGAATGGTGCATCAAAACAGGAAGCTGGGTACAAGCTGACAAGGAGGGGACTGCTCTGCTGATTTTAGACAGGGTCACACTATGAACTTGTTTTCTCCACCACCCTGCCCACCATATGAAGCTGCTGAACAAAAGTGTGTCAGAAGCAGGAGCATAACACTGCAGGGCTGCTGACTGCTAACCGGCCAGAGGCAAACATACCTTTCTTCCAAACACTGCCCTGGAGGGAGAGATGTATCTACATCCAGCTGGTCCTATTCTTTCACCTATGTCCCTGCTGTAGCCACAGGCATATCCCTGTAGTGCAGGGACTCTGAGGAGAAAAATTATAAATGGTGAAGGAAGGTGGAAATTTGTCCTGAAGTAAAATTTAAGAAAGGCAAGGCAATGTAGCTGAAAAGAGGAAATTTGACAGTGTGGGAAGAGGCCAGGGTGAGGAAGGCAGCCAATAGCTCGTCAATTCAATTCAAGGTTTAATTATTCTACAGTGCATCATGAGATATAACACTGAGCATGGAGAGGGAAGGGCTATCACCTTCCCTTGGTAAGCCTGTGCTGTTTGTGGAAGCAATCAAGTCCATCAGTTGTTGCATAGCAGCAGCAAAGCAAGGTCCATCAGCAGCAGTAGGTCAGCAGTGACAGAAGTCCCTAGTCTCATGTTCATGGTTCACTTGCTACAGTTGGGAATCAGGCCTGTCTGCTAAGGCTCTAGGACTCCGTTAATTTTTTCTACAGGAGGCTAAAGGTTTTCAGGATCTATTTGTGGCCAGGCTGAAGCCATAATAAGGAACAGAGTTGGTCCCAGACTATGCATCACCTAATCTCTCTACCTAGAAATGGTTTGATTTGTCCATCAGTTCAATGGGCAAATCTGGTTGCATAGTTTTTTCTGTCACTCAGGATCTTAATCTGCCTTAAATTCAAATTATCTCTCATAAAAGAACAATGAGTGGGACAGGTTGTTTACATTATAGTTTTCCTGTTCCTAGCAAATGAAGGTTCAGAAATTGTAGTGTGCAGGTGGAGCATTTTGGTTTTTTTTTTTAACCTACAAGCCAGTTATTAGCACCTTTGCTTCACTAGCATTCAGCATGTAGACCTTATTGCTTCATCAAATGTCTGAGGGTCCATCTGGTTTTCATCAGCTGAACAGCACTATTTGACAATAAGGGGGAAAAACCCCAAGCTTTGCTAGCAGCAAAAGTAATCGAAGTTTCCTTTGCCCACATCTCTTTCCCCACTCAATCTCTCCAGCAGCCATCTTCTCCCTTACCAAAGAAAATAATGTGCATGACTCCAGTAACCTGTATAAAAATCAATAATATTCTGGTGTCATAGGAGAATAATACATGTTGACAACAGGGACTACCTCAGCTTCTCCACCTGGATTTGTGACTATAGGTGAGAGAATTTTCTTAAGAAAATCAATGGTACTGCTTGAAACAGTAGTTTGTGGCTTATCTGACTCCTCAAGACTTCTGAAGTGATCCTTTTCCCTAAGCATCTTAATGCAGAAACTCTAGTTCGTAGAAGTTGGATTGTGTTTTTATCATTTTTTAAACAGAAACAGTCTCTGAACAGCTATGATACAGAAGCTATGCTGGTCTATGGAGTCTTCTTGCAAGGGACTTTTGGGCTTTTAGTATCCTTAGAGATAAAGATTCTCACTTAATTAAGTGAGAATGTCGTCAATGTATTTCTAGTATCACTCATGCTAAAGGCATTGGGTCTGCCTCCTCACAAGATCAATGCTCCTGAGCAGAGGGATCTGGCCCATCCTATATTACAGGCCTAAGAAAATGGTTCTCAGATAGTTTAAACAGAAGGTTGTGACTTTTTTCTACCCTACTCCCCATGCCCCCCTCATTTTAGCTGCTATGTCAAACACTGAGTATGATTAATGATGACAGAGTTTACTGTGAGCATAAAGTTCAAGAGCTCAGCTGTTTATTTGTTTAAGAAAGTTGTTTTCTGAGTGTTTCTCTATATATCTAGCCACATGCTTAGACTGAAATACCCCAGCACAATCACTGGTTTGTACGAATATTGTTTTGACAGCAAAGAATGCTTGTAAACATCCAGGATGGAGAGGGGAAATACTCAATGTCTTAGGACTCATTCCATTTTCATGTGGTTTGTTCTTCTGTCAGTGGTGTGGGAGGAAATTCCTGTTGGATAACTGAGGAGAGACTGTGTGTGCAAAAGTCCCATGGCTCAGGTGAGTAGTGCTGGAACATAGGCGGGAGGTTAGAGGCAGCTTCTGACCATTTTCTCCAGCAAATGAGCATGGAAGGCAGACCCAAAATCAAAACTTTCAGTTACAGGTCCAGAAGCAAAAAATAGAGGATGGTTGTGTCTCTACATTGCCCAGGAACCCTGCCTAATATCATCGTTGACAAGCCAAGTTGTGGATTTACATAGTTGGCTGCATATATCTGTTGTCCTGTCATTTCTCAATAATGTTGGGTTTAGTTTTTCAGGAGTGAAATTTGCTGGAACTTTGCTTGGTCTTCTAACACCTAGAAACAAAGCTGGTAATTAGCTATGCACGTACAGTACCTGTCTTTCATTTTTGGGTATAGCTGAGATTTTACTCATGAGCTGTAGAGGCAGAGCTTTTGATTATGTCTTGAACAGTTGGAAAGCAAAATGATTCTTTCCTCAATTCAGCATTCTCTCTGGCTGGCCACTCTGATTTTCTAAGTTTGATTTAACGACTTAGCTCTCCTTATACATCTTAGCTGTTAATCACAATATATTAACAAAAGGAAGGAAAACAAAACCTGCCCAAATCACTTTCAGGTGACTCTAACTGCTTTTCTAAACACTCTGCCCTTGACTATTTTGTTACAAATTTGGAGCAAGGGTTCTGGGAAAGAGAATGGTCTTTAAATTATTGCTTCCTTTTTAAAGCTAGCCCCATGATACACACATCCATTTTTTATGAGAGCCGTTCCTTTGAAAATTATCTTCTTATGTTTTCTCTCTTTCAAAATTTATTTTAACTGAGAATAAACTGATTTTTCATTATGACACTCATTTCTCCAGAGAATAGCATTGTTTTTCTTTTATTATTTTCTGGTTCAGTCCATTTAAGTCTTCCTCCTCCTCCACTTCCTTACTGCTCTAAGCAGAATTAGGGGTTAGTTAAGGAAATTAGTGTCTGAGTTGTGTCTAATTGTAAGCTTCTGGCTCAAAAAACCCCAAACAAACAAGCAACTAAAAAACCAAAAAACCAAACCAAGAAGAAAAAACAACACAAAAACAACACAGAAAAAAGCAAACCGCCCTCAAAACCCACCCTTGATTTCTTGTCCTTAATGGGTTGATTACCAGATTACTTCTTTAAAATTACCACACTTGTTTCCTGTTTTCAAAGGCTAAAATCAGCCACTTAAGCATGACTAAAAAAAACCAACTCTGGGTGCCTAAATTAGTTTGCCTAGTTAGAGCAATAACAGCCCTATCAGACTGCAGGTGTCACAATACCCACACACACACACATAGAGAAAACTTAAAAACAGGAGGCAGCCTTACTGAACCCAAAGGAATCTTTTTTAGCAGAGTTCATGCTTCTTAGAACATGAGGTCAGGCTATAGAAAAGCAGCTGACACTATGATATTGAAGGCTCCAGTGGTTTTTCTGCAGGAATAGATGGATGACCTGGTTGTTTTATATTGCTGACTTTGTCCATTATAGCAGCAAAGGAAAAACTGGTTTTCCTTGTGTGGGTTTCTTCTTAATGAAATTTGTTCCTTGTCATCAAACCTATTTGTATGTTTTTTTGCCCCCTTGGTCTCATTTTTCTTAATAGTCTCTCAACTTCCTGGCTTTGCAATTTCAGTTGTCAGGATAAAGTTCATTCAAGGCTACAGTGTTCTGACACAATTCATGCCAAAAGAAAAGGGAAAATAAAAGAATTTATTAGACTTTATCTCTGTGCCATATTGTTTCAGTGCAGGGGTTAATTCTTTCTTATGTTACTCAAATTCAGAAGAATCATAAATGATCTGACATATTTTTGGATACTACAGCTCAGGCCTACTATCAATGCTAGGTTTCAGCATTAGTGACTGAGTTCTGAGGTGTTTTGTGGGAGGTTCTACTTAGGTTAATCCTAACAATTTAATGCAAATACTTTGAGAGAGGAATCACATATATATTTAAGAACAATCTTAATACAATTCCTCCTACATATGGATTATTCTGGGTCCTCCATAATGTTTTTTCCACCCACAGGTAACTTTGTCTTCACATCCTTAAAATTACCAGGATTAGAAATATAGACATTTATTCAACCTCACATCATTTTCTTACTGTTATGATCAGATCAGTCATTCAGACAACTCATCATATAATTTAGGGATAACTTGAGCCTACACTTTTCCCATTCTTTCTGCAGCCATATCACATATGTCATATGTGTAGACAGAAGAGCTTATTCACTAAAAACTAAATTTTTTTTTTTTTTTTTTTTTTTTTTTTGAGAAAACAAAAGCTAAGAAAGAATAAAGTGCAGGAAGAAAGAATCCTTTAGAGGGCTTTTGTTATGTGATAGTAGCTTTTTAAAAAAAGTAGTTACATTTTTTTTGTGTCCTGTTTATGACTGCAGAACAACTGTAGAATAAAGATGCTGACCAGTATACATTTCTCCTGATAAGACAGACTGCATCAGCATCAGAAAGACCAGAGAAACCTTTTTCCATAAAATCCCACACAGGAGTAATTTATCTGACTAATACAATTTCTGTGTATAACGTGTTCTAGGTATTTTTTACTTAAAATTCTTCCTCCACCCCACACAAATATTTCCTTTTTACATGGCATATGCATACCATACTTTGAAGTAGTTTAATTTATGAATTATATAAGCTTTCAAAGAGATACGACTGAAATATTTCTTAGTAAGGATAAAAAGACATTTGACGTGGAAAACTTACCTAGTGCTCCTGACTAGAATCAGTCAACAAATTCATATGTATACGTGTTTGTTTTTCTACTGTTTTAGAATTGGTCTAGACCTGTCTTAAGTGCTATTTAAAACACAACTAAACTCTCACAAGGAGGATGATTTCAGTAGAATTCTACTAGTTCAGAACTGAATGTTATTTCATCTTTTTTAAGCTCATTTGAGGCCATTGTCAGATTATTCCTCAGTTTGACTTTGATTTGCAAACCTGAAACCCAGCAGCAGGTAAGGACATCCTGGGTTGTGTTCACTAAAACTCTGGTGACTTTGAATCCTGCTAAAGCCTTGTGAAGAGGAACCTGTGTTCTTTTGGGTTAGCTACTTTTGAGCAGTTTCTCACCTGCAGGCCACATCTGTCTAACTCATCAGCAGTAATGGGCATATCTGTGCCCAGGAACAAACTACTTTGAGATGTTCATGGAAAATCTAGGAAATCCCTGTCACTCCCTATTACTATTTGGCAATCACTTTCCCTGGGAACCTGCTTCTGCTGGAGTAGACAAGCTGTCAGCCCTGCAAGAGGTCTTTATGTTTATGTATCTTTTCTGTTCCTCTGTTTACTTAAAGGGACAGAATTGTCAGCTCTTGTAAGGCTGGTCTGTATAACTGATGGCCTATCCACCTCAGACTTGCATCTTTGTTAACTTTTTTTTTTTTTTTAAAGAAGAATCTTATCCAAACACAAGTGAAATGGGCAGATTTATGAAAGAAAAGAAGAGCAAAGTGGAAAAGGAAGTTTATGTTTTTTGTAGAGACTTACTGCTGTGCAAATGTACTGAAAGAATCCCTTGGCTGTTTGGGCATTTGTATAACAGCTAGAGACGCAGAGCAATTAGATTTTCTAAGTATAAGCAAGAGAATCTGTTTTGTTTATACAGAAAAGTCCCCCAGAAGAGAGGCAGAAGCGCAGACATAAGTAATAAGTGCATATGTTTGGAAAGAGTATAATGTACTTATAAATATTATAGTGGCGTCACTACAGTTAAGGGTCTGGCAAGATTTCTGTTTAAACCCTTCTAGTCAGAGTTTCAGGACAGAGCTGTAAAAATTCCAGGCTGTAGCTTGGCATGTGAGGGCTCAAGGCAGGAGCACAGGTTTCTCTCCTGCCCTCTCAATTAATTGTTACAAACCTGGTTGTCTATAGGGAAATATTAGGGAGAGCACTCACCTTTCTCTCTGAGAAGCAGAGAGAAAGATTTTTATTCCTATCTTGCCAGAAGAGCTGGGATACTGAAAATGCACTGGGTCATCTGATTGTATTGCAGGAAGAAATGCCAGTGTTTTGAGGAACGGGAGATAGAAATAAGCTGTGCAAAGGAGTGATACCTTTCATTTTTGGATCCAGTCTACATGCCCCTAGATGTTTGATTACCTAAAGAGAACATCATGCAAATTTTTAGGAAGTTGATTTTGTAAAAAAATTATAATGCCACAAAAGGAATAAAAAAACCAATTAATGATTTTAGAACTAAACATTTTCTAAGTCTCTTTATCATTTACTGGCTGCATTTTGTTGATAGCTGAACTTAATAACAAAAGGGAGTGTAAAAATCTGTTCTTAAGCTGCAATCTGTAAGGCTGTGATGTTTTTGTGTATTAACTGGCAAAACTGGCACTGGTAACAAAGGCAAACTTAACTAAGAATAAAAAGAAATTCATCTGAAATAAATTTTGGCTATCCAAATAACCAGTGAAAAAAGAAGTATTTTTACTTTTGGGTGCTCTTTAAATTCAATGAACATCTCATCAGAAAAAATTCACCCTGTCCTTTTCAGCCAAACACCTTAGAATTCCTGCACATGGTATCTTAGCTTCAGTGCACAGGAGCTGCAAATCTACATCCAAAGAATCAAATTGAAAACTGAAAGGATTGGTGGATACATATGCACTAAACATATTGATAGTTGTAATTACACAGGGATTTAGGGACCTAGTTTTGGGGCTAACGTTTCATGTGAATGTCACTTGATCTGGTCTGTGTGGCTTATGTATATATTACGAACCATTAAATTATCACTGAAATTGTTACCTTTTGGTAGTGGCTAAAGAGGAATGAATTCTCCTCAGGTATCAGGTTGTCAAGAGTAATGTCACAAGAGACAACATGAACTGCTAAGGCTAAAGAAAAGATCATCAAGACAATAAATCAGTAAGCTATGGAAAATGTTTCAGTTGCGCCAAAAAAAGATTGCAGACTAAAAAACATGTGTTTTTACCATGATGGTTGCAAAGACCATTTAAACTGAAACATGGAATGCCTCTCACTAATCTTATTATAAATGGTTAGTCAGGCAAAAATCTGATTTGCTAAAGGCACTGTCCCTTTTGCTTCCTTGCCCCCTGCACAAAGCCATTGCCTTTGGGCCAGCATTTGTACTGGGCAGCCCCACTCTACTAAGTGATACAGGGTACAAGGCAGTGCTGGTATGGTCCCCTAGGATCCAATCTGGCTTCAAAGAAATGACACCTGGGGAAGCTCTGGTGTGCTAGTCTGTCTCATTTTGAAGTAAGGAATCAAGCTAAGTTGCTGTTGGACTAAATATCCCATTGAAGTGATATTGGGAGTCCAACTTAACTACTGAAAATGTGGAGCCAAGACTGACTGTCCAATCTAAACCAAATCTGTATTGCAAAACACTGGGGCATGTGGAAATAAAGTGCAAAGCAGGGCGTAATAAAGCTGTTGATTTTAATACAGGTCCTTATGGATTAGTTGCTTTGTTTCTGCCTGTTCAAGTAAAGTGGCTTGAGGGAAAAGTCTGATCTTTCCTGCTTCACAGTAATTTCACTCAGTGTTTACTCTTTCTTTACAGTATTACTGGAAAGGGGAAGCCTTTAATTCTAAGGTTAAAAAAGTGTTTTATACACTGTCTTTTTAGAATAGAGTTTTAATCACTCTCTATAATTACCTACATAGGCAAATGTTTTATAATTCTGGAAGATAAGGGGAAAAAATAGAGATCTAATGATTGGAAGCTGAAACTACGTTAATATTGTCAGGAAATAAGGAACATGTTTATAGAGGTGAGGGTAATTATCCATTGGAACAAATTACCACGGGGATTTAATGGATTCTCCATCCCTTGAAGTATTTAAATCAAAACTGGACATCTTTTTAATAGTATGATCGAAGTCAGC
The DNA here is from genome assembly GCA_018697195.1 of Certhia americana. NCBI lineage: Eukaryota > Metazoa > Chordata > Aves > Passeriformes > Certhiidae > Certhia > Certhia americana. Next base: position 111,880,079 of record CM031858.1, read on the forward strand.
TTGGAGTTATGGGTTTGCAAGACTTTCTGGGTGAAATTTGAAGACTGATGTGTTTCAGGAGGTCAGCCTAATGACTCGGTAACTCTCTGTCTTCTGGCCTTAATAATTCATATTGCTACAGGGAGAAGAGATATTCATGTTCTTAATTTTCTAGAAATAGCCACAAGTGGCAACAGTCCTACTGTGTGAATTTCAGAAACAGAAGATGAACTTTTGAGAAAGTAGCTGACTTTAAAATGCTTTTGTGTCACCCTTTACATAATGTCTTCATCCACATCACTGAGAAAATATCATTGGCCTTCAGTGGGTCTTGCAGGACATAACAGAGAAAGATAAACAGAGGGAATGATATTTTTAATTTTTAAAAATTCTAAATCAAAGAATCTCCTTGGAGTTGCCTATTCTGGCTCTATTCTTTACTGACAATTATAATTCCAGTGGTAACTACACATTCCTTTCACCTAGTTTGCTTTGGAGAGGACATTGACCATATGTAATATTTAAGTAACAAATGGCTATAGCCATATAGCTAAAACAGAAATTGCACTCTCAAAAATGTATATGAAGGTGTTGAAATTCATTTTTCCCTCTGTGATTAAACTGCAGCCATATCTTGTCTAACATTATCCTCATGGCTCTGAATGAGCACTTTTTGTGTGTGTGAGTGTGTGTGTGCAGGGATGCATGCATGTGACTGATGTATAATTTCAGTAAAATTAAGATAGAGGGAAACCATGGAAAATCCAATCCAGTACTACCAAATTCCTGGACAGGTAGTCCATGCATCAATCTCTCCTCACTTCACATTCTCAGGACAGTTCAATGTGCCTGAGGCCTCAGAGGAATTTTTCTCATATGCTTCCAGTGTTTTTATAAGACTGCCTTGGCAGGAAATACATATGTTCTTAATAATGATTAAAAAGAATAAATTCACCTTTCAAAATCAAAGTGAAAATGGCATAGCAGGTGTAATTGAGGCAAATGATTATGGTACTTTTCTGTCTTTACAGAAAAAGCTCAAGGGAATTTACTATCTCCACGAGGATATAATATTTTAGTAGATCTTGAGTATATGGTTTGCCAAGAATTCAAGGCTGAGTATTAAACATGCCATTCAAAGAGTGAATATGAGCATTCATCTAGGTAAAGAACAGCTTTTTAAAGAAAAAGAAACTATAAACAGAGTTTGAAATAAACCAGGTACAAACTACCCATACAAAATCCAGCAAGGAAACTGAAAGGAACATTCAGCATGGGATTTCTACACTGCAAATACAGGAAGAAAATGGATTTTATAATCAGGTGGTTAAGCTAAGGTCCACCTGATGACTGCATTTTCATGTGGTTAAATAAAGAATAGAAGGAGTACACACTTTGTGTATAGGTCTGTCTCTTTAAGTAGAACATAGGTAGCTCCTAGTGCAGTTCATGGAGTAAGGAACTGTATTTCATTTAGCATAATGCATATTTCTATGATGTTATGAGAAATCTTGGCTTCTAGCATGCTCCAAGTTAATTCTGAGGTCAGCCTCTCACCTTCCATCACCTTTTCTGTGTCTGCTGAGGAAAATAAGGGAGCACCAGGCAAGTTTAGGCTCAAAGCAACGCATCTGACAGCTCTTTACTCCAAGAGGCTGGAAGGAGAACATAACATTGTTCACAGATTTCACAACTCCAATTCATGGAATATTTGTTGGAATTATTTACTTTATTTGCCTATCACCATAGCAGCTGATTCCTTCATGTATTAAAAAAAAATAAGAAACACATTGGGGCCACATTTCATTAGCTCTTGAATGTTACTTTCTGGTGTGTAATTGTTTCTCCTTCATTGACTACTAATCAAGCTGCAGTATGCCTTGCCTTGCAAATACAGTGAACTTGGAAAATTCCTTTAATTTTTAAAGTTTGTTTGTTTGCCAGGTGGTTTTTTCCTCCAAGCTTGTCCAACTTTGAAAATTACAACTTCAGTAAAACCAAAAACATAAGTGTCATGGATCGCTGAGGGATTACCTTACCACATTAATATTCAATAATGCCAGCTGCCCTAGTTCAGCACATGAGAGCCCTGATTCAGCAGGGTCCTGAAATAGGGACTGAAAATTTGATGGAGAAAGGAAGCTCTTTCTTTTGAAGCTGGTTGTCACTTTCAAATAGAGATTTGTTTTTCCCCATGTACACAGAATGCTTACAACAGTTTCTGTTGAGTGTATGAATTTGGTAATTCTCCAAAATATTACAGTTTCAAAAAGTGGAATAAAACCCCCATAATTGTCAATCCCCTGAATGGAAATACTTCCAAAACGTTCTAACTTTTTCCCCCCTCTTTTCTAGCTTCTCCTGATCAAACTCTGCCTTTGTGTATGTATGTACTATATACTTTGTGTATGTATGTACTATGTGTATGTACTATAAAGTATGAGACACAAAATGAATATGAAGGGGAGAGATGCGATAATGAAGGGTACCCCCACCACAGAATCACAGAATGGTTTGGGTTGGAAGGGACTTTAAAGATCATCCAGTTCAAACCCCCTTACTATGGATGGGGACACCTTCCACTTGATCAGATTGCACAGAGCCCCATCCAGCCTGGCCTTGAACACTTCCAGGGATGGGGCATCCACAGTCTCTCTGGACAACCTGTTCCAGTGTCTTACCACCCTTATAGTCAGGGATTCCTTTTTTATAGTTAATCTAAATCTACCTTGTTTCAGTTTGAAGCCACTTCCCCTTGTGCTATCACTACATTGTCCTGTAAAATGTCCCTCTCCATCTTTCTTGTAGGCCCACTTTAGGTACTGGAAGGCTGCTGTAAAGTCTACCAGAGCCTTCTCTTCTCCAGGCTGAATAACCCCAACTCTCTCTCACTCTGTCTTTGTGGAAGACTTACTCCAGCTTTGCGATCAGCTTAGTGACCTCCTTCTGGACTCACTCCAGCAGGTCCACAATCTTCCTATTTTGGGGGCCCCAGAGCTGGATGCAGTACTCCATGAGAGTGGAGTAGAAGGGTAGAATCTCCTCCTTCAACCTGCTGGACATGCTGTTTTTGATGCAACCCAGGAGATGGTTGTCTTTCTGGGCTGCAAGTGCACATTGATGGGTCATGTTGAGCCTCTCATGAGCAACATCCCAAGTCCTTCTCCTCAGGGCTGCTCTCAATCCATTTTCTCCCCAGTCTATATTTGTGCTTGGGATTGCTCAGATCCACGTGCAAGACTTACTATTATATAAGAGCTTTTTTTTTAGGTCAGGCAGTATTTTGCAACAGATGCATTTGCCAAACCACACTCTGGTGATAGACCCTTTGCTAGTGATGTTTTCTTAGCCAAGAGTTAAAGCATGCTGAAGGTGAAAACAAATTTTGCTGGAGCCAGCACAAGGACTGCAACAAGCCAAGCAAACCAGTCATGCAGGCAATTTCCTATTCACTAACTGGTGAGGAAAATGGACTTCAGCTCAGAAGTCCTATGTGACTTAGAGTCTAAAACTGTAGGGTAATCCTGTCAACACAGTGAAGTGCAAAAGAGATGGTCAGCTGTGGGGGGAGGTGCTGGAGGACAGCTGAGTTTTCCCCTCCTAAAGCCTTCACTTGCTTTTCACATCGATTGCTTGTGATTTTGTTAGACTCACTTAACCAGAGGGATGGGGTCATGTGCAATTCCTTGCAGAAGGAGCAGCAGGACTCAGGGCAAGAGCTGGCTTTAGGTGGAGAGTTTTCCTGTTTTCAGGAAATGAAGATTTAGCACCCTGGAACCGCAGGCAGAAGGAAGGATCTGTTTTGCCAAGAGCAGTGTCAGCTGGGACACTTGTCTATCTGGCTGTGGGAGCTGGGGAGCAGGCGGGCTGAGGGGATGGAGCTGTGCCGGCAGCCGAACCCTTGCCCCGTGGCTTCTTGTGCTCGGTACCTTGGTGCTCCCATGACACAAAACTGTTTCCAGATGAGTGGATCGTGGCCAAGTGTTTGCCTCTTGGCTATTAGCACTGCAAGAGCAAACAATTTTTTCTCATGGCTAACTAACTTCCTTCAATTCCTTCCCCCCCTGAAATTTGCTTCTTGTTTGTCGTGCCATGACAACATCGCTGTGCTATCCAGAGTGAATGTGTTAATGCAGGAAGGGACAAATCTGAGAGGCTCTACTGGCAATTTTTAAACTCCAGATGGCCATTCTCCAACTACCTGTCGGCTTGAATAGGAAATAAGTCTCCTGACAGGCTCACTTCCTTCCGTTTGCATTGTTTTCAGCAAAAATAGATTTTTAATAACTCCCATAATAACGTTCCTGCAAGGTGCGGCCTACAAGCCTTAGTCTGAAACAGGACAAACAGAGTGAAATGTCTGTTGACTTTTCACCTATCAGTGGCCTGTAGCCAGTGGGCTGTGGCTGATTATTAATAAAAAATAGGAAATAACCTTAGATTAAATACAACTAAGAAGAGCCCAATATGCAAAATCTGGCGACAGAAACCCAGCTGATGCAAGCTCACTAAGAATCTGCTCAGAGTATTTAGGGATACTGGTGAAATTAATAAATTTTGTCACTGATCTTCCCTAATTCATCAAATTCTCTTTATATGGTGTTCCTTCTCAGACATTTCATACCTATTTGTTGTGCATTAATGTATCACAGCTGAGAATGTGTGGAGCAGTAGTTGGCTTTGTTTAGTTTGCTTTTAACTGGCTGTATCATTTTTCAGTGGCTGCTCTGTTGTTCAGTCCTTCTGTTTTCTCCTGGTATGCATATACTGTCTTAGCCTATGTCAAAATTTAGCAGCATTTCTGAAGATTCCAATATACGTGGCAGGGGTACTGGAATTAAAAAACTGCACTTCAAAGGGCTCTTCAAAGTTCTTCCAATTTTTTGTACTGTCTCCCATACTTCCAGCATTTGGGCCAAGCTTTTGATTAGAGCCAGTATGCGAAGCCACCCCATCCTAGAGCACCTGAGAGTTGAGATTTATCTATCATATCGTATCGTATCGTATCGTATCGTATCGTATCGTATCGTATCGTATCGTATCGTATCCTATCCTATCCTATCCTATCCTATCGTATCCTGTCCTGTCCTGTCCTGTCCTGTCCTAATCCTGTCCTGTCCTGTCCTGTCCTTCAGTCATTATTTTGCACTGTGAACAGTAAAGCATGTTTTATGTGACAATAGTATGACTATTTTACTAAACTTTTTGGTTGAAATAGACAAGATTTTTAAACAATTATTTAATAAAGAGAGAAATTGAGTCAAATCTGATTCAATTCAAAAAGGAGAAAATTCTGCTTGCAGACTGTCAGTATTCATACACTTTGAATTTTGGTAGACTTGAATTGCTAATTTAAACAGAAATATTACGAAAAAACGTAATATTCCCCCAACTGCCACAAGATTTGTCTACATACATGGATCAAATCCAGCACCCTTAACATCTTTGTCCTATATGCTTATATAAATGTGCATGCATATATATATATATATATGTGTGAAATTTTCCAGAAGTTTCAATAGTTCCCTGCACCCGAGTATAGTTTTCCATAAGACCAGGTCAGATCCAGTAGCAGAACTTGGTAGAAATTCTTCCTTCATGTCACAGTAGCCTTCCTATGAGTTAATTACACTTTTCCACAGCTAGTAGTTTCTAAAGTCAGTGAGGCGTTCCGTATGTTCTCACTAGGTCACACTGTAGCTGGCCATTTTATTTTGGTCTATATATAGAAAGGAAATAGTCCACATATGCCAAGACTTGTTTTGAAATCTTTAGTCTGGCTAAAATGAAGGATAAGAGATTTAGAAGTGAATTTATGAAGAGAGGAACAACAGCAAGGAGCAGCTGGGAAGAGATTCAGTGACAGAAGTATTGTCTCTTAACAGCCTCTGCTTGTACACAGTGCTGATTACTTCAGAAAAAAATCCACGTGCAACTTATCCCTTGAACTAAGAAGATTGAAAGAAAGGGGCAATGGTAGTCTAGGAACATTGGTTCAAATACTGCCTGTGGAGCCCATTGCAGGTGATTATTTTTAATTTAATTTACAAAATCACCAGCACATATTCTGCAAGCATCCCCATGCAACTCACTCTGGGATTATTGATGGTGTGCTGTATTATTGTATACATGCATCTGCTGTGTAGAGGAAAACTTGTGGCATAGCTGGGCAGGAGGCTGAGGGGAAAATCCCAGGATGGATACTGGCAGAGAAGTAGGCAGCAGGGGAAAAAGAGTAAAAGCAGCTGTGCATAGCAGGACTGTAGAAGTGGTGTAGGAAACCATACTGGCTAAGGCTGTGTTATTTGAAGAAAGACTGAGAACACAAGAAGGTAATAATAAGTAAATTTTTATGGCAATCAGTGAGGTGTGAGCAAGAGGGGGAAAAAAAAGGAAAGCCCCAGGAGCACAGGAGAGGAAGTCCCATTTAGAGGCAAACAAAGTTACACAAGGCAGGAAAAAGAGCAATGAGTTTGTTTAGGGGCAGGTATGGCATTACTTGATGGGAAAACCAGGAAGTGTGAGGTCAGTTCATTACTCCCTATTCTATATCCTCTCCTCCACAGTGCCTGTACACCTCTACATGTTTGTGCCCTTGTATTAGGCAATAGACATAAGGCCTGGTATAGCCCAGCTGTGTTGTCATTGGAAGACAGGAAGCCTATGAAGAACCATCTGTCCCTTCTACATTCCTCTTTTTCAGGACCACTCCCTTTACCCCCTTCTCTCTAACTGAAAAGTCCCTCTGAAATTTTCAGATTTGTCTCTGGAGAAATAGAAGTCCAAAGTCAAATCAAATATATCAATAGATATGATAACAGTAAGAAGAATATTAGAGAATTAGAGAAATTTTAGCTGGTATTTCATATCATAATTGGTAGCTCCAAAGTGCTTTTTCTCAGTGAGGAGTACTTGATTACATGTACTGCAAACTGTTTATAAAACTTGGTTGTGACTACTGCAATTCCTGCTTGTATTTTTTGCTGAGTCTAAAGCAGGTTTTATATGGTGCAGTATGAGTTTGAAGAAATGCATTGCATTTGGACTAGGTTTTAGTCATTAAAGACACCCTAGCTGTGTACAAAGAGAGCCTTCACTGCTAAGATAGCACACAGTTGCTACCACATACAGCACAGCTCCAGGGCTTTCCTGTCTATGTGAGCTCTGGAGCTCAGAGCTCTTTTCTCATATCTGCCTTATGTAGATATAAACTATGAATCTGGCTTTACACTAACCTAACTCCATAAATTTGCATCAAATGGCTTCTGATATCTTTCAAAGACACAGGTAGCCCAAAGCATTGTTGCCTCTCTTCAGAGTAGAGAATTTAAATGTTCAATTGATGACCCTGGAGTGTTTGTAAAAGCCTATGAGTTCTTGTTTCGTGATCCTTTGAAAATGCAGTGGCTGGCTGCATTTTTATAAGCGGTTGGAACTGCAAAATGCTGTAATAATGTTTTAAATTTTTTTTGAATGGAAGAATTGATAGTAATGGTTTTTGCGAACTTGTCATGTAATGCAAACAATGTTAGTTCATCTACCAAAAAACCAAATCACTTCTGTGAAAACTTTTGTTGGGTTTTAATTTTGAACATTTTTTTTCAACCAGTATCAGGCTTTTTTTCTGCCCTCACCATTTACACAAGCTTTTTGCATTTTTTCTGATGAGGGGAAAGACAGTGTTTCCAATAATTCAAAACTGCTGAGTGCCAATCCAGAATCTGATCATTTCCACACTTTTAAGTCCACAGAAAAACCCTGGAAGTTTGCAGAGCTTATAAATTCTCACATGGATAGTAGACTAGTTTACATTTTTGTAGTGCTCTCAATGTCTCAGTGACACTTTGGTCTAGATTTCATTGAATATAGAAACTAAGAAAGAAAAAGGATTTGTACCAAAGTTATTATATGAGGTCCACAACATTAGGTATATAGCATTCACAATATTAGGTATAGTAAAGAAATGTAACCAGACAGACAAACCCCTCAATTAAAAGCAACTTAATGTGACTGCCAAAACACTCCACCCTTTTGAGTTCAAATAAGTAAACTTTTTGGGCTATAGGCACAATGGGAAAAGACTAATTGAGGAAATGAGGTAAGATTTCTTAATGTTATACTAATGACATAAAAACTCACTTGATGCCATCCCCTTCATATGAAACACTGGGTTTTCCTGTTACTTCATTCAGCTGAATTTTAGCCATATCCTGTGTCTGTGCAGTCATTCAAGGGGTAAGTTGCTTGCACAAAGAGTATGTGTGGCTCTGTATATATGTTCATAGGTATACATCCATGCAGGTACAGGCTGAAGCAATATGATCTTTTGGGCTGGAAGGGCAAGGGAGGACAATGCAGCTGAGACTCAAGATTAGTTGAAGTGTTCTGTGCTAAGGGGGAAGCCAGAGCTGTTGATAAATGCTCACATGCTCAAATTCATGTACACACTTCTTTTGTATGACATTTTTCCCTGGGTAAGAACTCTCTGTTAAGAAGAGTAAATAACTGGGCAAAGGTAACAGTAACAGAAGAGATTTTTTTCTGAGTGAGGTTAAAGCACTCTAGGAAAATGAGTCTTCTGTGGACTACCACAAGTCCTGTGTTCATAGTTCCTGTGGACACGGAGAAAGAGAGAAAGAACACGCTCTTGTCTTTGCTCTCTGTGTGGTGACTCCCCCTGATTTTCACCTACTAATTCCTAAAGTCTACAACATAAATGAAAGTGTGGTGTCTCTATCTTTGGGGTTTAGTGAAGGTGGTTTAGATGCTTGTCTTTGCATTGTGATTGTTACTTTTGGTGTTGTCCTTTTCTTTTGTTACAAAGTCTTATTTGTATTTCATTTCCTAGATAACAAAAACCCCCATACAATTAAGGTCATTTGATATTAATCAAGAATTCAAAAAAGGTGAGTGATGAGGACTGTGTGATTAATGTACAAATGAAAACACAGTCCTATTCTTTCCCTCTCTTATCAGTTTTTAATCCCTCTGATGTACTTCACTGGCTCCAGTTGAAGTCACTGGTAGTTTTATATGGCCTGTGAATTTTTCAAGGAGCAGCTTCAAATTCCCTTAAGTTAGGGCGAGAGGAAAGAACAGAACTGCACTGCAATAAAAGTGCTTCCATGAGAATATTAGCCATAAAGACTGTATAATACCTCGTGTTCTCAACAGTGGTATTTTATACAGGTGTAAGATCTCAGACCCTTTAGACAGGGAACAGATTTTCTTAAGAGGACAGCAGTAGATAAACCCAAGGCAGGATACGACTAATTATGATTGTACAAAGCATGAACAGCTGAAGTACTTAGACTTTGTGGAAGTTAGCAAATGAGTTGGAGAGAGAACTAGCAAAAAATATGATAGCATCTGTCACTCGATGCGGTACAATATCATCACTTCATACCTCCCTCCAAAGAATGAGTGGGAAAAAATTACTTCATACAGTCTATATTATCCTTCTGAGTGACTTTCAGGCATCCTGGGTAGAGTGCCAAGTACACTGGAAGTGGGGGAGTGTTAGTTGTTTCCAAAGCACCAAAAGGAAATGGAGAAAAGGGATGAAATGGCCCAAACAAGCAGACAAAACTACAATTTTGTGGCAGGTTGCTCTAGGTCTCATTGACCTTGGCAGTAATGCAGGGTCATTTTTTATATGATCACACTGTCCTTGAATAATTTCTCCAGCATCTACAAACAAGCTTTTCTTCCACATCAAACGTGCTTGTCATGTTCTCCTTTCCAAAAACGACAAATAAACAGGATTTTTTTCCTTTTTCCATATGCTGGGAACGTCCAGCTTTTATCTATCATTCTTTTACTTAGATGTTCTTAAAAAAAATTGTCAAGGGACTAGCACATTAAGTATGCTTCCATTTTCTCACTTGTGGAAAAAGGACAGTTGTGGAGCAACAGACTGTATTCGAATATTTTGTAGAAGAAATTTAGCTTATTAAGTGAGAGAGTATGACATTTGAAACTGGAGTGAAGTAAGAACACTGCACTTTTTGTACAAATATTGGATTGAGCTTTTCAAGAACGTAATAAAGAACACTAAGAAGGTAGTCACCCTTCCCCCCCCAAATCTACTTTGTCAGAGTAGAGACACACCTTTTAGGTATTCTGACTTGCCTCCTGAAAGCCTTTCTCTCCTTTGAGCACACAGGAATCTAATTTCCTAAATTAAAGACCCATATTTGTAGCTGAAAATGGCAATACCTACTGATTTTCAGAGGGGAAAGTGGCAGCCTAGTTTGATTTATTCCTTTGGAAATTTCCCTTTGAAGAGACCTGTACATTCAGTAATGTGCAGAATAGAACAATCCCTCCATCTCCACTTGACATGTGCTGCCTTATTTTTGAGATTTTGTAGATAGTGGCTACTGGCTGTTGTATTCTAAGATGTATGCAGGGCTAAAAGACCACCTCTATGATAATTTTCATCTCCAGATGTAAAGGACTGAGCGACCACACAAGAGTTGATATGTGGGCTGTGAGAGGCAACACCACACCATACAAAAAGTTAATGAGGTTCCCATATTTCATGGCATGGGATATGCTGAAGTATTCAATAAAATTGTCTCATCCTTCAAAGGGAGTGCCCTCACCCATATGTCTGTGCATAGTGATATAAATTGGAGTGGGAGGGACAGTCAACAGCACCAGAGCAAAATCTTAGGGACAAGCTGGTTGGATGCACTGAAAGGTGTTGAGGATGCAGATAGGACAGCAAGATTGCTGTCTGTCCTCAGTGAAAAATCTGAGCAAATATTAACAGTAAATTCATCTCTCAAGAGAGCAAGAAGACGACCTGGGAAACTACCGGTTAGTTCTGCTTCAGTATCTGGATAAACCATGGAGTGCAACCTCCCAGACTCCATTTCCAGACATATGAGAAACAGGAAAATAAAGAGAAGCAGCAGACATGTAAATAGTAAGGGTATTATGCTTCACCAACCTTCCACAGATTGTATTCTATGATGAAGTGACTATGGATGAAAGAAAAGGGAACAGAGTGTATGTGAAAAGGCTTTTGAGACCACCTCCACAGCATTTTAAATGGTAGTTTTGGTCAATATGGAATGGATGAATTATTAGAAGAACTGAAAGCTAAGAGGACTGGCAGGCTCCAAGAATGTTAACTGATACCCTGAGGACAGCTTGGTGGCCAACAACTATTGCAGTAACTAAAGGGCTGATACTAGGACTACTTGTTTAACACCTCCATCAGTGACCTGGATGATTTGACTAAATGCACCCTCTGGAGACCCCTTGGAGGGTGGTGCATCAGAAGTCATTGACACACTGTGTAGCAAAGCTGCAAGGGTCAAGAGAAGCTTTAGATTTGAGCCACATGAGCTGCAAAGTTGTGCATCTGGAGTGTGGTAACCCTCTGCATCACTGTAGATGGGAGCTGAGTGTCTGGGAAAGAGCCAGACTGCCTTCAAGGCAGCAGAATGCTTGCAGTAGAGGAAACCACATGCCATCAGGATGAGCTTGGACAGCAGATTGGTGAAACTATCTCTGCTTGGCTTTGGTGAGGCTTCACCTGAAATACTGTGCCAGAATTGGTTTCTTCAGTTAGAGAGAGTTGAGACACTGAGTAAGGTCCAGTTGTAGGCCACAAACATACATAGGGTTGTGGAGCACATGGCCTGATAAGGAAGATATGGGCTTGTTTCATTTGATAGGGAAGAAAAAGAGCATATCAAATGTATCTTACAATTACTAAAAAGAAAATGATAGAGATATCAAAAAGACCTGAACTCTTTTTAGACAGTTACTTACTAGTTACTAGACAACTAGACTAGCTGCATGAGCAAATAGTCTTTCTAAGGGAGATAATTGCAAGTTGTAGCTAGGGAGGTTCAGACCAAAATCTTTGGGAAGTTTATTCACCAGCAGGTAGTGTGGCTCTGGAGCATCATATCTGAAGTGGTGGTAAAATTGCCACCTGTAGCAGTTTTTCAAGACTCATCTAGCAAAATGCCAGCTGACCTGACACAGTGTTGTCCACAGTCTCTGTCTGGTGTAGACAACCTCCAAAGGTTTTCCCTCCAACCAACATTTCTAAGATGCTATGTCAACACTTCCCTCCAGCAAACCAGGGAAGGGATGGTGGCTGGCATTTAATGGTTGCCTTTTGCTATCTTATCCTGTCAGTGTTGTTCAAGAATATTTTAAACTTTCTCTGATTAAGAGAAAGACAGGTTTTGTCACAGATGCGCAGGTAGAATAGTGGCAGACAAAACATCCAAGACACTTCTGATACACAATTGAAAAAAAAAGCTGGATGATGCTGAAGAATGACATTTCTTTTCCTGGAAGGCACAACATTGTTTTGGAGGGGCTATTTATAATTATGCAATAAAAGAGGTCTATGAAGTTGGTATGACTTGGTATGGTGGGTAGATGTCTCATAGAGATAGCCTTGCCTACTGTGCTTTCTACCTTATACGCTGTAAAATATTATTTGCATTTTCACCTGTTCATGAAAACAGATCCCTTATTTTTGTGTTTGCTTATGCTATAAACTGGTCTTGCATTGCCCTACTAATATCTGGATCATGCTTTAAATTGTTCAAGATTTATTTTCTCCTTCCTCTCTTGAACACCTTATTGAACAATTACACCTTCTCCCACCCTTCTAAAACCTCCCAGTTCTGGAGCCAGGACAGTTTGAGTGTGTCTCGCTTCTCTCTGTTTTTCCAAATCACTGTTGGCAAGGCAGAAAGTTGGTTCAGATGTCTTCCTGGCTCTTCCAGAAATACAGTACATAAGTATAGATTCCTAAAAGCTCTCCCTCTCCTCTCCCTCTCCTCTCCCTCTCCTCTCCCTCTCCTC
>CM031858.1:111892910-112198035 GCA_018697195.1 Certhia americana
TCTCCTCTCCCTCTCCTCTCCCTCTCCTCTCCCTCTCCTCTCCCTCTTGTCCTGAAATTCTTAGCAGGAAAATATTGCTTTGTACTCCTCAATATTTAGCTGCTTTGATTTTTTTAAATTTCCTTTTAAATACCAAAATGGATTAAAGCATGAAATGTACTAACTACTCCACAAATTCCATTTCGTTAAGTGAAACTATATTTTTGGGGAAGAGATGGCTCAGTGGATTGATGATGAGATACTAGGTCACTTGTTCAAAGTGATGTTAGTCTAGTAGTGACTGAAAATAAATTGCTTGCCATCTGGGAGATTTCTAGCTATGAAATTAATAATGAAGTAGTTGCAGTAAGTTCCTGGGGGGATCTCCACATCCTTATATATGTAGCAAAATAGATAGTAACTGAGTTTTCCTTTCCCTGTCCTTTCTGGGATCAGAAAAGATAAAATTCTAGGAAGGGCTAGAGTGATATCTGACACACGAGACAATAAAAGGAACCTGTACAAATGATACTTGAGATTCTTTGACAGGGCAATGTCTGGAAACTTGTTCTATGTAGTTCATAATCCAGACTTTTTGGTCTACTATTTCCTTTGCTGAGATACTTCTCAAAAAGGCTAAGAAGAGAGAATGAAATGACTTTTGAATTGAAAAGAGAACAAGCTTTTAAAGTCACCTCATTGTCAAGAAAAACATTTGAAAAACAAGGCTTTTAGGCTGAGTAATTTCCCAAGTAAGGTAGTGGACATGCCCTTACTTGAATCCTGTAAAAGACAGATGAACTCCTCCCATCACTGTTATCTAATTACAAGGATGAGTAAATAGGTATGGGCAACATTTTCAAACCTGGGTTCTGAGTTTGACACAATATCCAAAGGTAGATATGAAAAAGGCGGGGTGCTTTTCACACAGACTGTCATTAAGAGTAGTGAAAGCTCAAGGTCTGACATGATTCTCAGAGAACAATTGATATCAAGAACAAAAGTTATATTTTTTATTAGTGTACACTAAAATCCCCCTAATTCTTTACTGCATTTCACTACATGTAGACACCCCCACCCCCCCGCCCTTCCTCCAATTATTGTCAAAGCAAAAGAAAATAGAGTTATTACACAGTTAACTGAGAGCATTCAACCTATTTGTTGGAATTCCTGATTTGGGACATGAATTAAAACACTACTGATAGCAAAGAAAAAGTCAGCAGTTGAACAAGTGACATTAGGAACATCATCACCAAGAGGTCCCAGGAAAAGAGAGCTGGTTGATCCTTTCCAGCTTCCCAAGGTGTGAACCAGAACCTAGGGTCACCTTCAACACAAGTGGGTGGAAAGATTGGGAAGGGAGAGTGTTGATCCAAACTTGAGTGGTAATCCTTTCCTCAAGGAAGGGGGACTGAGTATATTATTTTCTTAAGCAGGTGACAGAAATAAGGTTAAAAAGTCACAAGCCTTGCAAGGATTCCAGTTTCCTCCCTTTCTGCTCCAGTCATCCTCAGGGGAAGGACTCTGGTGGAGTTTTTGCCATGGGCTCATGTGACCTTCCACTGGGAAGGCCACACGGTGACTCCCCACCACACTGGGGAGAGGGAAGTGATGTTCAAGCACATGGCACAGCTCTCCTGGAGCTGCTTCACTCCAGCTTGATTCTGCTGCCATTACATTCAGTTAGAAGAGCAGCTACAGGACTGTCCAAGCTTAATTCAGGGTATTAGAGTCAACTGAGGAATTTTCATGCCTCCTTTGCCCAGAAGCTGTTTTCACATTTGGGCCCTCTTTCCCTGTCATCCAGCTTTGAAGAGCACAGCTTTGTTGGGATCAAAAGTGATTGGTGGTGGTGACTCTCACTCAAATGCTGCCATTCAGACACTAAGCTCCTCTGCCTCAAAGGCCTGGCCAGGCAATGCTAGCAATAAACAAACCATAATAACTCACAACTGCGGCTGAACCCAGCCCTTAATGACATTGTTCAATGCTGCTTCAACACTGTGAAGAGCTTCACCACTTTGTTCCCATGCTCCTAGGAGCATTTCCAGATTGGCTTTAGCAGGGGTGATTCCAAAAGCTTATTCTAATTGTTTTTGCTCGTACAGCACAGGGGAGCCAACCTGCCGTGAAACCTGATGCTTTCTGCAAGAACAGGTTATTGCAGGGTAACAAGTGGCTTTTCTTTCCTGAGTCTCTGCTGCCAGTACGGTACCACAGGGGGGCACTCACATGAACATGTGCACCTCCTGAGCTGCACACACAGCACCTTGCAGGTGTGCACAGCTGGGCGGCGACGCTCAGACAGGGCTTCCAGGGAGGCACCGGCTTGGAAATGTGGCCGGAGCCACCTTTCCTCCCCTGTGTCTCCAGGCAGCAAACTGTTGGTTTGTATTTGGCTTTGCCTTTTGGGTGAAAACAAATCAAAACCTGAAGAAAGGTGAAAATCCTAGGGGGCAGAAAAAAAAAAAAAAGGCAGTGTAAGAAAGTCTAAGATGAGAATGATGAAGGCATAATAATTGATTTATATCAATAAGAAAACCATGTGCAGAAACTCCAGAAAAATCACATGGTGCAGCACATGAAAATGTACTGTGGATAGATATTGCAAGGCTTGACTAACTACTATTTGAAAGGGTTTATCTGTCAGTGGTTCTCAAAGTTTTTAGGAACACTGCTAGATCCAGAAACTGCTTTCTGGCAAATCTTTGGCAATTTCAAAGCAAAGTCTGAACTTACAGCAAGTTGTTTCTCCTGGTTGCTGCAGATGTATTGATCAAATGGAAGAACATGCCATAGTGCATGCATTAGAGCCACAAGAGGCAAAACTTTGATGCTTGCCTCAATATTTTAATTCTGCCAAGGGGCACTTTTAGATTATTAAGTACTGCAGATAAAAGTACAGTAAAATGCAGGATATTTATTTCCTGAAGTTTTGTGCATGTCTGAAACTCAAAGCCAGTATGACAAGGGATTGAGAGAATGTCACAGAGATGTTACCTGTTTGTCAGATGTGAATGGTCAAAGCATGAGAGTGTCCAACTGAAACTCTGCCAGAAATGACCATACAAAATTTCATGATTTGTTTTTTATTTAGTTATCCTCTTACAGACACACCACCAGACTCAGTCTCTTACCTGAAATTCCACCTTTTCCCTGCGAGTAGACTTTCTTTGGGTGCATCACATTCTGTCAGAAACAGCCTGGTGCATATTACAACTTGGAAATGAGTAGACTCTGCCAAGATTTTGTAAACTACTTAGCTTCAGCTTCACACTGGTCCCACTGTGTAAGCAGTTCAGTCTAATATTAGTCTCTTCTGAAAATTTCACCTCTGGAGCCAAGGACCACTAGATGGATAAATGAAAGGGGAGTGTGACAGTGATCAAAATCTGTCTCATCCAGACAGATAAATATCAGGCTGGCTTGAAGGTTTTCACCTCCTTGCTGCTGCCGGGAGTTATATTTTTTTTTTTTCATGGCAGAACAGTGTGGGCTAATTTCATAGCTGGTGTAAATCAATGTTGCACAATATACCGTGGTGGAACGATGCTGATTTATGCCAGCTAGGAATCTGTCTGCTCAATCTCCTACCAGCACAGCACTGACTTATAAATCTTTCTTCTAAAAACCTGTGGATGAACCAGAGGAACTGCTGCTGAACTGTGGCATGTTTCAAAATTAATTTTGAGAAAATAGAAGAGCCCTAGTTTCAAACCAGGACTAAAATAATAGATGCTGAAGTGGCCTTTTTCCTAGAGGAGCTAGTTTTACCTCTGTGGAAACCACAATCCCAGGCACCTGTGGAACCTCAGTTGGAATCAGGAATTCAGCACTCCAGATGCACTCATATTCCCTTTGAATTTCTGAGGTCATGTATTCCTTTTGAGTCTTTTTAATGATTCACCTTCTTCCCCATTAAACACACATTTTTTAAAAAAAGTTCTAATTCTTAACTACAGCTCCTTCTTTCTTTACTTTCTTTCTTCTATTTCATTTTTTTTCCCCCCTAGATGTACGTACGTATACCAGACTCCTTGGAGATCACTCTGTCTCTGTGATTGCAGGAGTCAGCCAGCAACACGACAGGACTTGCTTGTTTACATAGCTCTGAGGGTTATGACAACACATCAGAATGTACAGGTGCCGTGTAGAGATGCAGCTTGCAATTAAGATCAGCAAAACTGACTGTTTAATAAAGAATTCCTTCATTTTATAACAACCTGATCTCATTATGATACACGCAACAAATCAGCTCCATAAAGCACTGTAAAAATTTGTTCTGCCTTGGTATTAAATATTTGAGCTAAAGTTAAGATTAACAGTTGCAAAACAATTGCATTAAATGAACAGAAAATTAAGACCATAAAATATGGTTAAATGCAATTTCCTCGTAATTGCAATGAATATGCTGCCAAAATAATTACAAAACAATTGTTAATATTTTTTTTAGTCTATTTGGTGGCATTTCCCCCCTGCAATATGGCAGTCAGAGGTAAGAAAATCAGGGAGTACTCTCTAGATGACAGTCTGGTTTGGGCCTTTAGTTAAAGTGTGGCTTCAAGGCTAAACCAGTGCTAAGGTTGCTTACTCAGCTTAGCAGAGGAGGCTTCTTGCAAAATCCTCTCCTCAGATTTGAGCACTGAATAGGGGAAATTTCAAAAGTAACCTGCTCCCTTCAGTTGTAAAAAGCTTGTCAGAGCAGCTCTTCATAGGAAAATTCAGTCCTATCAAGTTGCTTTTGAACAATAGCTTGAGAAAATCTATTTTTCCTTTTAAATACAACTCAGAATACCTGCTGCTTCCTACTGGGCCAGAATCTGGGTGATCTGATGGCTATCTATAACTTGAAATATGGAATATTTTTCCTTTTTTTTTTTGGTAGGATTTCCTTCTCACCATGTAATAGTCAACAAGTGGCTGCCACTTTAAAAAAAAGCTCTAAACCATGGTTTCTATTAAAAATGCAATCAGATACTCTGTTTTTAGCTACAGTCAGGTGGAATGTGTGGTCTGTGCAGGTATCAGTCCTTTGCTAGAGGATGGGAGATTCCTGACATGTGGTATGCCCTTTATCCCAGAGGAAGGCAACAACATGATAACATGACACATCCCTCCATTTCAGAGAATTGCAAAGTACACTGATGACACATCAGATACACGCTTCTCTTTTGGACTTATTCTTTTGGAATCAGCTTTTCCTATTCCCTTGAGTTTTTACTTTCTACTGTTTGCCTGTGCTGCCTCTTCTACAGAGTAATTAAATTTATTTTCTCTGGAGCTGTTCCTTTCATATATCAGCCAATTCATCCACATTGGATGAATTTCCTATTCTCTGGAAAAAGACTGAGCTTATTGACATAAAATAATCCTTGACTCAAGTGACCAAGCATGGACAGGCAGGCTGGGAATCTGGACAGAGATCCTGCTCTGAGAAGGCCTTGGATCACACTGTGATTCTGAGCCTAGAATTTTCTCATGTCTCCTCTGCCAAACTATCCTTCTTTTTGCTGTAAAAATCCCCTGCTATCAGCAAAGGTTCACATCTTCCTTACTTGGAGCAGGCCTCACTGACATCTCATTTTATTTATGCTTATAACGTAAACTCTGTAGAGAGTTCTGTACAAAGGTGATAGGGGACCCTTAGAGTTATGGACACATTTGTCTCTCCTCTGCCAGGAGTGTTTTTACTGATGTCCTGTTCCCAGCCAGTTTATTTCCATAATTTAAATTTTTTTCTGTCATCTTAGCTAGTATTCTTCCATGCTGTTTTTTTATTATATATTTTTTTGAGGGGTAGTTTATTATTGCTTTCTGTGAAAATAGTCACAAACACAAATTATTAGACATTTTCTTGTTTCAAATGTTTATCCCAATAAGATTGGCCGAATTAAGTTGTGACTCTGCAGGGTTTGTGATTCTGTTAAAATTTTTATCTGAAAGTGTTGGAGTTTGAAACCCCATACAGATTGAAAGTTGTATTTAAATGCCTTTAAGAGCACTGAGTCCTACATGGAGTAGATCTACATCAGTGCAGTGACTTTATTACCTTGAATATGCATGACAGTGGGCTGTACTCTTGAATTACTTACCCAAGCTCTTCCTAGCTACAGGCTACTCCTTGTGCTACACTGAAACACAGTCCTCACATACATCCCTTGGATTATGACAACCAGCCTGGGTCCAAGTAGTCAGCACAATTGCTTTTAGCCATCTAGTAGCTACAAGGTTGCACGCTGTAGAACTTTCCTAAAAGAAATGTGGTATTTTTGATCTCTTTCCTATGGCCCTATGGCTTATCTGTCCCAAAGAGCGAGACTGATCAGTGAGATATTTCAAAACCTGGAGTGGAGATGAACTGGAAATGGGAAATAAGGGTAAAAAGATGTCAGGGAGGTGAAAGTCAAGAAGAATTTGGGTTTGATGTAGAAAGATCCAGTGTGCTGTGGCCTGCCATGTGAGGAAAAGAGTGTGCCCAAAAGGCTGGTGAGTGACAGGCTAACAGGAAACCACTGCAATAACCCTGCTTCTCCCCTGCCCACCTGGGGAAGTGCTCACTGATCCATTTGCTTCAGTGACTGCCAGGGAGAGCAAGGAGCAGCTGGGACAAAAGGAGCTGGGTTAACAAAGGGCTCTCCTACACAAACAGCTCCTGACTGCGCACATGAAGGAGGAAGGGAGAGAGACAGGTGTGTGTTTGCTTGCGTGGGGATCAGTCACACAAACAAATAAACAAAATTACATTCAGAAGAGATTTTTCTTCCTGGCTTAGGTGCCTCTGCCATTGGTTTTGCAAGGAATTTTGCTAGACTGTACAGACCTCCATGTGCAGCAGCTGCTGATGAAAACAATTCACTCGAGCACTTCTGTCCTTTGAGCCTGTGTTTTCAAAGCTTCCTCTGTTTTCCTGTCTTACTCATATCACCAAGGGCTGGGACTGGAAAAATGCATGCAGGTCAGTGCCTGCTTCTGAGTCTTCCAGGTACTGCTGAGCTTGAGCAATAAGGTATAGCATAAATTTGGCATCTTCTATTTCCCCCCCACCCCTCAATGATAGTGAAGAGTTGATCTTGTTTTTAAGTACCTTCAATTTCCAGTCCAAATTAGTAATTTCCTTTAAACTCCATCCGCACCACCTCATGTTTTCAGTGGGAGTCTCTAACCATTTCAAAAGCAGGCAGCTAGGAAAACAGATATCCATGTGCTATCACAGAGTGATGGGTTTGGCTGAACAAATTGGCATCTCTTGACTATTCTGATATCAAAAGAGTTCCTTTGTCTGTTTCTGTGTTTTCTGGCAGCTTTGAGAGGTTCTTCACTTGATGATTCATCAAATCTTAAGGATTTTGCTGTGCAAAAGCTTCCACTGCTTCCAGCGTGTCCTTTTGCCCTTGCTTTATAGTCATGGATCTGAGCACAGAATGCCCTTGTGGTGTAGCCATGGTCTCTGCTGAGTATGCATTGAGAGCTGGGCTCAGCTGCTGCAGGGTGGGTGAGCAGCATGTCACGTAGAGACATGCAGCCCCAAACTCTGTGCCCTTTCTTTGTACTGTCAGGGGGCTGACAGTGTCCTGCAGAACACAATGAGCCCTTCGGTCGGCACAGGAGCTGTGCAGAGCAGATCCACTGGCAGGATTTTTACCTGCCCTGCTGCAGGTGCTCCCAGGTCTCAAAAGCAGGAGGACTTGGGCACCTAACATCAAGGGGAAACCAAGGAAACCAAACACTCAGAGTTTTCAAGTGGCAGCTGAGGTGAGGTTGACATTTTTCCTGCAACTCGTGAGCAGAGGCAGACAGATGTGAGTCAGCCTCAAATATTGTCCTTTCTCTGGTTTATAGCAGACACATATTTTAAAGCTCTGCCATATCATCCTCGTCATGAAAAGAAATCTCCTGATTCAGAGACTTCTCTAAACCACTTAAGATTTTTGTGTGTGCTCTCCCTCCCCAATTGCTTGGAGCCCTGAAAACCAGATCCTTTGCTGGCAGACAATAAGTATTCAACACGAAAAAAAAAAAAAAAAAAAAGGGGGAAAAAAAAAAAAAAAAAAAAAGAAGGGCTGTTGAGGAGGCTTAGAACATGTCCCAACATTTTCTGCAGGTTTTTTCCTTTCTTGAGGCAATCAGAGCAATGCCTAAGTTTTGCACCTGCCATGGGCAAGTGCCTCTGTCTTTTAGTGAAATAACTTTATGCATTTTTAGTGCAAGCCCTGGCCTGCTTCGTATCCTGCTTTACCTGGATGATTATATCTTCTTTACTTCGTTAACTTTTCAATAGGCTATGAAAACAAAAGCTGTCACTCTGATACCTGCCATTTGATATTCAGCAATGCCTTCAGTACAAAAAGACCCCCTCCAACTCTCAGCCCTCATCTCCAAGCATCACTTGGCATGATCCTGCTTGTTGTTGTTCACTACATCAATATGTAAAAACTTCCCCTGTCAATGTTTCTTTCAGCAACAACCCTAACATCTGTAAGTATAAGCTTTGTTGCAGTGATATGAGTGAGTTTGATAAAGAAATCAAAATTACTGTCCAGTGAAATAACAGTTGGCTGTGATCATCAGGGCATCTCAGGGAAGTACCTGTTTGGGCAGACAAATCTACAAGGCCCAAGACATCTTCTCTGTGTATGCACACAAACTAAAATGTTATAATTTGGTATGGTTGGACTTAAGAACTCTGGGAATTCCCAGAACTAAGTTTCAGATTCACAGAGATCATAAAAATTAGTTCTGCGGTTAGCATATGTTCTGTGGCAAGAAAAGAAATCTTCTAAAGTCTGTTTTTCTAAGATATCTAGGTTTTATTTGACTGTATATCTAAATTATTACTTTGAAAGCCTCTACATCTATTCATGTTAGCAAAAGAGTCCCCCTAGACTTCTGCAGTCCAAAGACAAGCTCTTGGCTCTTTGTAACGGCCAGCTCTCAGAAGACAGATAGGGGGTTTAGAGTGGGTGGGCTATAACATCCTCATTTATTCAAATAACCTTCACTTGAGAGATCCCTCAGATGAGGAAAATCTGCCTGGAAAACACAGAGACCACATAATAGAGCAGTGTACAGCTCAACAGGCAGGAGGGTAGGTAAAAGTAAACAAAAGGATATGTGTTTTGGGGGAGGAATATTTTTTTTGATGGAGTCAAGCTGGAGGTGTAAGGGTACACAGAAAGCCACAAATTGCTGAGGACAGAGCAGTTTGCAGATCAAACGAATCTAATGTTGCTTTGGGATGTAATGGCCCTGATGAACTGATTTTCCAGCACTTTCTACTGAGAAGAGATGGGAGAAAAATTCTGAATGTGTTTCTGGTGGCCTCAGCTCTGGTGATTCAGTGAGCAGATTTCCAGCCACTGACTTGATTTCTGCTCTATGTTCACACATGGGTGCAGAGACTAGGGAACTATAAGTCTGGGTTTCAAATGAAATGAATGCTTCTGGGTATCCCAGTTTAGAGTGAGAAGCTCTAATTCTGGACATTAAGAGAGCTATGGTTTGGGGAAGTGTTGAGCCTGTGTCTTCTGAACATGAGTCTTTTTATGTCCTCTCAGGTTGGGCAATACAACAGAAGGTTTTGATAACCTGTCTTCTGGTGCCAAGGTAAGACAGTTATGAAAATGTAAATCAAATGTTTTTAGCATATCAAATCTCCAATGATGTGAATGGGAACTAATAGGACCTTGAGTTCTCAACAATTACCAAAATCAGGCCATTTCTATTTACTGGTTTAACCATGTGTCTACCTTTCTACATCTTGCTTCTCTATTACACATCCTTCTTTCTCAAATCCATTTTTCTTGCATCTGTTCAAGATGGTTGCAAACATACTAACAGCAAATTGTATCTTAAAACAGAGGATGACCAAACTCACTATTTTAATGAAAAAAATTCTCATAGTTTGCTTCCTTTGGAAGAATTAGTGTTTCTCTAGAAAAATTTGTCTTTTCTCATGGGATTCTGAAGTATCCAGAACCCCATGAGGATCTCATGGATAATTGTCAGTACACTCGTCTATAAATCAAGCACTATTTTGAGACTGTGAATTGTAATTTCATTGGATTTTAGGAGGAAGCCTGTACAACTACATGCTCTAGGAAAGATGGGGAACTCTGAGAATGGACTTTGCAAAGCTTATATTTGTTCTTTGCAAAAGTATCTCTTAAAATGCTCAAATTCTTGTCCATCTTATATCACTGGGATTGCAAATGATTTAGACATGAATCAAACATCTCCCTTTCCCCTTGGCTTTGAAACTCTTTCCCTGAAATTTGACTGGGTCTCTATAACAGTGTCATTAATTCCCAGTGTAATTTTATGGAGAGAATTTTGTGCAAAGAACCTGGCGGTTTGACAGTAAATAATTATTCCAGGTCAAGAAATATGCTCTTAATTATTTCATGATCTCAGTGTCTTGAGGGAGGGCATTGAACAGGCCTTGGAGCAAGGAAATAAAATAAAATAAAACAAAACCCCCTGAATTAATTTCTAGGCTTTAGATAGATAGCAGCTATTCTGTTCTTTAAGGTGTCAAAACTGTGTTTCTCTGGCTGACTCTGAACTCAAGCACACAAAATAATCCAAAGAAATATTTAATTTTCTAGAAAAACGTGGGCATACAATGAATCTTCTTGTTAAAATGGGGAAAATAGGGCATATTTTGGGTGCTTGTGCTTGAGTTTGGAAGACCGGATTGCAGCACATGTTTTTGAAAATATGACTAACATTTCAGGGGAACGTGATTCCAGTTTTCAAGTTCCACTGTTAGAACCTGTTGCAAGCTGGTGGTAAAACTCCTCTTTTGGCCTCCCAAATAGTGGCCCTACCTACAGTACAAAACATTCCTAGTTCTATCATCTTGGCATTAATTATCCTAATCTCTTTTCTAATGTTCAAGCTGTTAATTTAACCACGTTGTCTAAACTTGCATTGGAAATGGGGCTGGATTTGTTGCCTTGCATGTGCAGACAGAAAAGCTGAGGGTAGCTTATCAAAATAAGTATAAGATAACAGAAATCTGGGTTGGCAGAAAAAAAAAAAAAAGAAAAGGAAAAAGAAATAAGATATTTGTGAGCTTTTTTTTTTTTTTTTTTCTAAAATTGCAGAATTATGAGTTTATCTGAAGCTGGCTTTAAAAACAGGTGGAGCTTCAAGAAATCCACCTTCCTAAATACTTTCTCTAATAAAGAAAAAGATAATTTCTTAGCTCTGTCTGTAGGGATTTAAACACAGACCACTGAGCTATAAGCAGGAGTTATGAATGTCAGATTCACACATATATTCACATATATCTTACTCTTCCTTTATGGACCATGAAAATTGTTCCTGTCCATATTGAATTTTCATTCAGACACAAGTTTGCACATAGAAGTTTTTTAAGCATCAGTGAGTTAAATTAATCTCTTAATTGGCTGGCTAAGGTCTCCAATGGAATGCAGACAGGATACCTTAATCTACACGAAACTGTTAAAACTCCATAAAAATCCTGATGAACAGGTGGTTGTCACTAGATTCAGTATAAGAAATCTTGTGGGCCAGGCCATCTCAGCAGATGTGGCAGTGTCTGTAGGAAGTGTTGAGTGACCTGTCCCCTCTTTTTAGAAGGTAACCTCTGTTTTACCTCTGACACAACTGTTTTCAAACCACATAAGTGACTTCAGTTTTTATGCTGACAATTCAACACCTTGCCCAAGCTTTAATCTAGAAAACTGTTAGCTTTTCAGTAGTGGGACTTGTGAGTTGTAATTGCACAACTGAGGAAATTAGTGCGTGTGAGTGCAATTGTATGGTTATGATGGTCTGTTCTGGCCTCAGATGGTATAAACTGGGAGGAGAATGGTGTGGCCTCCCCTCTGCTTGTTTGTCAATAAAAGAGTGGTACCATATAAATAATAGCTGGTTCTAGCAATTGCACATAAAACATATGAAATATGCACCTATACTACAGTGTAAATAGTGGTTTGTATCAGTAATTTTACAAATAATGCGAATTCACATGGAACTGCCTTTTGTTGTATGTTATACAGAATACACTTTCCGCTAAAAACATTGAGCAAAAAAACCCATGAGCATAGGAAGCAGCTTTTAGTGTTAAAACCCCTTGTGTCATTCCCTTTCCCCCCCTCTATTTTTCTCCCTCTGTTTGAGAACAAGGGCTCAGGACCTGCCGTAACGGTCCATGCCCTAGCAGGGTTTTTGAACATGGGTTTTCGCTCCTTCTGTGCACTCCTCACTTGGCTGCCATTCCATCTGACTCCAAAAGGAGCGAGCACAAATTAAAGAAAGAATGCAGCCCTAACGCCTACACCCAGAAGCTTTCAAAACAGAAGGCTGCTACACCTGTGGGGATAGAACAAGTGTATCAGTGTCCTGGGCTCTGCCCTGGCTCGTCTGCCTTTGTTAGCTGGAATGTGCCGATGAAACAATCAGGTGCAGTAGGCGCGTGGCAGCCTGCTTAAAAAACGATTCTTTGGAGACAGGGAGTGGGCTGTGAATCATGCATCCACATAATCTGATGATAACAATTTTAAATGTGGTGATTAGTGTATAATGGAAAGTATTGTGCTATTTGGTATGGTTTGTCTGCCACTGCACTACCCAGTGTTTTAAAGGTCCCATCTCCTATGCAAAACCTGATTCATACTAGTAGCAAAAGAATAAGGCAACTTTAGGAATGTTTTTGTATTTACATCTTCCTCACTCACACAGCACATGCATGTGTGTACATATACAGGTGTTTACCTTTTGGCTCACTGTCCCAGCCTAAAAGTATGGACGTGCTCCTGGGCAGCTCACAAAGCAGGATACCTCACTGTGGAGCTTAAGGGCTCAGTTGTGAACTCCAAGTACAGGCAACACCAGCCTCCAGGTGCTGTGCAAGCATCTAGAATTGCAGAAATGCTGTAGAGAATACCAGCCCAGAAAACAAGGTGCATCAAGCATTTCAGCTTGACAAACATGGCTGGCAAGATACAGCTTTAGGACTGGTCCTTTGCTTCAGGTACCTTTTGTGAGACTACATCTCCAAGTAGAATGCTGAGAGAACAAGAGTATTGTTCTCTCAAGAACTCTCAAGAGTATGCAGTTGAGGGGTATTGGTGTTAAAAACATTTAAAATTGAGTGGGAATCTCTGGGGTTTGATAGGAAAACTGTGAGGCAGAAAGGCTGTGTTTCAATTGTGCCAGTGATTGAAATGCACAATTAAGTTTTTTCACTTTGGGGCTAGACATGTGTCATGTTTGCTTTTGGTGAGATTCATTTTGGCAGTATCTTGTAGCATCAACTTTCCATTTCAGGTTTTAGCTCACTGGGCATTTATAATCCAAATAGATTCAGGGCAAATACCTGTTGACAGGGAAGAAAAACAAAGGAAGCAAATAAAAATAGGGAAGAAAAGCCATGGCAAAGCCAGGTGCCCTCATGAAGTCCTCTGACAAGATGAATCATGATTTGGGAGAATTAATAACTGTAGACAGCGTTGTAAGTTTTTCCTTTTCTAAATCATTGAACCTGTGTGTGTCCTTCCCATGAATACATAACAAATGTGATCAGGAAGTGAATGAATAGATCATTTGCCTTATATTTACTCATATATGCGAGTTCATAAAGAATACCTATTTTTCATGTAGCTTTAGGGCCAGGTGTAGTTCTTGTTTTGGCCAAGGTGTCCTTCAAGTACAAATGACATACACAGGAAACTCAAAAGTGCAATTCTTTTAGATATAATGAAAAGATACATAAAATACTAGTACAATTTGTGCCTAAAAATGTCATCTCAGTTTTAATCTTGAACAATGCAAGCTAGGGTGGAGGATCTCCATCCAGCATTAACATCCTGCTTCTGTTTGACTGAAGGATGTAGCTAGAAAGATATTTCCATAATGATGCTTTAAATACCCCACTGAAGTGGCTACCTGGAAACTCATATGAATCTGATGAAAACTATAATCAGGTTTGAAACATCAATGGCCAACTCCTATACAAGTCAGTAAGATTCTAGACAGAAGTGTTACTTTCCTGGAAGCATTTGCAATGAAGTAAGTCTTCACTGTATGCACACCCCCCACCACCACACACAGAGACACACAAACACACACACAGAGGAAAAAAAAAAAAAGAAAAGAAAAAAAGAAAAAGGGAAAAATGGTAGAGACTGTGTAAAAAGGGCAGCTATTGTTGGCAATGGAAAAACTTCTAGACTCCACCTTGCTCGTGCCAGTATCTTTAAGTACCACCTTCCCTGACAAGCTGAATTCTTATTGCTGTCAAACCTGAGTCTTAGGTGGATAGATATGCAAGCCCACACTAGCAGCCAGAACATTTAGGGGAAGTGTCAACAATTTTCTGCAAACACTGTATGTGGTATCTTGCTGGGAGTTTACTCAGGAGCACATGCACAGTGTGAAGCAATGTGTTTGTATTTTACAAGTTGCACGTTGTGTGCCAGTCAACTGCACTGCCCAGCAATGGAAAAAATTATATTGATGGGGGATCTCTGACAGCAGAGGATCAGACTGACGAGCCTGATGCCAAACAATAATAAATGTACTTGTTGGGAAATCTCCCTGGATAACCGAGGTTACACTCTGACCTAAATGATAGAAAAGTAAGAGAATAAATTCTCTGCACACTAGTCTCTAAATCCCCAGACCTCACTGCACTGTAATAAACCTGACTTATATTGCCCACAGTGCTGGAGATCCTGTTACCTACTGAATGCAAGGCTGCAGTTGCACAAGCATTTTAAGCAAGAGCAAATCTGCTGCTGGAAGGAGAAAAGCTGTAGCACCTGAGCAGCATCCTAGAGCAGGGTCTAGGGCATGGTTGCTCAGTTTTGGAGGAACCCTGAAACCAGTGGCCAGGGCTATTTTATTCATTATATTCAGTCCTGCTTTGTTTATTGGGCTGTGAGCTCAGGACTGGGAGGGTGACAGTTATGTGTCAGGAGGTGCATTTGATGAGAAACTTTGCTGGTGAGGGCTTGAGAGTGAAACAGAGCACAAAGGGGAGTGTTGTGAAGCAAGGTGGGAGTTAACCTCTATTTGGGACTTAGCAGGAAAGGTAAGGTGGGGCAAAATTTTGATGGGCTTTGAAGATAAGGCCAAGAAATTTGTGCTGCATACTGAAAAAGGGGAAGGGCTTACACCAAAGGTAGCACACAGCCATCAGGAGGAAAGAAAAGGTCAGCAGCAGCATTTTGATTATCTCAAGGGGGTCCCTTTTATGGCTGTTGATAGCAGAGCAGAGCGGATTACAAAAATCTGACGTAAGTTGTCCAAGACTTGGACGAGAGCTCTGCCCTTAGAGTTGGGTCTGGAAATCCTTGTCAGTTATGCTTAGCAGGCATTGTAAACATGCAAGGATAGACTTGTTTCTTAGCCTGGGGAACTTAAACAGATACACAAAAACCCTGACAGCTTTTAAGTGTGGCTCTCCTGTTTGTACTAATCACTGCAGCCCACTCTTACTGTTTCAAACCTAATAAAATGAGGAAATGAAAATGAAAACTAGCTCTGGTCTATGACTATCTTATCTCCTTGTCGACTACAAGGGTAATTTGGCATCTTAAAACAATAGCTACTTGCTTAAAAAGCCCCTTTAAATTAATGGAACTGGAGAATCTCTCTCAGAGCACAGATGTTAACCCCTTCGAAGTAATGTGAGTTAAGTCAGCTGCTCATGATGATGTACAGATCTCCCAGTTGGACAAAACCATACCTCCTAATTCCAGGGTTCAGTTAAGCCCAAAGAATGGAAATAAATGTACATATGTTTCAAACTCTTCTCTGACCACTCTTTTTCTTTGTTGTTCTCCAGGGTAGGAAACCATCCATAGAACAGCGGCATTTTTTTCCCAGTTTAATAACAGTAGTACTACTAATAATGCTTCTCTTCTATTATATAAAATAGCCATCACAAGGGAAATTAAGACAATATTGTTTTTCCATTTGGAAGCAATGGATTTTAATTCTATTAAAAGGACTGAGACAATCGCAGTCCTCTCCCTACATATATGCCTGCTGAAAATGAGGTGGAATATTATGTTGCAGTCTCAATGAATTCTTTTGATGAAGCCACAGAAATGCCACTATGTAAAAAAATTACATAGATTTTTCAATAAAATTTTTTCAGAGATAAGAATTATCTAATATTTGTAGCATTATACAGGGTTTGTAAGTAATTAATCTTGTCTACTATGCTATGGAAAAACATATTTGTATTGACCCAACTTATTTTTTTACGGTAAAACCTCCATTAAATTTTGAAATGCTACCACACCATGCCAACTAGCACCAACAGGTATGTAAGCTACAGTAGGAAAATTAATTCTTTTTTTGTGGGTCGTCACAGCTTGTGCTAGGGTAAATGGAATGCAAAGATCATACTGAGAAATCCTGTAATAAACAAGCCTGAATAGAGGCATTGCAGTTAAGTATAGCAAGAAAATTCTCAATAAATACAGACCTTAGGGAAATTTTTCAATAATAAGCCAAACTTTACTGAGTTTGTGGTGATGGTATGAGGAATACAAAAATGTCTACACACTATAGAGAATATTGTCTAATTTGTGCAGGCCTGGCCTGCTCCCAAGTAAAACCTGTCTCCCTAATTTGCTGAGACTTGAGAAATAAAAGAGACACATAGTGGGCAGATCAGTATTGTCCATGACAGAGTCAAAGAATCAGTCTGGGTGAACAGGGGTCCTGATTAGATTTATCTGTGGCAGCATGTAAGAGACCCACCTTTCTGGAGATGACTGCAGTTCTGACATGATCCTCTTTCCCTGACCTCCCTCTTAGCCACTGCAGCAGGTCCCTAGTGAGGTGGTGGCTGAGGTATATTCAGAACCAGCTGCAGACCCACAGCTCTGCCCCCTTTCTCTCCCTGGGGGAGGCAGAGCTGCTCCTATGGAAGAAAAGTGGCAGCTCAAATGTGAGGCACTAAAGGGTGGGGCACCTCAAGGCACCTCCTGAACCACCTGCTGCCAAACACCCCTCCCTCACATCAGAAATAAAACAGATTGAATTACTTTCCCATCTCTTCAGCTTAAGCATGTTGTTTTGAATAAAATAATGTAAGAAATCTACCAGTGCTGGTTTTTTTTTTAAGATAGTATATCTGCCTAAACAGAAATATTTTTTACAGGTGTCTGTGCAACCCAAGACATCATGGAGGGACTTCAGCATTGTAGCTGATGATAGACTTGTGGCCCACTAAAAAAGAATAGAAAATTGAAATATATTCTCCTCTTCCTTATGCCAGCCCATTGTTAGAGCAGTGTGACAGTAACAGTCAGGAGAGACAGTCTTGAATCACTTAATTCTGGTATATGACTACACTGTATGGTATTTCTTTTGTTGGGCATGCTGTATTTGAATGCCATATTTTCCTCTTGAAATGCTTTTATGATTTTTTTTCTCTTTTTTTTTTGGTTATTTTCCTCTGGGCTTTTATACCCACTCTCCCACCCCCCCAAAAAAGGAGGAAATAAAGAAAAGCCCAAACCCCAGCAAGCTGCAAACACTAAATGTAAAATTTTGTTACATAGGCCTGCAAGCAGAGCTCTTTCTTTGGCTTATTTGTTTATTCATTCCATATACATGGTGTCCTAAATTTTGATTTCCCTCACACAAATCCATTTGCTCAAAGAAACAAGACGTTCAATGTGTTGTGTTCAAGCAAGAGCTGTTTAATTTTGGGTTTGCCGTTTTGCTGATTTAGTGCCCTTAGGAAGTATGATACATATCCATTCATGCATCATCTGTAAAAACTTGTGGATGTACATCCTAGCCTTTCATTAACGTTAATGGTGCCCAACCCCTGAATGTACACTATGTCTTAGCACTCCACAAGTTAACTGAGTTCATGCCATAAACATCTTGCTCTGATTTTTGTAGCCGACTTCTTTGGTGGGGAGAAATGGAGCTTGGAGTTAAGATCTGCAATCTGACTGTGCACCTGAGAAGGTATTTCATGCTCTTAAGCTGAAGAGTTTCAGTGGATGTGAGCATCCACTGAAGAAAAATGCAACATTGTTTGCTTCCATTCCAACTATCTCCTTGCAATCTTGTTAATTAGGCCAGTAGCAGTTGTATTAGGTGTGTTATTTCTTCTACAATGTTATAGTAAATAGATGAATGTTTAGCATCTTCTGCAGAGTGATGCTTGTACAAGGGCAGGGTTACATTTCCAACTGAAATAGTATATTTAAATAATATGTGGAGAATGCACTATGAAATAGTTGGAGCTGGTGAAACCTTAAGAAGTTTTGAGTCGTGAAACATTTAGACAGTTAAATATGAAGGTATCTTTTTTTTTTTTTTTCTTGAAAAGAAACCCCAACTACCAAACTGTTATCAAGCTATAGAATCTCCCCTGGGATTCAGCCAAAAATCAACTATAGAGGCAGTTCAGTGCAGATGTAACCAGCTGCAGTATCCCTTAATATAATGGGGAAGAATCTGGTGTGAACGTGCCACTGAAAGCTTTTTTGGCACAGTGCTTGTTTGTGCAATTCAGAACTTCTACACAGGGTTTCTTTAATAAAATACTGACTCTACAGGGGCAAGATAACTTCCTCAGCTTGGTTAACACTGGCCTGATGAGAAATTGAAATACATTTTTCCTAATCCTCCTTCATCTCTGCAGAAATCACTTTTTGATTGAGGTCAAACTTTAGCTTTGGCAAGTCATGCAGACTCTCGTTAGGCTCTGATTGCATGCATATGATTGTCCAAAATGCACAGTAGGCAAAGGGTCAAGGATACAAAGGCTGCTGTTGTTTTTTCTTCTTTTCCCCAATGCACCCAGCATTGTGGAAAATATTTATCAGCCTTTGGTCTCTGTCCCTGAAGCTTCACTCTTGATGCTCTTTTTCAATGTTCCCCAAGGAATCCTGTTAATTTGGATCCACTCATCCATGAAGTAGTGTGTGACTGCTATTATTTCTAAAATGAAATGGGGGACAAGATGACAGTGGATCAGAAAACTTAAATCTCTTCATAGTCCTGTATGTTTTTGTTATTGGGTAACCACAGCACATGTGAATATCTGAAATGCATTTAATTGCTGCAAACAGAGATGCTCTTTAGACACAGGCTCTTGTTACTGAGAAGCAGTGTTGACAGTCCCAGAGGGTATTTTGGGACTGAAGCCTCTGCAGATGAGGGTAAGGAAAGAAATTAAGACTCTCTGTTAGTATGTGGATCCGTGGCATACACTTTGTTACACACACATCAACGGTTGTGACTCACTAAATCTGTGACAAAGCTGCAGATGAGGCTGTAAAAGCCAGCAAGGTGTGTTTGGCTTGGCTTGGCCTGGACCCACGAGCTACTGGGAGGAGAAGGAGCTTCCATGTGGGAAGAAGCAACTGAGATATTTCTCTGTCTGAGAAATTTAAAACTCTACATAATCTAGAAATTTAAAACTCTACATCTACAGATGCATGCTGTACAAATTGTTCACATTTAAATACATTAAACATTATCCTCCTCTAACTCAGACTGAGCAAAGAGTTACATTTTGACCTATTCAAATAAGTGTAATTGTTACCAGATAATTTTTATCTGTTAAATGAGTTCTGCTCATTTTCTAAATGGCAATTGATCTCTTTTTTACAATATTAGCTTCTTTATTTTTTTTTTTTTTTTTTTAGCAAGGAAACAATGCACTGAAAAGCAGTGCTGTTGAGAACTGACAAACTCAATACAGGGCATGGCTGGTGGGGAAAAAAGCTCTGACAGGTGTCAGTGAAAAAAAAAAAATAGTTACAGCAATATTGTTTCCTTTTGGGAGTTCTTTTTGGGCATATAAAAAAGAGAGGAAAACTTCTTATTAGCACAAATATGAGTACTTCACACTGAACAGAAATACTTTCAAAGCACTTTTTTGGGGTCTGTGCTAATAATTCCTGAAAACTGTGTTTTAGGAAGATGGTTCCAAAGGGAAATCTAAACCACATTTTTTCCATAAAGGAAATAACTATCCCAGTTGACTATTCTACCACTGCTGCCATTTTTCTTTGTCTTTCCCTTTTCTTTTACTTCTTTTTGCTTACTTTTGCTTTTTTAAAAAAAAAAAAAAATTAAATGGAACTTAATAGATTTCTGTTTTATCTTAAAAACTCAAGATATTGGCAACAAAAATAACTATACTTTCCTTATTTAGAAGGACATTTTAATTGCTATTTTTCAGTTGAAAAGTTCCTCTCCCACCCTTATACTTGCGTGTAACACAGATATGCTCAAACTCTTGAAAGTAATACAGCTTCTCTGCTTCTTTATGCAAGTTGAAGACTCCAGCAGCAACTCAATGATAGTGTAATTCAAGTGGTGCTGTGCTGGTAGCCAAGGCATTGTATAATTTCAAGTGAAAATACAGCCCTGAAGATTTTCTTCACCATTTCT
The DNA here is from genome assembly GCA_018697195.1 of Certhia americana. Taxonomy (NCBI): domain Eukaryota; kingdom Metazoa; phylum Chordata; class Aves; order Passeriformes; family Certhiidae; genus Certhia; species Certhia americana. The sequence goes on from CM031858.1 coordinate 111,913,299, forward strand.
TCCCACAAAACGATTTTGAGGGAAATTATAGTAGTAAAGAAATATACAGTGTCAGTGAGTTAGTCCTGACATAGCACATAGATTGCCAGTTATCATGCATATGTGGTATAAAGTAACCTTGAGCATGAGACCAACAGGAGGACAGTTCTGCATTTTGCAGTTATTCACTCACTGTTGCTTTAATATGCAGGCGTGTGCATCAAATAAATAAATATTACCTATTTAAATTCATTAATTTAAGCTAATTTTAAAAATAAGATGATCTGAAGCCCCAATTTTACTCCCAGAGAGAAAAAGGTATGCTGCTTCAACACAGTTCTTTGTTAAAGCATCACTTTGATTTGCAGCTAGGAATCCTCAAGTGCCTTTAACATTGACAGCTATTGACAGGAGTGGAGAGCACTCAAGGTGTCAGCTTCCTTTAGACTGACAGGAAGGCTTTGAATGGAGCTATAAAGCATAAGCTGCCATAAAGCTGAAGCCAAAGCCTTTAGCTGGCTGTTTTAAAATCTCATAACCTCAGTGGATCAGGCTCTTGAGACTGGGAGGGTTTGTAACAAACACTAACTAGAGGGTTACACACTACAGGGCAATGTATCCAAATATGTGGGACCACAGCAGCATTCCCTGAGTCTGGAAATGGTCCCAGTTTATGTGTCAGCTGCCCTCTCATTTGACATTCAGGTCAGGGACCCAAAGTACACAGCTCAAGTTTTAGCACCAGAGTTAAGAGACAAGGCTCTGCAGCTGGGTGCTTTATAGAATCACAGAATCACAAAATCATAGAATCTCTAGGTTGGAAGAGACCTCCAAGATCATTGAGTCCAACCTGTGCCCTAACACCTCAACTAGATCATGGCAACAAGTGCCACATCCGATCTTTTTTTTTTTAAACATATTTTTTTAAGACATATATATTTTTTTAAAAGTTCAGCAACATATATCCAGGTTGGACTGACAAAAACATATATGCTTACTTGTGGTTGCCTGAGAATCTTGAAGAAGTCCACACTTAGAAAACAAGACTGTAAATATTTATGTAGAGGATTTTTAAGTGATTAATATTTTCAAATAAAGTAATTTTTAAATTACAGAATGTCTTTTTTTTCAGATGGTTCAGATTCAAAAAAACAGTTATGGTCACACAGCACTAAGTATAGTGACACATGATGGAGAAAGTGAATGGGCTTGAATATGGCATTTGGTGGTCATTAAAGGTTTTCTTTTAATCATAGCCTTTAAATGAATGAGACTATCAAGACGTAGTATGTTAGACATTTTTCTCTTGAGCAATCTGCAAGGGTTTTCATGTTGTAATATAGCTGGATGGTGACTATGTTTTCTTCTGACTATGTCAGAGGAAAAATATGTCTAAAAAGAATCACAAGTATCTGACACAAACAGCTAAATCCATGCTCACGTATGCTTGGTTCTTCCTTCCCTTCTAAATATCATGAGCAAGAGCCTTTAATACTGAAATTGATACACTATGGGCCATGTTTCTATTTGGTAAACTGGAAAATAAAATAACTGCCATTGTGTATGTTTAACTGGTGTTAATGTGGCATTAATGTGGGGTTTTTCCCACAGAATACTTGTTTTTAAAATTATTTTCTCAGTTTACATACATGCAAATTAAAATTGTTGGGTACGTTAGCTGTGATTAATTTTTACAGGCCTGGCCTTTGAAATAAATCTGGATGTTTTGTCCCTGGATGTTATATTACAATTTATGAGATTAGTTCTATTCAAATGGGATTTTGCACTTTCTTTTTGGAGAGTAAAAAACTCCATTTTAGAGAAGTCTTAGTCATTCAAACCAAACATCCATTGCTTAGTATACATTACTTTTATACTCTCTTGGGTCACCTGAAGCAATCCTGGACTAAAGAAGGTAGATTCCTGAAAACACAGGCCATCAGATGGCTTCTCCTGGGGAGACATTTATGGAATTATCTGAATTGTATCAATGTCACATCTTGGTTTTGTGAAGACATTACCTAAAATACTGCAATCATACTGGATGCAATACTGGAATACTGGCCCATAAACAGGAAGGCAGCCTCAGCTTTTCTCTGTATGACTGGATTGTTGCACTTCTGATGCTATATTCACTTGGCCATCTGCTATGGATCTAATTTATTTGTAACAACAAGGTGGAACCAGAGTAAATATGTTCCTGGGCATTTTGTAGTTCCACAGCTTCTGAGACTGGTCTCAATTTCTGGATGCTGTGGTGACAAGTTTGATAAAAGTAGCTTTCCACCTGGATATTTCTGCTTGGTTGACCTTCCTTTCTTTATGATCCTTGAATACAGACTTGTTTCAGAGCTGAATTTCAGTGGTACGTACCTTCTCTTCTCCTTAGAATAAGGATTAAGCCATTAAAACTTATAAAATCCAACTTATGGCACTATTTATAGTAAATTCACTTTCCTTTGGGTTAATAAAAGATGTGTTTGCTTTCTGTGATGGAAATCTTTCCCTCTGTGTGCATCTCTTAATTTCTGTCTTATATGTGAGTGTGGCTTTGTTGACACACTGCCACAATTCTGTTGTTCTGGATTTGTCCATGTCCAACTAGATACAACTTTCTTTTGTTTCAAGTAACATGTAATGTAAATGCAGTCTGTAACTACATCATAATGCAGGTCCTGAACAAATGATCTATTCTCATATGGATAACACCTTTAAAAGCTGACAAAAAACAACTGGGGAGAGCAGAGGAAAAAAGAAAAAATTGAACTTCTGCTTTGTGTAGTTGTTAACTTGAAAAAGTGTTGAATAACTGTACTAAGGAACAATGGCAGAGTCAAATTCAACAAGTCAGTTTTATTGAATTGAGATAATTTCTGCTGTTCGTTTGTTCTAAGTCAACAAAGGGAACAAAATCTGTTTCATGCATAATTAGAGATTCATCAGTAGTTTTGGTAGTACAAATATTTTGAATTCTTACAAAATATAAATAGCCTTCTTAAAATACTGTTATTTTTCAATGATCATCATAGGCAATGCAGATTTCTAAGTCTGGTGAGCTGAATCTGCTGAAGTCACTTCCACAAGATCCAAGGACAGAGGTGCTGAGCTAAGGTAGGATCGCATTTTTCCAGGAAGGAATCATAAAGAATTTGTTTCTTTGTCTCAAAATTAATTTATTCTTTATGCCAATCAGCAGCATGACTGTTTCTTCTCCAGAGCTTTTTTTTTCTCTCCACAGTTTTTATTTCTATTTGCTTGAGGGGGTATCTGTCTTGCAGAAGAGTCATTCTTCACAACACAAAATACTGCTTTTTGAGTGAAATATTAAGGCTTGATTCTGTGCACCCCAGATGCCACATATTTTTAGTGTGCAGTATGCATATTTGCCTGTGTGCATGCATACTTGTCAGTCTGTACAGACACACATGCACACACACATGTGTATTCTGCAACCTGAGTATCCTGGTTTGAGATTCAGTCCCACTTATTGTTTGGGGATTTTTTTCCTTTTCTACTTTCTTGGCAGAGACACAGCATTTAGCTCTGCAATGACTGAAACAGAGTTCAGACTGAAAGAAAGGAGACTTTCTGTCAGAATATACAGGAAATGTGTTACCTATAGTCACCTAGAAATCAGGTGACTGAAACCCTGCCATACCTATACACAGACTAACCCTCACCTCTATGGGGATCTTCTGACCCTTTCTGTAGCAGTGCTAAAAATAGTTCCTCAGAATTTTTTCAAACTAGGCATTGGAGAAACCTCAGGCTTGATTTAAAGTGTGAGTTTGAAAATTCTGAGCAGTGAGCATAGTGTGACAGAAAAATTATGTCCCAAGTATAAAGGTATCCAGACTTCTTCAGCAGGCAGCAGACCACCTATGTGGCAGACTTGAGATTCCTCCAGAGCCACTAGTTGAATTTTCTGTGTATGTGCCAAGGGGAAAACACTGAAAGGGCATTTTCTCTAACTGCACATTAGGGTCTTCTGGTCACTGCCCAAAGTGGAGGAATGATGCCTAGCAAACAACATTAATTGCATATGCTGGTGATGCTCAGGAAAATACTATTTAGCCACAGTTTGCCACCAGGAATGCTACTCAGAATGGTTATGAATTCATGCATGATTAACACTTCATGATATTCTTCCAGGACTTGTACTTGTAATGTACTTCAACCAGATCTCTAAAATGGCAAGTGATGTTTTTTCCACTTCTCTGTTTTTGTTTTTCTATTTGTGATCCAAGGGCATCATTGGCAAATGCAAAAGGCATCTAAAAAGGCAAACCAAAACAGCAGGTTGTCACCTCCAGTTACCTGGTATACTTGTGGAATTTGAAACACATTTTGAGCTTTGTCATTAACAGAAATGAAAACATAACTTTTTACACATGTTAAATATTTCCCCAGACTCTAAAATATATTTTACAATCCATGCCAACTTACCTCTAGACAAAGGGCTCCACAGGCCTTTGGAACTTGTCTAATTTTGATAAAAAAACTGCATGTATTCCTTTCACTGTTCAGTGTGTGGATATTACAATAATATCTTGACCATCACAGTATAAATTATGTTAGGATGAAACATCTGTAATAATTTGTAATGATACTAATCTACAAAAGAAAGACAATTTTATGTATACATCTGAATTACAGGCTAGATGCAAAAGCCAATGAACTTGGTTATATTATTAAAAAGAAAAAAACATGCAGGATTCTAGAGTTCATTTTATTTCATATTTACAAATCACATACCTTCAGATTATTGTAGTTATAAACATGTGAATTGATCCAATTAAAATAGGAACTAACTTGGAAAATAAGTATTTTCCTTGAACCAAAATTAATATTTGTTAGGTTCAAAAATGCCTTGAACCACACAATCTGTTTCCTCAAGTCTTTGACTTGGCTTTCCTGACCCCAGGTATTCACTCTTCCACCGCCTTTCAGAAGTGCATTGACTTCCCCCTTCTTTGCATGATATCTAATGCATTTTCCTCACTTTCCTACATATTGAAAACTTCTGCGTTTTTTTTTCCAGATGACTGGAAAATTTCTACAGTTCTCCTCTCCTTCCCCACTTCAGTGATTCCCTTGCCTCTGGAGGACCCCAGAGCTGATGGATCCATCAGGATAACTACTGAAAACATGCCCCTCCTTCACCCCTATCTACAGCTCTTTGCATTCTCTGATCAACCACATACTACAATACCCTGTTGTGTTGTTTTTGGCTGGGGTAGAGTGTATGTGGGATACATTTTGGATTTGTGCTGAACACAGAGCTGATATAGAGATGTTTTTGTTATTGCTGAGCAGAACTTGCACAGAGCCAAGGCCTTTTCTGCTTTTTGTGCTGCCATGGTGGTGGGGAGACTGGGGTGCATGAGAGGCTGGGAGGAGACACAGCTGGGGCAGGTGGTACCAACAGACTAAAGGGATGTTCCAGACCATCTGACATCATGCCAGGATATAAAGCTATGGGGAAGAAGGAGGAACAAGAGGTATTTCAGGTTCCAGAGCAGAGAGTCCCTGCAACCCACAGTGAAGGTCATGGTGGGGAAGACTGTCCCTCTGCAGCCCATGGAGGAACCTGCACTGGAGAAGGAGAATGCCCAAAGGAGGCTTGTGGGCATGGGCCTTGTGGGAGGCCCATGGAAGAGCAGGTTCCTGGCAGAGCCTGTGGCCCTGTGAAGAGCCCACTCTGGAGCAGGTTTGCTGGCAGGACTAGTGACTCCATGGGGGACCCATGCTGAAATAGTCTGTTCCTGAAGGACTGCACCCCATGGAAGGGACCTATGCTGGAGCATGGGAAGAGTACAAGAAGTCCTCCCCCTGAAGAAGAAGAATAAACTGGGACAATGTGTGATGAATTTCCTGCAGCCCCCATTCCCCATCCCCCACCTCTGCTGGGGGCAGGAGGTAGAGAAAAATTGGAAGTAAAATTAAGCCTGGGGATAAAGGTGGAGTGGTTGAAAGGTGTTTTTAAGATTTGGTTTTATTTCTCATTATCCTACTCTGATTTGATTTTAACAAATGCAAAGACTTTGCCCAAGTTGAGTCTATTTTGCCCATGATGGTAATTTCTGCGTGATCTCTCTCTCCTTGTCTCATTCCACAAGCCTTTCATGATATTTTTTCTTCCCTGTCCAGCTGAGGTGAGTGATAGAGTAGCTTTGGTGGGCAGCCAGGGCCAACCCACCACAGTACTTTTAATGATGCATGAGGAATCTGAGACAAGGATAGTAATCAGGAGAGGTAGTGGATAAGAGTCAAATCAGTTCAAGAGTATCATAGTAACACTTAGGAGCTAAGAACTCTGGTATCTACAAAGTTAAATCTTTCTCATGTGGGGGATACAGCACTAAGATGGGCAGTTATTTGTACTATTGGTGGAGATACAAAAAGTTCCCAGTCAACAGTGGCACAAGAAGAATGGCAAGATACCTGTAACATAAACAAAGTGCTTCTCCAATGCAACACTCTTCATAGAATTCTAGGGTTTCTGTCTCCTATCAGCACATATTTTCTTTGACTATTATCTAGTCACAGAATTTTAAAATGTACTGTATAGGATTTTAGATGAGTTTCTTTAATTTTTGAGTAAATCTAATACTGATGGAGTTAAATCAGGACAGAGTGAAGATGAAACCGTGATTCTATGTGCAACATACAGAGTCTCTCTGTCTGTGCATATATATGCACCTCAGTGTTGCAGTGGTTCTCAAAAATGAAGTTTTACTGGTAAGCCCTGAGTAATGTATCCATGTATCCTAAGGACCACAGCTGAGGTTCTCACCCAAAAGCTCCTGCCTCGGTGTAGGTGCTGAAATAAAGCCGACTCTGTTTCCTGTGGTGACTATTTTCTAGGCCAGCTCCCCAGTTTAAGTTAGAAGACCATGAGTAAACATTGTCACAGTGTATTTGGCAGAGACCTGGTGTTAGGGGTGAAATAGGAATACCTGCCTGGTGCCCCCATCAAATCTTCCTCCAGCCATCTTCCATTTCCACAGCCTTGAGTGCTGGGCTCTTCCAGCACATGGGCCTTGGGGCATTTGTGTGGTTCCACGTCCAGAAGTACATCCACATACACTGGGTTGTATTTTGCTGCTGGTTAGACTTCCAACCTTGACTGCATAGAAAATAACAGGATGTACACAGTAGCAAATACACCACTAAGCTCTTATGTGTCTTCTGATTAGAAAGGCAACAATTCATAATTTTTAATTAATGTTTTCTCATATGTCCCCTGTGAGATAGGGAAGTATGAGCTAGGGAGGGAGAGATGAGTTAACACTAGCCATCTAGAAGTTAGCTATCAAGTCTAAACCATCCATCTGGCCTCCCTATTTAGGCAGGACAAAGAAAGAAATATATGGAGTAACTCTGAAGACAAACGGAATAAATGAAGATAAGGTGAATCATCATTTGGTTAAAACTATAGGAAGCCTGGTTGTCTACTGTGGCATCTACTTTTTAGATGGCTAGAACAAGAAGAATTCCTTTACAAGCTTTAATAAGATACCTCAGGAAGCATGTGAAATTAGGCTAGGCATCCCAATGCAAAGGCTAGTCTTAACTCTGTCTTATCTATAGTCACATGGGCCTGCTTGGGTCGTTTTAAGGGCTGCCCTGTGCTAGTGATGCAGCACAAAGCAACTGCACAAGAGCACTCTCTGGTATCAATATCTATCTCAGATTTTGAGTGTAGAAATAATGTACACACACAAACACTGATGCACATATACTTTGGAGGCACAAAAGGGAAAGGATTTTAACTCTTTGCAGTTTCCAGGAAGTGATGAATTAACAGAAAAGATACCAAGGAAGCAGAGAAGACTGAAATCCCCCTAACCTTCTGCTAAATGTGATTGGTGGATGTTTCATTTACCAGCAACTCATTCTGAATTATTAATCTATTCAGACCTTGCTCTGGTGCTGCACTCTCTGTAACTACAGCATGCAGGACTAACATCCTCACTAACTCTTACGCATTTGGCAGTATGCTCTTGCCCAATTTTTACTGCCCCCCTAAGGAAATAAGAGCACTGTGTATTCTAGGAAAAAACACACTTTTAAAATATTCATATTTCCATGGTTGTGTGTGTGTCTGTTGTGTAAGTTTTCCTTGGTGGCAGTGAACAAAGTGCTCTTCTGTGGAGCAGGCTCTCCTGTCTCCTCTAGCAGACTCAGTGTCTGTACAGGGAATTCCTGTTCCTGGCCCAAACCCACAGGCCCTCGGCACTGGAGGACAAGGTCGGCCATCTCACACTCTCTCTTTCTCCTGGCCTGATAGTTGATCTCCGTGCTGGAGAAATGGGCTCTGAAGGAGAAAAAGAGGGGGGCTCAGGTGAAGGAAAGAGAGAGCACGTGTTTGTATTTCTAACTTGTCCTGGGAACTTTGGCAAACATTTCCTCCCTCAAGAAAATTTGTTCAACTTTTGCAGAAGTCCTGATGTTCTCTGATTTACTTGGCTCTTAATTTAGATGAATTAGTGGTACTTGGCTGTATTATTTTACCAGCACTGTGACAGGCATCATCCAAACTTCCTTTCACACCTCCCATCTTCCATTCTGCCCATGAGGGGCTTTTCTCCCTTGTTGTAGCAGTGCACTAGCATCCACTGCTAGGCAAAAATCTGCCTACAGAGAGCTTCCTCTGTTTAGACTTCAGTCAGAGGACCCATGAAGCATACTTTGTGGCTACTTATGGTCAGGGCGGTATGCATAGTTTTTTATAAGTTGCACACTGTCAAGACAGGTAATTGTGTAACCTTAGCTGCACTCTTTTTTTTTTTTCCCCTCCCCCTAAGGCTGGAGTGGCACCTTGCATTCCAGCTGGTGCCGAGAGCAGGGCTAGCTGTGCTGCTCTACAATCAGCTGCAATCTGGCTCCTGTTCTGTCCTTCACTGAGGATGGTATCAACCCTTTAAGGCTCTCCCCTGGTGCATGTTTCTGGCTTACTGCTCTCCCTTTCATGCACAGTACAGGAAACTACAGGGCACAGTGTATGAGGAGCCTTTTTTATCCTCTGCAGCTATGCTTTCTGTGGAGAGAAAGGGTAATTATCCTATTTCTGTTTCAGTGTCAGGTACCACATGGTTTATGCATTTGTCTCTTCGAAAACATGTTTTGCTTTGATGTTTGCTTTTCTAATGGGGCTAGTTTGCATAATACCTTCTGCTGCAAAAGAATGCTGAATCTACAGATGAGCTATCACTTCTGAAAATACTGATTGCTATCAGCTGGCTTGCCGAAGGCCTTGGCTGTGGCTCTGCATGCGTGTGTCTGTGCGTGTGTGCACGGCCGGGGGAGGGAGGGAGAAGGTTAATTTCCTTTCTTTGACCAGTTTTGACATAATGCCACAATTGCATGAAATGAAAGAGATGGATCCATCAGAACATTAACATTTACCTGTTTTCCCAGAGCAGCATAGCAAGCTCTCTACCTGTAAGGGCACGGTTGTATGCGGGTAAGGATTGAGATGACAGGGAAAATGGAAATTCTGCATTTGTGATGCTGGTTTCTACAGTATTTCTTGTCACAGTCTTTTTAGCTGAATTTTGCACCTGTGGACTTTGCCCAGTGTTGACCTTTAGCAGTGAGGATGTCTGAAGTCACACACATAAAGCATACAGATGCAAAAGTCAGGTCAGGGGACATGAAGCGGAATAGTTGTAGGGAGTGTTATGGGATATACATACATAAATATATAAATATATATAACGCACACAATATATAAATATATATATATATGCATACCTGTGAGTATGTGTGTGATATTTGCAGTGTGCGTCTTCCTTTTCCCAAATGACGCATTTTTACTCACCCATGCAGACCTCTTTCCAGTGAAATTCCCTATCTGCTGCCTACTGGCCTGACCTCATTGTTTTTCTGTGCTTGGCCCTGATGTCTGATTAACCCATAGCAGGCAATAGGGAAGTGGGGAGGGAAAAAATTCCTCATTTCCTTCTCTGGACAAAGAACCTGAACCAGAGGCTGCCCTTCCTCAGAAAATGCTCTGACAAAGCAAGGAGCAGAGTTTAAAGAATTCCCAGCAGCAGCAAGCCTTGAGAGTCAAATTTGAGCATTTTGATTCCAGCTTGTTACTTTCTAGACTAAAGCTCTAGGATGTTTTCTTTATAAAATTCTGAGACTGTCCTTCTTAGAGCATTTCACACTCCTCTCCCTTCAGGATTCATGCAAAACCCTCAAGGATTCAGAGCCCTATTTCAGTAAATATTCCTGCATTCCAGTGTCATCTGAATATATCTGTTTCCATCCTCCAGAAATGGGGTCCAATTTTTAGAGAAGCAGCTTTCTCATAAGATCTTTGGAGCTCCTTGGATTCAGTGAGACAATTGGAAATACCATGAGAATGATAATTAAGAAAAATTTGTGCTGACATAATGCCTTCCATCTGTACATCTGAAAAAGCTGTATGAACCTTAATAAATTAGTCCCCTTTCAGCCCCGTGAGACCAGGATATTATTGTCCCTGCTTTGCAGGGGGGGTAGTGGGGGTTTTGTTAGGAGTCTAAGAGCCTGGTTTAGCACTCACTGGAGCCCATGGGAAAATTCCCAGTGACTTTACTGGGAGCTAGATTGGCCTGTCAGTGGCTTCCTCAAGGCCACACAGTGAGTGAGCGATAGCTTTGGGAACGGGACCCAGAGCCACAGGACTGCTTTGTTCCTTTCCAACCCTCGACTTTCTTCAGGTCTTTCATTACTTTTCTGTCTGGGTGAGGTGCCTGAAGTTAAAAGCATAAGGCAACAATACAGAAGGTTCATTTATGACATTTCAAACCTCAGGAGAAAGCTTGGCTCTGGTCTGGTCCAAGGGAGGAGTTTTAGCAAGACCCAATTTTTAAAGAGGTATCTAAGTACTCAGTTCCCACTTTTATGGGCAGGAGAGGCCTAAAGACCTTTTAAAATCAATCTGTAAATAACAACCTTGCTACGACCAGGTAAACTATCCCTTGTGTGAGCTCCTGGAGAAAAACTTAGGAGAACTGAAGCCTTGCAAACAGGTCAGCTCCCCAAAGTGTGTTCCCACCCTGTGGAAACCTCTCCCCACCCAGGTATGCCCACAGATCAAAGCCACATCTGCTGCTGCCAGGAGACACCTGCCTTACCTCAATACAGCAGCCCACTGGCTCCCCCACCCCAGGGTGGCCTTGGCAGTTTCCCCCCAGGCTCATACCCTCCTTTCTGGGTCTGCCTGCCGGCTTTATTACCTTTCAGACTGGCTTCCTCTACCCCCTTTTTAATCTTTTTGCAGCTGGGTTGCTTTCCACCTGCTCCCTGGGTTAACCCTTTCCTTTCCATTATAAACATCACAGATGCCTGTAGGTCTGTGTACAGGCAATGCAGATGTAGGGGAGCTGAAGTCAACACCGAGCGATGTGATGCGACCTTCCTAAGCATCCTGGTGACAGTGAGAATAGCAAGTGAGATTTCTGATTTGTGAGAACCAACTTGGTTTTGTTTTGTTTTGTTTTGTTTTTTTTGTTACCAGTTGGGGACAGTTTGATGTTCTGAGCTTACCAGGAGGGATCCCACAGGGCAGGGGAAGGGCTGGTTGTCCTGGGGTCGATGTTCACACAGCAACCCAAGGCTGGCCATCTGTTATCAACCCAGACCCACTCCAGAGGAGGGCCCATCAGGAACTGACCTTCTGCTCTGCTCTTTGAGCAGCCAGCACAAATCCAGGTAGGACTGTGGGAAATCTATCCAGCCCTTAGCAAATTCTTGTAAAGCTAGAGACTTTCCTACAACACTTTTTTCAGTTGAGACTGCAAAAGAGCTTTTGAGCCATGCCCATGTTGAAAGTTTATATAAATTATTAGTTTTTAATGAATGAAATCAGAAGAGAATAGCTTAAGTTTTGATTTGAGACCATGAACTAAATACAGAGGTAATGGAATAACCCTGGAGACTCCTTATAATTGAATTCAGTAACAGTCTGTGTAGCTGTTTTTTGAAGGATTGTAACAAAATCGCACTACCCATAGGGCAAGTACTTACACAGACTCCACAGTAGTCTCTTTCTGCAGCACTTCATACAAGGGAAAGTTGTTTAAGAAGGAGCTATGTTGCTCAGCAACACTATGTATTTAATTTTTTTTCCTTTTTTTTTAACATTTCATAGCTCATGGGATTTTAGGCACTACAGCTAATTTATATGAAGGCTCCACTGTAGTTTTCTGAAGTTTATTTAACTGTATGAAAACATTTCCAAATAAATTATGTAATCTACAAGATATGTATGTTATTTGTGTGCTGCTTTGCTGGTATTTCTACTAAAGTACCATTGGATAGGGCTTGAAGCTGAGCTGGGATATCATTTGTTCATTCACTGATTGAAATTATTAGTTGGGTAGTTTTCCCCTGCTGCCCACTAAGAGATATGGAGAACCCTTTTACAATTCAACCCATTATTTATCTTAATGTGTCTTATACAACTAAAAAGCTGGTTGAAAAGCATGCAGGGAAAGAAGCTCTTTGAGTCTCTGTGAGATGACTACAGTTACAAGCATTCAACCTGATTCCAAATTCTCTCCCTCCCCCGCCCCCGTCTAAATAAATAAGAAGATCAATCCCTAATAATTTCCCACTCTTACATACCCTGTCTATGGAATTACAAGAGTTATATGGAAGTTTATGTGCCTACGTTCACTCTGCTAAACGCTGTTTCTTGAGAGTCAACATTAAGGAGTACAAATAAAGCCTGAGAAGGTTTTGTGGCTATATATTGGTATGGCAATTTTTTCTTCACCCAGCTCCCCCTGCTTCTGGAAAGCTTCCACACCTTCTGGCCTCATTACCCATGTTCCTAGTTTCCTCATTACTTGTTCTCTTCTACTGCTGGGCAAATCCTGCAAAACAGTATTCAATAATGTGTTCAAAGACAGCCCACACTAACTGACATGCCTCTTTAATGCACTTTCTGTGAACAGAGGGACAAGCAAATATTTGTTCACATGAATACTCTGGAAGAGAATCTTCCATGGGTAACCACTGATGTCTGTAATTGCAGAAGGGCTGGGGCTTGAGGGGGGAAAGGTGTGGAAGGTGGGTTGGTATCGTCATTTTGAAATCACTTTGTGGGTTTCATAGTTAGGAAGTAAGTTAAGAGATAACTTATTATTTTGTGATAGCTTCTGCTCATCACACTGCTCAGTCAAATCCTCCCTTCAAGAAGAAGGCCTCATTCCAGAGAGAAGTGTGAGCATGATCTGTTGATGCAACTCGACAGCAATAAACTATTTGATACATAATCAAGAGTAACAAATGGTTCTGTAGCAGCCCAGGTCTTTCCCAGAGTAAGGCACAAGTGGAGTTGGAGGCTTGATGAGACACTGCTGAAGATGGAAAATATATCATTTTTTTTCCCATCACTGAGAGGAGCCCCAGAATTCGGTCAGCTGTAAGCTGGCAGGTACTTCAGCCAAGCGATCTTATAGCCTTCCTCAGGGGCTTTGGCTGGTAGTAAACTAAAGGAAGCTGTGACAGTGGCAGAGAGGATAATTTGGTTCAGGAGACAGCCATTGCATAGTGAGGAGAGCTTGAATTGTGCTGTTTTCCACGGAGCTTAGGATATGGTTAACATTTATAAAAAAGGGGTGTTAGCTGCTTGAAAAATGAGAAAGGTTATCCTTAGTAACTGTGTATTTGCATTTCAAAGTGGTAATTATAGGTATGTGTACACACAATTAAACAGGCTGCACAGAGTGAAAATAAACAAATAATCAGTGCTACTAGGCAAGGCTTAATGAACATTTTTGTTATAACATAAATTAATCTGTTCTTTGAAAGAACAACAAAATGAAGTATTTCTGTTTGAGATTCTCAAGGATTATACAAACAACAAATGAGCTAAAAAAACTAAAGGTGTAAAACTCTTTGACACCAACATGCACTTGTAAGCATCCAGAAATTGGACCTGGCTGGCTACCCCTATGCAAGCTTTTTCATTCCCTTTGGTAATATATTCAGAAAGTTCCTCTGAACTCTAGGCAATCAGACACATAGATGGCATACCTAAGGCTTGCTCCAGCAGGCTCCATTGACGTTTGCACTGTTGGAAGTCATTCTAACACAGCTTTTTATGAATATGTAACATGCAAACTGGATCTTGCCCAAGACCTGCTTCAGTTTTAATGACTCTGCTCCTGTTTGCACACACTGACTGCAAACTATTTATCTGTAGGTGAGCTAAGCAGATCCAGGAAATGTTAGCCATTTTGACTTTGGGGTTTGGTGACAGGAATTGTACGCCAGCTGCTCTTTCTTGCAAACATTCCTCACATTTCTGACACACAGTAGGGTGGATGCATGTTGTGTAACAGCATTTTAACCTTAGCATTTAACTGGTCAAGTGACAAAATGCTGAAAGAAAACTAGTGTGTTCAAATGACATTGGCCAATACTTATCTCACATACCAAATAACCACTCTATTTACTGTGGCTAGTCCTGAAAAAAAATCTCTTCTTGGAAAAAAAAGGGCTTTGTAAAATCCTGTCTTCACTGTGTTATACTGCCTGAGGACAGCACCAACAGCAGAGTGACCTGCTCCAGCCACATGCCTTAAAGGATTGTCTCAAGAAAATTAGAGTGTAGCTGAGTCTCTGTGTCCAGCCTAAGTAAAGACTTCTGTGCAGAATGTGCTCTCTCAGTTATCTCTGTCTTGATTTTAGTTAGAACCTAGTAATTGGACAATTTCATCCTCTCTCATAAAATAATTTTCAAGGCAATTCTCTACTCTTTCATTTTTCTTCTGATTTCCCCATGGCTTGGGCTGGGGTTCGATGTTGAGTTCAAATATGTTCCAAGCTTGTTTGCTAAACCTCATCATCCTCTCACATTCTCAGCATGCTATTGTACTGCCTAATCCTTGGTGGTAATCTGCCTTTTCAGATCAGTGCTTTCCTGGTATTATCAGAGAGATCAAAAAGAGTTTTCAGCTGGCTGAAGGCATCACTTAACACAGTAGGGATATCTGGACCTGCATCTACCTATGTGTCTGCAGTTTAAAAATCTGAAAATGCTTTTGAAACAAACCAATAAAAATAAATCAGCATTGTAGCTGAGTTCTTAGTTAATGCAAAGCCAAGTAGAAGATGTAGAAAGTAATTGCACTGTCATTATATCACCTTCTAAGCAGCACTGTATTCAAATCTTGCAATTAGTCTTTCCATTTCCACTTCCAGATCCATGTAGAATCTCAGTTCACCAGACAGCTTAATTAGAAAGGTATTACTTTTCTGTTGCCTTAAAAAAGAAAAAGCAAAGAAAAGCAAAGAAAAGCAAAGAAAAGCAAAGGAAAAGAAAAGAAAAGGAAAAGGAAAAGGAAAAGAAAAGAAAAAGGAAAAGAAAAGAAAAGAAAAGAAAAGAAAAGAAAAAAGAAAAGAAAAGAAAAGAAAAGAAAAGAAAAGAAAAGAAAAGAAAAGAAAAGAAAAGAAAAGAAAAGAATATGTTGTCAGTCCTGATCAAAATATTACTTACTCCTCATAACACCTAATATGTATGTACATCTAAAATATCTTCCTATAAACTTTCTGTGCTTTATTTTCCTTTGTGAAAAGATCCCCAACCAAACACCAAAAGTTTTTGCAAAACATACAGTTTCTTCTTCCGTTAAAAGGCAGTTTCTTGAAAAAAACCAAAAAATCCAGAACTTTTTTTGACCAATGTTACCGCTCGTGAAGAATTTTCTTTGTTTTGATGTTATCATCTCTATTCTTAAAATAGCTCTCAGTAGATAAACTGTTAAAAACTGATAGAAGTTGCTCACTAGGATAGAAATCAAGTGGTTTAACCACGTGTGGGAATTTAGAAATGTTACATGGGTTTTGTCACACAGGATACTTTCCAAAATGATGTTTTCATATCCCTAAACTTTAGATTGGCTGTGCAGGTGTTCTTATTTTGCATAGAATTATGTTAAGTGGTATCAACCCCTCTACCAGATAAGGCTGAAGCTCTGTTGTGCAGGGAATGAATAATAGTATTAGTTAATAATAATTAATATAATACTAATATAACAGTATAATATTATAATAATACTAATACTAATACTAATACTAATACTAATACTAATACTAATACTAATACTAATAATAATAATAATAATAAATTAGTTTATTTATGTGAAGACATAACTTATTTGGACCACAAGTAGGTCCTGAAAAAGTCAGCTGCAGCTTCTGTCTTGTCAGGGAGGCAAGGGGGAGGCAAAGCAGTGGGTGCATCTGAGACCAGCCATGCTGATGTCCCTGATGCCCATTAGCATACTTGACCTGACTGGAGTAATAGTGAACAGGGAAATGCTTGTGAAAGCAGTGCCAGGTCACCCCTGCTGTTGTTCCTAGAGCTCCCCTTCCCTTTGGCACTCTGAGCAAGCTGTGTCGTCTCTGCTTTGCGCTCACATGCTGTGTAATGGGCTTGGCAGTTTGCTCATGTTGTTGAGAAGTGTTGCCATGACTAATGTAGGAGGACAGCCTTCCCTTAAAGCTTTTGCACTCCAAAATTCCTAATAAAGTGGTGCTGTATAAAAATGGGACAAAATAGGAGATAAAAACAGTTCACTAAATCTTCCCAGACTGAAACGAGTTTGGCACCATCAGTTTATGCTGTGGCCCAAGTCCTACAATTGGATGAAGAGAGTAGAAGTTCAGCCTGGTCTAATAGAAACAAGATTTATGCTTATATTGCTCAGGGAATCTAGATAAGGGAGGGTAAGCAAAATATAGTCTAGGTCTGGTATTAGACCCTAATTATCACTAAGACCACAACACTCCCCCCATCCCTGATGGCTGCTCTGGAATGACCTAGTGAACAAAAGCCAACAAAACAGGCATAAAATTGGGGGACATATGCAAGACGTGGCCTGTCCCTTAGTGAGGTCCCATTGTCTTCAGGTATCCGACAGGATGATATACTTTGCAGTCAGCACTTGCTGTGCCTTGTGGTACGGTACAACCTGTTTGTGAGTTGCATGTATATTCTTGTACAAAGTCTGTGAACGTGCATTGAACTCCTCTGCCTTTTCATCTCCTGTGCAGGGTGCTTGCAATGTTGTTCTCATTTTCTAATCAATTGCACTTGTTCCTTGGGGGCCTTTGCCTTCATGTTGCTACACTGTACTAACTGTCATGTCTATTTCTAGACACCCATCATTATTGCAGTTGGTAGAAAACATATTTTTAAGGCCTTTTCATTCTTTTTCCCTTTTTTTTTTTCTTCTAAAAAGCTGTTGTGTTGAGTGGGAATGAACTTTTCTAGCATTTCTTTTTCCTCCAATAATGATCAATTTCTAGAATGCCGATATATATATATGACTACTCATGAACTTTTAAACATTTTTTACAATTTACAAAATTGCCTTTTAATGACTATCATTTGGATTCAAAAATTGGTGTTCAAATATTCTATTGGATAGAATATTTTGGCATTCTATCCAATGTCTCCTTCTGATGTATCATCCTTCTGATATTCAATTTAAAAACAAGACAAATCAAAAAGAAATCCTTCCCATAATGATGATATCACAGCAACACAGTTAAAAAAAGAAAAAGGAATCTGTCACTATAGTTGAGATTGTTAGACTAAGATAAAGAGGTTTCCTTGCCTGAATAAGCTAATTATGAGACCTGTTTCAAAGCAGAGTATCTCTAGCAAAAAATTTCCAATGACTCTATAGACAAATGCATGAGTCCATTTCTTCCTCATCAGAGCCAGCTTGAATTCTTTTTTAGCGTGTGTGGTGTTAGACATCACTGCTCTGGACAAAGACATGAAAATGATAGTTAAGTCAGTTGTTTCTTTCAAGCACTGTACTTCACTTGTGTTAGGTGAATTTCTTTATGTTAGTAAGTTATTTTTTTGTGGCAAAAGAATTACATCACGGTTAGAGGATAGAGCTACCAAAATATTTCCTCAGTAGCTCTGAGATGAGCAAAACTGTTATTTGTTTTGGCCTCTGGCTGGTTCTAAACTTTATACTGAGTACTTTGATAGGCCTGCCCATCCATAGTCCTAAGACCATTTGTAAAGAGATTGAGAACAAGGAACACTTATTTTTGTAGTGTTGGGGACAAATGGGGACAGAAATACGAAGTAAGAGGAGGAACATGCTCCCAAGCAGTGTGCCTTTGTGTGGCAGTGGGGCATAATTTGGGTGAGAAGCTGACACTCTTCTAAGTTCTGGTTCTACTGCCTAAGTAGTTTTCAAGGAGAAAGTTAGACTGAACTCCTCTTATATGTCATATTTCAGCCATATATTATATGTACTGTAAAGGTAAACCAAAATTGATACTTAATGCAATCCGGCAGCAAATAACAAAGGGTTGTGCTCAAAAGTCTTCTACAACCATGTTAAACTCTTCCTTGAATTATTTTGTATCTATCCATTAGGCCGTACATTCCTAAAGTAAAACTACATGGTTGGTGGTCCTATTATTCCCTTAAAATATTTGTAATACATCCCTTTTGGCATTCTGTAACATGAGCCTGAAACATCCACGAACAAGAAATCCAGTCCTTGAAATTTTTGTTTGCTACAGAATCCTCCAGGATAGTGACAAGTTACTAGAAAAGACACTGATGCAGGAGTCTCAGCTTAAATCCTCTATTCAATGAAAACAGATTTTGTATAAAAAACAAATTATCTAGTAGAAGTCCAGAGAGTGGTCCTGTGGCACAGTTCACTTAATGGAATCAATACTTACCTGAGGGTTAAGAAACATAAGTCCAAGACCTTATTCTGAAGTAGGTAGAACAGAAATATGAACTCAAAATTTCCCGCACTCTGGTAGGTGACCTAACCAAAAAGGCAACCTGGGACAGAGTTTCCACACTTGTTCCCAGTTATTTGTTTGCCTCTCCCCACCCTCTGCCAACCCCACCCTTATATTTTCACCAAAAAATGATCATCATCCTGAGAAACTTTTCCTAAAACAAATCTAGTGAAAACTCACACAAACAGTTTTGGTTTCGAGGAATTTGTGGGTTTTTCTAAAGAAAAAGAACCCAAACCAAACAACTCCCCAAACACTGAACTGAAAGATGTCCAACCGGCTCTGCTTTGGTATTGTGTGACTGGACTATTTCCTATGACATTAGAAAAGTAGTCTGTGTACCTGTCATACACTCATGACTTCCGTTAACTAAGTATCAGTGTTTTGTATGCCTGGACATACACTGGGACTCACCAAACTACCACAAACTCTATTGTACAGTGAAGCAGAATTCTACCCTCATTTGATTCTGTAGCAGTGTACTAAATTGGATACTTGCCTTTTATTTTAGAAAGCTGAGGGAGAAAGAGAAGCTGACAAAATGACCATCAAGTTTTCAGACTCATGTACTTACTTTCAAGCAGATTACACAGGTGTAAAAACCAAATCAGTAATGAGTAAAAACCAAATCAGTAATGTGTTTGTAAACTATTTCAGTATTCTCATTGTGCTCCCAGAATGAGATATTTTAACATATATGGAGATGGTAGCCTTTGAGGCATGAAATTTTCTAAGAAATGCTGATGAGTTGCTAAGCTACAAACTCAAATAGATAAAGAGGCTGTGGAAAATGAATTAAACAAAAGGAGCTCTGATTTCGTTTAATGATGTTGGGTATGATCACTATTAAATTATACCTTTGACGTTATTAAGGCGTGTTAACAGACTCAGACAGAGTCATGAAACAGGCCATTTTCCACCTTTTGTGGTGCCAAGGAATAGAAGCCTGCTTCCCTGAAAACCTGAGGAAAAAGTCAGATGAATGTCCATGAGGAGAAGGTCGTGGAAGCTGTCATGTTTTGGGAGCCATGCAGGATCCCAAGTGATGTTCCCATAACTCTGCAGAACGGGCTTGGCCAACCACCACTTCTGGAAAAGCTGTTGAATTGAAATCTCAAGACATACTCTCCTTGCCTGTGTACTGGTATTACTAACAGTCCTGGGAATCAGAACTGAGTTATGGGATTTCTGGTAGGCTTAGAGGAGAGAGGAAGAGAAGGTATCCCACCATCTCCCATGCATCACTGCCAGATGTAGGCTGCTCCCAGTTAGAAGTGATTTCAGTGCATGACTCATGAGGTGCTGTTTCATTCTGCACTCGGTGCAACGTTCCTTGAGCCTGCCAGATTTCCCTGTGACCAAAGTGCAAGTGTGATTCTCACCTAAATTTTTCCCCAATTAGCAGTTTTAATAGAGTGTCGGCAGTTCCACCCATTTGTGAATGTCAGAGCAAATATCTTGATTCTCAGTCATTGTTAACTTTTAAACTAAATATAGAAAATTTCATTTTGCTCACTTCTTGTAAGAGAGATTCAGCATTACATCCAGTCTATGCAAGAAAAATAAATGAAACTTGTTAATAGCATCTGGCAGTACTAGTAAGCTTATTATATGACTCCAGTAATGGTGATAATAGAAGACAAAATGAATATTGTTGTGTTAAAGGAGTATTTGCATAAAATAATAAAAAAAAAACAAACCATAAATTTTTTATTCAACTATTTCAACTAATTTCAAGCTCAGCGATCAAAAAAGAAATCAAACAGGTGCAAAATATCTGGCCCTAATATATATTTATTAAAAATGAATGACCAGGGTTCAGACATGCATATCTAACTTTGAAGCCAGCAGTTGGTTTCTAGGTAGGTGCAAGAACTACAGCTAAAATTGTGTCTTTTTATTGATTATTCCCCAGAGGACCTTTCAACTTTTAATGACAATCTAAACAGCTGATAATTTTGGACTGAGAAATAGAGGGTTAATTTTAAGTGATGCATTGTAATATGTGGGATTAAAGTGTTTTATGCCTGAGCTTTCTTGCTATACAGCAGGTTTCTTCACTAGCATGCATCTGAGGAGTAGGATAACCATAACTCTTCCTTCTTGCCACAAGTAATATGTTGCTGTTGTCTTGTCTAGAAGGCCTTGCAGCTGAAAATTGAAAATTATTTCAGGTTCATTTTATTGCTGAATGGCTCTTCTGTCTGGTCACATGGAAGCTGAGATTTTCTGAAGACAGGAGAAACTTCAGATATAAAAATTGTGCTAATTCAAGAGCTCTAGTTATCTGTCAGAATGTACTTTGTATGGAAAATTTTCAGTTAGTTTTAGCTAAACTCTCTTTTTGTGGTGGCAAAACACTTCATAAGAGTACAGACAATGTACACAAAGCAGCAGTCTCAACCATTAGGTAAAAGAGTCATGTAATGGGTTAACTTTGAAATTTGCTTGCCACTTGGAAGGTATAATACAACATATCCCCAAACCAAGAGACAGCCAGCGGGTCTAATTTTAGGGTTACCAGCTGTTTATATTTGGTGATGCCTGTCATTACAGAACAATTTCTGTGTCTGTGGCTAGAGATTCTAGTGCCAAACTGAAGAGTAATAGAGAGAGAAGAGCAATGTAGATTGGTTAACCTTTTCTTTGTGGCAAGCAGATTATCTGCTCATCGGTCTTACCCTGTTAGTGGGTACTGGCCATCGACATAGCTAGTTGGCTAAAAACAATCCCCAAATTAAGTTTTCTGCCTGTGTGAGCAAGACTGGCCCTTCTTGTTGAACTCTTACTAGGGCTCTGTGCTAAGAGATCAAAATGGGAGCAGACAGGCAAGAGGGGAAAAAATGAAATTTGGCTGAACCACTTATATAATTGAGTAACTCAGTATTTTAGTTGTTTTATGATTTTTATTGGCCTTTTTAATGCCTAAGTGAGCGATATATGTTGCCAGATTATCATGTCATCTGGTACTTTTGTGGTATCCCCACAAGTTAGGAAAGTCTCATGAGAAAGCCAAATGTCATAGTTTGTTAATGCTATAAAACACCAGAATGCTATAAAACTATGAGAAAAACATAAAATCATAAGCTCCTCTGTATTTTCATGGTTATTGTCCTCTTTGAAAGGGCACATTTCTGAGAGGCCTTTGATATAAACCTTTCATGAGACATTTACAAGAACCCTCGTATCAGTTCCCTCTGCCACAGTTTATACTAGGACTTTGCTAAGAAAGCACATTGCTTCAGCCTCCTAATAACTTTTCAGAGATACTAAGATTTCACAAAGTCCTTATTCCCCAGAAAAATTCTGTTGAGATGCCTTTTGCTTGTGTAAACATCTAGTTCTTCCTAAACCTAATTGAGAGAGAAGATTCTCTTGGAGTTAGTACAGCAGTTTCAGGGACATTTTTATGTTTTGGTTTTTTTTTTCTTTTTTTCTAGAACAAAAGATAGGAGCTTTTGCTCTAGATGAAAGTTTATTTTTAAGTCTCTTTAAGAATACCTAAAGACTAATTATTGTTGCTATTACAGAAATATGTGGTTCTGTCACCCAATGTGAATCTTAACATCCTCCTGAGTATGGAAAAGATATGCCTTTGAGAGAAACTGGAGTTTTAACAGACAAACCACGTGCAGAATGGAGGAGCAAAGCCATATTTCACAGCCAGGGATCTGACACAAACCAGACTGAATATATTTCTCAAACCTTTCATAATAAATCACAACTATTCTAAGAAAAATCTTGATGTGGATCATGAGAAGTATCAAAAATAGTATAAAAAAATAGTGTGGCCAGCAGGACCAGGGCAGGGATTGTCCCACTGTACTTGGCACTGTTGAGGCCAAGCCTCGAGCATGTCCAGACAAGCTGGTGAAGGTCCATGCAATTAAGTTGTATAAGGAGCGGCTGAGGGACCTGGGGTTGTTTATCCTGGAGAAAAAGAGACTCCAGGGAGACCTTATCACTGTCTAAAACCACATGAGAGGAGCCTATTGACAACGGGGGGTTGGTCTCTTCTCTCAGGCAACAAGTGAAAGGACAAGAGGAAGTGGCCTCAAGTTCTACCAAGGGAGATTCAGGTAGGACAACAGGAAGAATTTCTTTATAGAAGGAGTTGTTAAGCATTGGAATGGACTGTCCAGGGAGGTGGTGAAGTCAACATCCTTGGAGCCATTCAAGAATTGATTGGACATGACACTTAGTGCTATGGTCTGGTTGATAAACAGGTAGTTGGTCAAAGGTTGGACTCAATGAGGAGTGTAATCCTGCAGTGATTCTGTGAAGTAGCTTTGTGGAGATTCATGTGAATATGTAAATGAGCATTTATCATTAATTAACATTTTTATTATTCTTTTGCCTGTCCCAGAGTCAGTATTATTTCAATAACTATTTGTCCTTATTGAAAGCCTTGATGAAACCCAAGACAATGAGGCAAAACTCACTGTCCATGCAAAGAGTCTGGTTAGAATGTATTTTTTTTGCAGTGAGCAGAAGGGGAACAGAAAACTTCCAAGTGTGGTTTGTGCTGCTAGTTTTTTAAGGTAATTGAGTAGGGAAATCTCAGGCTTCCTTCAATGCACCAGAATGTCAATGTTCCATTGATGTCCCCACAAACATGCAAAGATGAATGTACTGTTACCTGATCCTCAGAAAACATGGTTGAAGTCCATATTCTGCATGCTGTACAGAGCATTAGATAACCAAAGAGTCCTACTCATAAACCAACTACTTTTCCTGAACTGCAGTAGTGCATTAGCACAAGACTAACTTTTCCGGTTTAGGACTGTCTCTTTTATGGGTGGATTGACAAAGAAGCTCATTTCTTCTGTTCTCACTTACTGTTGATTTCTACTCATTGTCACAATTAGCAAGCTAGAAGGTTTCTTTTAAAAACCAAGAAAGGAAAGCAATTTATGCAAGTTGTAGTGGAAAGTCTGTAGCAGATGACTAGGAATAGACATGGCTTAATTACAAAATCATTTTATTGTTTTGTAGGATTAGAATATAACAGGAGTCCATACTCTGATATGAAAACCTCCTGTCCGTGCCAGCAGATTTTTTTTGTTTGTTTCTAGTGAAGGATTCATTACTATTCTATTTAGTGACATTTATGAATGAAGAAAAGTAGATAATTCACACTAATGTATACTTTTTTCCTTTTCACAGTCCCCTTTTGTTTTCTGCTAACTTTCCTGTGCATTTTGTTTCATACTCTCCTCTTACTCACATAAACTTCCCCTGGGTGTGACAATGACACCAAATTGGATCATAGAGTCAGCAAGATTTTGAGAGCTGTCAGCTGTTTAAAGTATGGCAGACAAATAGGAAGCTCTCTGCCTTTGTACTGGTTTATATCTGAATTGTGCTTGGTATGTCTGTCTAATTTCCAAGACAAACACTGAGTATGGTATGGCAGGCAGGCATGGCCACAACAGGTTACAGTGAGGTATGTCATTTCAGATTATGCAATTTCCTCTTTGAGTCATTTTGCAAGAAAGGTTGAATCACTGCATCCTCTTTTTTAACTGTGGTTCTGCCTGTGCATATCAATGGCATGACTAGATCCGAGGTAGATGCACCTTTTTAATGTTAACAGGTGCTAAATGCTACACTACAGCAGCATGGCTGTCCCCTTTGCAAAGCTTTTGGAAGAAGTCAAAAAACATGCAAAGTACATTTGTGAGTTTCACAACTGATCAGGCATGGAAACTGCTAGGCAAATAATATGGGATCTGAGTCATGAAAAAAAAAAAAAGACCAAAGAAAATAAAATTACTAACCTGTTTTTGCTTTAAATCTTACATGTGAAGAGCTGAAGAATTCTGTTTCACAATTGTACAAGGAATGAGATTCAAACCATGCTAACCTACTCTATGAAAGGACAAATTAGCATCATGATTTGCTGTTTTCATGTCTCTATTCCCCAGTCAAAGCCAAACAGCTCTTTAATTTTTTTAGAGATTTTAGAATTTTCTGTGTCACTGAAACTGCAGCTTTGACATCTGACATCCATTTTTTCCACAGAAAGGTAGCAGCAATTCCCAGTGGCAGCTTCCCAGAGCAGAGGGACTACCTCAGTGGATAGTTCATTTGTTATGCAGCATCTGGGATTCTTTTCAGCGTCTCCAGTTACTGGCCTGATCCAATTTCCATTAACATCAAGTATAAGATTCCCATGACTTCAGTGAGGACCAAAGCTAGATCCTAAACTTCTGTTGACACTAAACATTGGAACGGAAAGTGGACTATGTTGCTGAGTTTCATGTAGAACAAAACAGATCCAAAATTCTATGTTCATAAGCTATAACTTATAGACAAAATGCAAATGCATGATATTGCTAAGGGTTGTTTTATTTTTTTTTAATTGTCATTGTTGTTTATTTTTTGCAGTGTTTGATGTCTAATATAGTAAAGACAAGCACTTAATAGTCTCATGACTCCATGAACTCCACATTGTCATACTGTCTTTCTACACATGTGAAAGGGTGACATCTGTAAATATTCTGATGTCTGTAAGATAAATCAATGTCAACAGGAAAAGACAGCTCTATTAGAAACAAATAGTTCTAACACAATATCTAGTGACAGGTATTTGCAGTGCTTTGGAGGCACCATTTCAATACAAACTGTGATCATACATGGTATTTAGGAATGGTGACTTGTCGCTTGTAAGTGGAGATACTGTTATGGAATAAGAATTGTCATAAAAGGCATTTAATTTAAGGGCAACCTCAAAGCTGAGGTTGTTTTAAAGTAGTCTCTTCTTAGTGTACGAAGCTACAGCCCAGCTGCTTATTGGCAACACATAGAATCATAAGCAGTGGCAGAATTACTCCTTTTATAATGTCCTTGGGACACAAGCAATGTGATCATTATAAAATGGTGCACTTACAAGCTTAACACATGCAGTATAATTTTGGTTTGATGTACACTGTGTAGGAAAAGATTATGTGCATAATGAGAGTGAAGTCATCTACTACTTGAACAGCCAGTACCTTGCCAAGTGAGCTTCCCTCCCACAGGGATCCTCCAGAGTACAGCTGGGAGAAATAGTTTGCCCAGAGCCTGTTCTTGAGAAAGGCAGAGGATTTTCACTCAGGTTGATTTCAATGCATAATTTTTATCCAGGAAAAAAAAAAAATCAGCAAACAAAGCACCTAAAACTATCCAACCAACCAACAAACCAAAAAAAAAATACAAAGCCAAACTTGAATCAGAAAACCTTTCTCATCTTTTTTAGAAATATCTGTGTTTTGGAGCCTTGAGAAATGTAATAAACATAATAAAAATGTGAACTTCTAACTACTGGTCCCCACCCTGTAAATGGAGTGCAAGTGGAAGCTGATCATGGTCTGGTTGTTCTAAATGAATTCCTGGTCTTGCTTGCTTATAAGATAAATCATGATTTGGGTTGTCCCAAAACACAGTGAGCTTCTCTTTATCCATTAGGGTTCACTCTGCGAAAGCAACCTTGTGGCCCAGCTTAGACCAGGGGGCTTTTGTTTCAGCTAGCCTCTAAAGCCCCCCTGCTTTACACTACTCTCTGAACTCTGGCTTTGCTCCACAAGCCAGAACAGAGAGTAAGTATCTTTTTGTGCCCGCTAGGACACTCGAGGACCATCATGATTGCATCCTCTCCTGAGAATGCAATGTGTATAATCTGGGCTACCCTATCCTTCTGCAGGCTAGGCAGTGTGGGACTAGGTTACTGTGCTTTTGCTTCCAGGTTATGTACTCAAGGCTTACATTACTGTATGGAATTCTGTTGAGAAGATTATAAAGATACAGGCTATCTGAAAATCCAGGTCCAGGTCTGGCTTCATATTTTAGATTTGTTAAGTCCAAGGCTGTTCAGAGCAAAAATGTTTGCTCTGGCCTCTCATGGCTCTTTGCCTCTCTGCACATGTGTATATGTATATGTCCTGGTTTCAGCTGGGATAGAGTTAATTTTCTTAGTAGCTGGTACAGTGCTGTGTTTTGGGTTTAGTATGAGAATAATGTTGATAACACACTGATGTTTAGGTTGTTGCTAAGTAGTGCTTACTCTAAATCAAGGACTTTTCAGGTCTCACGCTCTGCCTTTGAGCAGGTGCACAAAAAGCTAGGAGGGAGCACGTCCAGGACAGCTGACCTGAACTGGCCAAAAGGGTATTCCATGCTGTAGAATGTAATGACCACTGCTAACTGGAGGGTATTGACTGGGAGCTGGTCATTGAGGGACAAGATGGGCATCAGTGAGTGGGAGGATGAATGATTGGATTATGCATAACTTCTTTCTTGTGGGTTTTATTCCTTTCCCTTTCTAGTTTTTATAATTATAATATCCCAATTATAAAACTGTTCTTAACTCACAAGTTTTACCTTTTTTTTATCTTGATTTTCCTCCTCATCCCATGGAGGGTGGGAGGAGTGAGCAAGTGGCTGCATGGGGTTTAGCTGCTGGCTGGAGTTAGCTCATGTCAGTATGAATACACCAGGCAGTCTGTACAGTGTGTGGTTATGTGTGTGTGCTTGTTTATGTCCCAGCATAAGCCTCTGCATGTGGGTATAGCAAATACCATAAACACAGAGATACAGCAGCATTTATTATTCCTGTAAAAGAAGCAATTGTGTCATCTTTGTCTATGTGCTGCTTAGTAGAAGACAGCAGAAGTATAGGTTGTCACATGACAGCCAGATCCAATCCTCATACCTTCCTTTAAGCAAATTGCTCTTGCAGCAAAGCCAACAGGTAGAAAGTTTGTTCAGACAAAGAAAAGGGATCTTCAGAGGCAATCTCAGGAGTGCATGTGAAGCAGAGGAGGCAGCAAGGTGTCAAGGGGGGGCCCTCATGTGCTCCTTCTCCACAGAGGGACACACCAGGCAGCACAACACAGCCAGGCAGTGTTTGTTGAAAGGTCAGGGTGGCTGCTGTTCGCCCCTTTGCTGTCTCTGGCTCGCCTCAGTGGTCGAGGTGAAAGCAGGAGGGGATGTGGCACAGCTGCCTCACCAAGTATCACCACTTTCAAATTCCACTTCTTATCTCAACCCTTCTTCCTTGTTGCTAATTACCACCTACTCCAAGATGTCAAGAACATACTCCCAGGAATAAACTGCTAGATAAACAAACCCCAGACAAACATCAAAGCTTAAAACAAACTGATAAGTCCCTTTGATTGATTTTAAGGGTCGGTGGGGAGAGGTGTGTTTGGATTGGAAGGTGCAAATGTTGAGCGGAGCAGCACCTGCTGCCTTGTGATCTCACCAAACCATTTGGCTTGAAAAGGCTGGGAGATAGGGAATCAGAAATCCATTTGGAGTTACAAAAGCAGCAGGGGAGGCTTAGATGAACAAAGGGGCTCTCCAGGCAGGGCTGTGTGCTGTTTTTTGTCAGCTTGGTATCACATTCCCTGCCCCAGCGTGACAGACAAATGCCAGGCCAGATGATGTGATATGATCGGCCTTGCTGGGGTGAGGTCTGTACCTGTATTATATGATGGCAGCAGATGCTGATTCAATATGGGGGCAAGCACAGACCTTAAACCAAGGCTTAAACTTCTCAGCAAAAATTATTTCCTGGTACCTGTGTGAGAGGGCAGGAAGGGCATTGTTCAGAGACAAGGACAGGCTTGGGATGTGCCTGTGTATGGACAGAGCACTTGTGGAAAATGCTCAGTTGGAGAATAAAACATGTATATGACTGCAGAGCTCCCCCACCCCTTCCTGGGGTCTCACAGACTCTCAAACCTGCTCTGCAGAGACTGTGCTTACCTCAGCTGACGTAGGAATCGGAATCCAGCTCATGCCAACTAAACCAGAGATTAGTAGAGAAAGCTTACAAAGGCCTAAATATGCCTAAGATCAAAGTGATACAATTTGCTGTGATAAAGCAGGATATCTTTCCCCCTCTTAAGTTCCAGTGCTGCAAAAATACTTCCATGCTCTTAACTACACTCATACAGTAATGCCACAGTTACTGACGGGCTCTCCATATGCTCAGTTAAGCAAGTAGGATTCAAGGACTCAGACTCCTATCAGCTAATTTCATGTACTTGTATTTGTGCCTAGAGGTGTTTCAAATGCTGCAGTGATGTGCTGAGGTGGAGCTACACCATTCATGCTTTAGCATTTCCTCTAAAGGTGACTCTCCACTGAGGAGAGCAATTGCAGTGGAAAGGAACACGGCATGACTGGGACTTCTGCTTTGATTGTACTGTGCACAGTTAAAAGGGAAAAAGGTGCAGCCTACAGAGTTATTTTACTTAGTTGCTTCCATGGGTAAATTAGCCCACTGATGTCTTACTAGAAAATGTTCGTTTTGTCCTAGGTTTTCTGGGAGGTTGTTTATTTTTTCCTCTGGCAATGAGGGGGAAAAAAAGAGGGAGGGGAAAAGGCCGTCTCTTTTTGGTAATGAATTTAATGTAACTGATGGAAATTCTGACTTAAAGCTCATGTTTACCAAGCTCAGCAGTGCTAAAAAGTCTTTCAGTTTTCCCTATTTCTTCAAGTGAAAGTAAAGGAAATGACACTAAAGAAATGATGGGTGGCTGAAAAAAGACAGTTCATGTTACTGAAAAATGGAAGTGGGTGGATGTTTCAGAAATGCTTGATCAACATTTGAAAAAAACCAGGACCAATGTCTAGGAAAATAGTTTACCCTCAGGAATAATAGGAGAAAAGTAATTTTAAGTAAACTACTGAAATTCTCAACTTGAATTTTCATCATACAAATCCAATTCTTGGATCATTACTTATCCGGTTATAGACTGGGAAGTTGTGCTCAGTGAAAAACAAGCAATGGAGGTTGAATTTCTGCAAATGAGTTTTCAAAACCATATTTATTTCAGGACAGAGTGACTGACTCAGCCCTATTACTGGCATTGCCTACAGTGTTTAAATGGTGTTTCAAGATGCAAATATACACAAAAAATGATAGCAAAAATTACCAGGCATGCTCCATTTCCCAGTGATTTTCACTGAAACCACTTGGAGCGTGTGCAACAACTTTAATATGACTGAAGAAATATTGATGTACATTGAAGAGATCAAGGAGGGACATGTTTTTCTGACTCTCTACTTACAAAAAAAAGAAAAGAAAAAAAGTAACATCACCTCTTTGTACATTAGACTTTCTGTCTACTGAAATGGCACAAAAAGAACATCTCTGAGGACTTTCCAGTGCCAGTAGGGGTGATTTATAGCTTCAGCACTATTTGTTTTAATCTCGGAGGGAGGGGAGGAGGAAGGGAATGGATTCGATGATACATAGAGAAACATTATTTCCCAAAGGCAGATTTTATTTCTTTAACAATTTATAAAGCTCCAGAAGTGAAATATCACTATTTTGGGACTGGTGTTATATATCAATGAGTTTAGCAGCTGCCAGGCTTATGCATGTATTTTGTACTGTACATACAGTGCAGAGGCCATTGATTCAACAGTGGTAACAGGGTCTTTATTGTCATTGTTGCAGTAGATCACCAAATTTTGATCTTAAGAGACAGACCATACACTGAGAAATGTCAAAGGCAAACTTGTACAATAAGCAAACCCTGTTCTACCTCCACTAATCACCCTACTAACTGCCTCAGCTGCTGCATCTCATTCTGCACTTTGCTAGTAGCAGATCTGACCACAGTTCTGCAACTGTTAACTGTGTAGGCAAATGAATGTGACCAAATAATAAATATATTGATAAAAACTTTCTTGAAGTCCAGTGTGGGGAGGTGGCTGTGTACTTTGGGGGAGGTAGAAAAAACAAATCTTGTGACTCTTACTGTAGTTGTACTAGCTTGATATCCTCAATGTAATACTTCAGGGAGTACCTGGATTTACAGGAAAAATACAAAAAGTCCACTTTAAGTTGGAAAATGTAGTGATCAGCAGTGACAACTGTTTTAATAGAAGATTATTCTACCAGTTATTGAGAGGTCTCAAAATATGACTGTATGCAATTCACAGGTCCATGATGACTTTCTGCCTGAATGCAACTAATTATGAAACCAAAGAGCTTTTTCCTCTTAAGACTTGAAGGAATCTGAGGTAATAAGACAGATAAGATACTTTTCCTTCGGAAGGTACAGATATATGTTTCATTTCGGAGTTTTACACATAAACCAGAAAAGAAACTTTCAGAGGGTCTCTGCAGCCCTCCCCTTTAAAAAGGGCTCTGTAGTCATGGCCTGTGTTACCTATGTTTTCATCTCTCAGAGCACAGCTGAGGTGAGAAAGGATATAGCTCTACTGAGATACAGACACTGTTCCCCTGTGTGTTTTCTCTCCCTTTTAACTTAGTTTTGTTTGTGTTGGAGAGAAATCTAGTTTTCAGCTCTGTGGCCACAGAGCCTTTACTGTCAGCAGAATCAG
The DNA here is from genome assembly GCA_018697195.1 of Certhia americana. Classification (NCBI taxonomy): domain Eukaryota; kingdom Metazoa; phylum Chordata; class Aves; order Passeriformes; family Certhiidae; genus Certhia; species Certhia americana. The sequence continues at coordinate 111,944,421 of CM031858.1, forward strand.
TGTATTTTCCCTAGGCAAAGGCAAGAGAGACAATGGCAGGGCAGTATATACAGTGTGCATTGTTACAGCCTCAGCAGGGACTTCTGGTATGGGAATGATTATGGGAATACAGAGTGAACTAGAGCCATATTCTTCCCTGAGAGTGTTGAGACCCCAGAAAGCTCTTGCAGACACTGATGCCTTTTTCATTGTTTTTATTGTGTACTATCTCTCTGGATTTAGCTTATTATTATAGGATGTTTGACTATTTATTTGCTTAGAAATAATTTAGGCCAGACTTTGCTGAAGACTCCACTTGACTTGAGATGCATCAAAATTCAAAAGATGAGAATCAAAAGTTTTCTTGATATTAATCTTCTATTGATATCAGTGATATTAATTATCACTGTTGAATCAAGGTTTTGAAGATTGCTGGCTATGGCAGTGAAATGGGGAGCAGATTTATTCATTTCTGGTGGAGCTCACAAAGCAGAATTCTGCTGAATTTTTCAGTTCCTAAGAATGTCTGCATAGTTTGTTAATCCCTGGAAGTGGGAAGCCAGACTTTAGCAACAGCAGGAGGGACTGGACCTTTGGTGTTTGCTAGCTCTGAAACTGGGATTTAGCCAGATTATTCTTCATTTCTCACAAAAGGGGAGTCATAGTGCTTGCTGAAGCCAAATGACAGTTGTGGGAGCTGAAACTTCCATTTACTACATACAACAGCAAAGCTAAGAGGAAACTATGGCTGCCAGATGTTTATTTTACATCCTGCAGAGGATGCAGATGTCTTTCTTCAGCAATGGACATTTTGTGATATTGTTTAAAGGCTGGTACCTAAGGAACTGTTTCTAGATTGTGACTTGAACCATTTCTGAGTGGAGTGGAGCAAGGATCCCTTTCCTCTTTGCAGGTTACCTGAGGCAGCTCAGAACCTGGGCTGAAAGAATAGCTAGGGATTTTTTGGCTTCTTCTTACAAGATGGCTTACCAGAGAAAAGTGGGTGAGAGAATAGCTTAAGTGGTGGCTTCCTTCCTGCAGCAATTTATGCAGAATCTGAGGAAAGGGAATTGAATTGAACCAAATTGAATCGAATCAAACTGAATCGAGTATTTCAGGTGGAAGTGACTTACAATGATTATCTGGTCCAGCTGCCTGAGCACTTCAGGGCTGACCAAAAATTGAAGCATGTCATTAAGAGCATTGTCCAAATGCCTCCTAAACATTAATAGACTCATGACATCAACCACCTCTCTAGGAAGCTTGTTCCAGTGTTTGATCATTGTTGATGTAAATAATTTCTCCCTAATACCCAGTCTAAGGACTACAGACTCCAAGGAAGAAGAGCTTGAGAAAAGCATGAAGAAATCAGCCTTTGCCCAGCCGTTGGGTTGCAAGTGAAGCATCTTTGAAACCAGCCCTCCTAAAAAAGGACCACTTAAAGAACATGGTCTTTTTGTATTATTGCCTACTGGAGTACCTTAAGGTTGGTAATAAAGTAGACACTACATCTTGAAATCAAACAAAGCATTATTGACTTACAGTAAAAAAATATAAGAGGGAGAAAAGTTGGGACTGATGGGCTTCCAAATAAATTAGCCTTTGCAACACAGAAGAGTTTGTACTCTGTAAAAAGTCAAGGAGAGGAACTAGAAATGAAACAGTGGAATAAAACAAGTCAAGGATATCTAAAATTCAAATCATTAAGGTGATATCTGTAAACAACTGTGTCCTCAAACGATAAACTACAGAGAAACCTAGATGCAACCTGAACAAAAATGAAGGAATATGAACACCTAAGAAGACAAATGTTTATTCTGCTGGCAACAAGGCTACATGGTTGAACACATTTCTCTAAGTGCTGTATGCTACATCTGTGCCAGTCACACTCACATGCATACAAATGCAAGGTCAAGCCTTGAGCAGTGGGTGATGATTGCTCAAGCAGTTCAGTCGTTTGCACAATATCAATGAATATTTTCCATATGATGTCTGTGTGTGAGTTAGGCGATGGCACAAAGCAAGGATCTCTCTGAATAAGTAGTCTATATGCAGCCACTCTGCTGTTTTGGGAAAATGAATCTCACAACGTTGCTGTTAGACTAACCCATAACTCAGACCATATCCTGGAATTCCCTGATATTGTGCATGATCTAGCTTATAACTTTATTGGTACTTGCTATAAAACTCTTTAGGTTCTCTTCTATTTCCTTTGATGGATCGAAATCTTTCTAATTTCAGCTATATTATATAGCCAGGCCCTATATAATCCCAGTGTTTGCATAAATTAGACTGCAAAACTGTGGTCAGCTGTAAGTGGTTTACAATGGAAACAGCCTGAGTCCATAGGTAGGCATAGGTCATCAAGAAATTCATGAAATAAGACTTTGGAGAGATTAGTAGCCCTGAGCTAGAGCAGGGACTCTGTTCTAGGAGAAAGTATGTCACTATGCATGTGTGAATGCTCATGGCTTGATCTTAGGCAATAATCATAATTAGAAAAATTAGTTTCAATTAGCTGTCACACAAGAATGACATGTGGGGCTTCCCATGTAGAAAGATAGGGAACTACAAATCTTGGTACACTTTGTTGGACTGTGCTCCAGTTCCACACCAAAACATCCTCATTGTGAATAGAGAACAAGTCACCCTGGCCTTCACCCAACACTCATAGCCAAACAAAGCATGAGGAGGTGGAGGCTGCTTCATGGTGAGGTGAAGATAGAAGCACATTGAACACGTAGACAATGAGGATGCAGAGAATTTCTTTAGCTTCAGGGAACACTGGGCAGAGGGAACTGTCAGTCCTGCAGTGACGAGGTAACAATACACCTGTTGAAACAAGCACAGAACCAGTCAGAAAACTTGTGCTTCTGATCCTAGACATCTGTTGACTTTTGAGAGACTCCAGCTGCACTCTGAAAAATGTCGAGTGTTTAGGAACTAGAGGGTGGGAAGAAGTTCAGTGATTTATAGGGATGCCTAACTTATCTTTCTAGATTCTGCACATGCTTATCAGAAGCCTGTGAACTCTTGAGACAGTTAGCACATTGTGGGCGTATGGTGTGATACCAACAAACAGGCATTTGAAGGAGTAAAGAAAAATGTAAGTGATATAGCAGGCTTTAAGCATATCAAGCAAAGCAGCCCAGGAACTATGGGGACTATGTCTACATAGACACACCTCTGAGCAACTGTGATAGATCCTTTGGAACATGCACCACAAATGTGTGTCCAAAGCAAACCCATCCAAGGGATACCCTAGCGTAAACAGTCTACTTCCCTCTCCCTTAAATGTCTGCAGTAAATTGCTACCAGTCTTTTTTTTTTAGGGACACCAAATATATACTATGTCTATAAAAGTAAGAAGTCTTCAGGAGAAAAAAAAAAACAAAAAAAAAGAGTTAATAAGATTGTTTCTGATAAGGTAAAGCTGTTTGTTTTTTCTTCTGTGGCAAGTGGAAAGAAGATGTGTGTGTCTGACTGGCTTGCACTCGAACAAATCGTGGTGATGGTGCCCTTGTTCAGGATTTGAATATTGATTAATTTTTAAGTGCACCTGGCACTAGATGGAGAGAAGGCTTGGACTCTGGTATTGAAGGTTGCCCAGTGTTCCTGGTGGGCTAGATTTTCAAATGCCTATCTCTGGCATTGGAGGGACAAAGGTGTTCACCCATGTGGCCACAAGATGAATTTAGGCACCTCTTAAAATTGAAGAACAAGATAAGATGTTGCATGGATACAACTTGTGGGATTTTAGAAAATGGACTGTAAGAAGTAAAGGAAGCAGACTACAGCAATTGTCACCAGAGCTCTGATGCACAGGGAAAGAGGCATCTGGAAAGGATGAAATGACTGAGATTTTGGAATACAGAAATCCAATTACTTTACCTTTGGTTGGGACATGAACATGAGATCACACCAAATCCATTAGAAAGAAATGTATGAATAAGCTGGTACTAAATACATGAAAACACCTATCCAGTGTAGTTGTTGAAACTACATGGATCATGAAGGAAAGAGTAAGGCTTGTGAGCATTTTGAGGGCTGATAGACACATATGCAGAATATCCTTTTGTGAATATAAAGAATCTGGGACCCTGGAACAGAAGAAAAAATCCCTAAATATGCTACAGTACCTTTCCATCCCTCACGAGACACTTCAGGCAGCTGAAGCTAATGTGCTAGGAACAGCAAAATGACTCATACTCCAGCATTAATCGCTTCATAATAAAAGACCACAGGATGTTACTTTTTGTTTGGTGAGTAGTGACTATGGTGTGTAACACATGATCCTGAGTGCAGGGGGCCAAGCGATCATACTATTGGATTTAGGGGAGGCATGAAAGCTTAAATAAAAACCTAGGTCTTCTAGAGATGAGCCAGGGAACATACTCAGTGGCCAGACATGAAAGGCATACGTAGAAGAGTGTGAATAGTGCAAAGTGCTGGCAGCAGCAGGAGACTACTGTCTGATGACAGCCCAGGGAAACACTGTGAAGTGCTCTGTTCATACTGCAGAGCAGAAACTGCGTTGTTAAAAAAAATTATAAAACAATTTCTAAAAGCTGGATTCTCTTTTTAGATGAAATCTTTTTCTTACAAGGCTATTTTTTCCACTAGTTGTAGTGTAGTACTTTAAACAGCCAGGAGCCAATGACTGCTGGAAAGAGCATAAGACAGATGACTACCAACTTTCGGCACAGGGAAAGCTGGGCAGAACTGTTGACTCACAGGTGTGTCACTAAATCACTCTGCCAGCTTGAATTGTTCCTCGGGTGATGCAGTCTGAGCACCACACCTGTCTAAGGGCTGTGCCTGCACAGATGAAGAAATATGAATCCAATTAGCTCATAAAGAGAAAAAGATTGAGAGGGGAAAGAAATGAATTTTTTCTCAGTGTACATGCACATGAAAGCAGGAAGCCCGAGGAAGTAAGAAGAGCTGATTAAGGTAAAGGACTCTCAAAAGTAACTGCTCAAAAACTGAACATGAATACATTCAGACTGGAAAATTAGAATTAATTTCTCACGAACAAGGAATAGATAAAAAAGAGTTGTATCTAATTCAGTAAGAAGCTAAATCAACTCAGGATGGGACATTTTCTAAGTTTGCAGGAGATAGATTCACAGCTTGAGGATTTCCCTTTTCATCCTACATTCCTATATCTTAAAAAAGGTTTAAGATTTGCATTCAAATATGCTAAGTGTAACTGTTTACAACTGTAGGTATTCCTGCCAAGGCTGGTCTGTAGTTGTGATATTTATGTACAAATGACCACTTGGACATCTATCTTCTGGTTTGTGCAACCATGTAGCTTGTGTGTACGAAAGTGGTTGTGCACTCAAATAGACTTGCACAGTGCTGTGTGTACAGAGCCCATGGAAATGACTTAAAAATATCTTGAAGTGAAGAGATTAAACAGCTATGTCTGCCATAGTTATTTGTTTCATTGCTAATTTCAGCACTCTCTAAGCCTCAGCATATGAGTTATGAACATTAATTAACCTACCTGTAACATATTGGCAACACAGATATAAAAATTTTAGTGTTTGGGGATTTTTCCTAATATGTTTTTAAAACTGTTAGTGGGAAGGTTCCCTTCTGAAACTGATTGTATGACTTTCTAAAGGCAAAAATACCCTTTTTATATTTTTTAAGATATCCTTATTTTTCTCCAAAACAGCAAGAGAAAATCTGGATGCTATCCTTTGGGGAAACACAGACTTAACAGGCTACTTCAGCTAACCCCAAAGTCATTGGGAGTGAAGATCTCTGAAATCTCATGAGCTCCAGTTTAGCAAAAGACTTTAGCACATCCTTAACATTAAACATGTGGGCTGTGCCTTTGAAGTCAGTAAGTGTACTCACATGCTTTCGTCTGCTGCTGGATTGAGCTTTGACCACCTGTTTTTTATCTCAGCAGGACAGAGCACCCAGTCATTCCTGACATCCCCTTACTCATGCTAGTGGTTCCTGAGCAGTCAATAGGCCCACTGTGCATGCAAGGCTTGATCACTTCAGGCAATGTTAAGCCCACCAGTAGCACTGGAAGTTTTGTACTGTTTGGCATTCTGCTTGGGCTTCTTTTTTTTTTTTTTTTTTTTTTTTAAATTTTGACTGATAATTCTGTTTGAGCTGCATTGCTCCAGGGATTCCTGCACTCTTCTCCTCCAAAAGCCAGACAGACTAGTTAATAAACATACATAATTGCAGGCATTTCAAGGCAGAAATTAGCTTATCCCTTGTAAATTCATTTATTCACTTACTTGAGTCAAGCTTCCATTATTTTGTTTTTCTTATACCTACTGGAGGGAACAGAAATCCCCTAAGCTCCTTCAGGCTGCATATTCACGCCTTTTTCTTCTAAAGTGCCAAAATACTCAATTTGTATTTTCTTCCTCAGTCTGCAATGAAAATAAGGTAATGGAAATTCAACTCCAGTGAAAAATCAAGTGCATATAAAGTGCAATCTGATGAAGAAGATTTATTTTGAGTATCCAGAGATATGGCTGCTAATTTCCTCTTCTGGGGCCCAGACTCTGAAAGTACCTTTCTTTTGGGGAATGGCTGTGTGCCACTGGCTGGTATCACTGGCTGGCTGTGCCCGTTTGCTGCTTATGGCCTGCCAGCTCCAGCATTTTCCTGTATTGACAAACAGAGTCCTTGACCTACTTTTGGAGACTAAGGTCTGATTCTCTTCTCAGACTGATTTTGAGGCCAATATTGTTTTACTGCATTTGTTGGAGTAACTACTGCATGTAAAGCAGAGAGAAGAGAAGACAACCACTGGAGGCAATAAATGGATTTCACTAACAGTGTTTTTGGGTCTGTAGACAGTTCCTTGTTCTCTGTCGTGCCACTGCTATCGAGTTGCACATGGTTTTCTGCTGACTGTTCTGGATATTCACATTGCCTTCTAATGCCATTGACAGATGCAATGATACATCCTGACACTAGCAGACTGAGGTCTAATTTTGCTACCTAGAAAACATCAGTGAAAAGGAGTGAATTTTCACAGAACAGATTCAGGATATTGACATTTCTTCTATGTTTATGAGAGGAAATGACCATTTTGCCCTCCATCAAATTTGCAGATGCTCCCTGGAACATTGCTCTTGATAAATTTGTAACTACAATGTCTCATTTTTCAAACCTACATTATTTTGGAAGAAGTAATGTCATACTGGGCAATGGAAAGTAATCTGCCTGGGTGAGAAAAGTAAAAATTATACAAAGAGAAAAAAGGGAATAAAGATGTTTGCAGACAATCAACTTATGAGAAAGGAGTGGGGTCTGTGGGTATTTTCATTTCAAAATTCTACTGAAGGAGATTTTGTTATTTCTTGTGGCTCAAATGTTAATCAGACATTATGTTCTCATAAACAAATTGTAATATAGAGATTGAACTTCAGCCTATTTTTAGATTTACTGGGTTAAGAAAAACAACCACAGTGGAAAAACAGTAGTGAAAAAAATCAGACTTTTGGAGCTCCTCTGGCTCTTCTTTCATTTTGCAACATTTTAAAGTGCTTAGGCAAATGCTCAGGAGGAGCTCAGGAGTCGATAGGTTGAGGATTTTATGAATTAACTCTGAGCTTCAATTTTTAGTTTTAGAAACTAAATGCCAGCACATTGTATTAATTTAAAAAATATACTCGCCTATAATCCACTGTGCTGACACTGTAAGCTGAATTAGAATCATATCTCAAAACTAGCTCTAAACTACAACCATTTCATGTCTTCACACCTCTGTTGATTGCCATCCTCCTGATTTACATCACCAATACATGAAAGGCATCCATCTCATGGCAATCATCTTAATTGAGAAAGCAGAAGGATGATATTGACTCAGGAAAATGGAGACAGTCAAGTATGAACTTTCCATTATTCTGGATGCTGGTTATGAATGTTTTTCCTCTTCTGAACTTTGACTTGTTATGGTTGGAAAATCATTACAGCAAGTAGCTGTAGATGCCATTCAGTGAATATTACATGTCTGTTTGGCTCCTTTTCTAAATCCTTCATTAGAGCTTTGGCCAGTCTGTGTAGTCTTTTCTAGTCAGTCTCATAACTTTCATCTGCAAAAGATGGACTTCAGTGTCCATCCACTACAGCTCCCCTACAGTGTAATGGTGATGTGCCAAATCAAAACACAGTGTAAGATTCCTTCCAATTTTCCTGAAACTATAAAAGTACATTTACTCTCAAAGCAGGTTACTATTTCTGAAAATGACTGTTTGACTGACCTCCTGATTCAAGCCTTCAACCACATAACAGAAAGAGCCTGGTTAGCAGCAATACACATTTGCCTGTAGCAAATTTCTAAGGATGAGAGAAAATTCAGTTTCCAAGCTCATGTAATTTTCACCTTCTCTGTTAGAACAGACAAGCAGTATGCTAGTTTTGGACTTTTCAGCCTCATTTTAAACCTGATCTGTGAAGTCTCATGACTTTAGGCTTATTGAATGAGCCTGACAATGAATGACAAGAAAGAACTGTGGTACCTTTAGAACAACAGAGACTTCAGACTTGTTATAGGAAAGAAATAGAGTACTTTTTATTTTGCACTCTAGTATCCTTCATTCAACCAGGCTCATTCACACATTTTTAGATGGTTTGGCAGGTCTGGAAGAGGTCTAGAAAACCTGGACATTTGCACTGACCCTTCTTTTTCTTAACTCTTCTGAAACATTCTTCCAATTGCTTTAATCCTTTTACATACTACTTCTTTCCATGGATGGTCATTTGATTAAAGTTACAAATATTGAAAAAAAAAAGTCTCCAAAGGAGAGCATCTGTTTTGTTGTGGTTTTAAGTTATTTCAATTTCCTTGGATTGCATGGGGAAGGCAGAAAGCAAAGGGAAAGAAACAGTTCTCTGATTAGAGATACCCTTCCAGCCATATGGTTTCAGTGGGGAGAGAGGACAGGAGAGGCTGACAAAGGATTGTAGAAACAATAAAAGGCAACCAGTTTGTCATCATAAGAAACTGCACAATGGAAGGAAGTCATATCCCTATTAGGTATCAGATTGAGATCTGTGAAAAAGGGTGTCTACTTTGTCATACTGCATGTATTTAGTTTCCCTCTAGGAAATTGGCAGCAGTTACCAAGAACGAGACATATATGACCTGAAGAACACAAAATACTGTGTGATTGTGCTATTTAATTCTCTTCTAGTCTGCTTCCACCGATTGACCAAATTGGATCATTTCTGCAATGAAGAGAAAGAGACTAATAAACAGGTTGTTCTTGCAAAACAAGATAAATCAGAAGGAACACTTGGAAGACCCTAGAGCTAACATAAACTACACAAGTCTTCCATGCAGAGAGAGATAGAGACAAACTGGAAGATAAGGGAGAAGTTCACACAGAAGGGCAACACCTCAGAGACTCAAGGAAATAGGAGTTAAAACACAAGTTCATTAATTTTTGATCAGAAATTCTCTGAACTGAAACCTGAGTTTGTCAATATTTTACATGAGACCAAAGCTGATGCTTTCATTATTCTTGAAAATGAGCCTTTTCCCCAGTTCTCTCCTGTGCTGGTAGACATTGATAATGCTAAAAGCACTAAATTGACATTATGATACTCATAGGGAAACGGCTGGAAACAGAATGAAAATAGGGGTTTTTTTTAAAATCTTCAAGATTTAGTTTTGTAATATTTATTTTCTGAGCGTTATTTCAGTTGCAGAAGTTCAGCAGGAAAAGGGGATTATTCCTCAGGTGATCTAAGGTCAAAAAATTGACATGTACGAAGTGTCAGCTGACAATCATAAATGATTGCATCAAGGAAGTATTCAATTTTAGCATTTAAAATATTTTCTTGTAACCATCCATCTTAATTTCTAAACTTTCAACTTTTTGTTTAAAAAAACAAACTAAAATTCCTTTTTATTAAAAAAAAAAAAACAGCTTCACCATCAAGATATTTTCATTTTCCTTGTTACAATTCTTTCCATAGTTGAACTACAGTGGTACTTTACTATTCAACCATTATATTTTGATGTATCATCAAAGTTTTCCTATAACAAGTGCCCCCTAGAACTGACAGTAGAGGTAAGTGAAATATTCTTCTTTTGCAGGAGAAGTCTTGGTTTTGTAAGCTATCATATCTTATACAGACTCTATTCTTACATTTCTAGAATTTTTGATTACTTTCTCAGTTTTATAAATAGATCAAAATGGTCAGGCCAAGTCTGCACAATTCATTTGAAAAGGGTTGGTCAGTATCTGTTAGAATAAACAGAAGTGAAATTGTATTTAAACTCCTGAAAGGAAAAGATGTTTAATAAGCATGATTTTTTGTTTGGGGAATAAAAACGATAAAGATTTTTAAAATCAGTGAAGTTAGAGCCAAAATATATCCAGAAACAACGTCCAGAAGAATCTGAAATATCTGTTTGGAAAATGACATGCAATCTTGTGTTAGGACTTAGCTGCCAAAGTTGTCTGGCTTCTTCCTGGGGATTATTGACTGCAAGTCTCCAGTGTTTCACAGTGACATGATTGCCACTTCTCTGTTTAGTTAATTGAAGATTTGAGTAACTCATGGTAAAGAGAAACAGAAAGAGCAATTGTCTTGTGGTTGTTTTGCGGTGCACACTTGAAGGGCCATACCCTTCCAATGAGTTAACACCTTGTCCCCAGAGTAAAGAAGGATAAAAATAAAGATCTGAACAGTATTGTTCCAGTTGAGTAAAATTAGAAGTCGTTTTTAGCAGCCGCGGCTCTGCCATGCTATTGTTAGAACTTGTACATTTGCTGAAGTGTTCTGTGTGACGCTGCAGTGTGCGCTCCCTCCTCAGAGTAAGAGCCCTTTTCTGATCGCCTTCGGCAGCCAAGAATGTGCCATATAAAACAAAGCAGCTATTAAAATATGCATAAAAACCAATTTGCTTTGTGCCTAGTTATACCTTCAAGGATGGTTGTTATCAATGTATTTAATCTGAGTCTCTGTGTCTAATCAAGAACTAGAACACAAAATGATTGTAAGCATAATAAAACCATGGCACTAGGAAAGCCAGTGGAGACAGTTTGTGATTTGCTGAAAAGCGTGTGGGGATTGAAAGAGGGGAGGAGAAGAAGGAGGAAGGGGAAGAGGAACCCTATGAAACAGAGAGTTATCCTGTCATTCCTTCTGTTTGAGTGTGGCTTTTGCACAGTTTGTGCTTGCTGGATGGGTGATGAACCCAAATGCTTTATAGTGAGGAAGGATTTTTGTACAAAATTTGCATGTATTGTAACATGGACACTATATGGATAGCCCACAGGACCCTAAACAAGTGCACAAAAAGGACCCTGCCTCTTGTAAATTGTTGGAACAGATTCCTTCTCCCACTAATTTTTGTTGAAACCTTCATTTGCACGTATTAATAAGCTAGTCATGCCAGAATGACCCCAAAAGCATAATTTTCATCATAATACTCTTCTGGACATCAGTTCAACAATTACTGGCATATTTATGGCATTAGCAGACATGAATACTTTATTAATAGAAGTGTACTATTATAAATATATGCTGTTATTACCATTTTCCTTGCAAAAGGGAATGCCATGTGTTAGCAAGCTACAAAGTGTAAGGGAAAGAGTGAGAAAGGTGAAAGGGAACATGCACTCTTGGAAAGACAGACAGAAATTCTAGGTATGGAAAAAATGCACATCCTGCCAGGAATTTATTCTCATTTCAACATGAGTGGAATTTTCATGTCAGTGATTCTATATTTTTGCATGTGCTGATAGAAACCTGTGGATTTAAATCGGCCTTTAAAATCCTGAGATAAGAAAAAATAAATATTTGGTGAGCTTCTACAGAGGTAGAACTTCACGGTGACATCTGAAAGTAGAAGGAAAACATCTATTCAACACCTACCCTTCTTTTCTCTGATCCATTTCCGTTTTGTGAACGCTCCACGTAATAATTTGTGGCAGTATGAGGAAGTACCAGCAACACAAGCTATCTGAAATTTCCACAGAAGCTCAAAACTGCAGACCTCTAAGACACATTTGGATCTATGAATGTGCCCAAATGGATATAAATGTCCATTCTAGAGTCTAGCTTCAAGACCATGGTCCGCCTTGCATAAAACCCCCAACAAAAAAGTGGGATAAATGAGGCACCGATAAAATTACATTCCTCTGCAACATAGCCTGAATGTAATCTTGACTTTAAGGATTGTGCAAGATTGAGGATCTGGAAACCCTTGTAGGTGTTCTGAATCCCTCTTTGCTTTCTGACATCCAGGCACAGGAGTCTGCTGAAGGGTGCACTATGTCTTGGTGTTGCCTCAGAACTCAAGCCAGGCCTTGATCCTCTGGACTGTTGAAAAGTCAGTGGAAAAGATGCAGGTAGACAGTCATTCCCACATAGCTCATTGCTTCACACGTTTCTAACTGAATAACCAGGATCTAATCATATGTGTTTCTTACGTGAATAATATATCTGTTTCCGTCCCATAAGAGCCTTTATTTTACTTTGAACTTTCATTATATCAGATTCTTTTGCAAGTGATAATTAAAACAGTAAGTACCTTTGTCTGGATTCAACTTCAGTAGAATTCTTTTCAGAGAGATACAAATTACGTTCCCCTTTTCTAAAAATAGCATTGGTGGAGGGAGACCTGATATAGTCTCTGTCAAGTATTAGAAGGTCTATACAACAAGCTTTGATTTCCTCTACATAGAAGAATAACCTGGCAAAATTCAAGGGAACTGCAGCCGTTGACTGGAGGAATTTCTAAGGCATTTGCCTCTCACTTACTGAAATGTGTTAGTCCTTGGACATGGTTCCTTCTTTGAATGTGGTAATACTTAGAGCCTTGTGTTGCCTTTGATCACATACTTTAATCATAGAAATTAGAGATGGAACAGACATATTCATTGATCTAGTCCATTTCCTGCTGCTGCAGGATTGGTCTGCAGTTTTTTTTTGAGGGCTTTCTGGTTCTTGCATTTCTCCCTGAGATCAATGGGAGTTCCTCACCCAGATCAAGGGCAGTGAATGGCTCATAACTTGTGAAACTCATACTGAATTATATTTTATACCATGTTGGTGGTACAAATGGTGGAAATAATGGAGTACTCTTCTCATACAGGTGGAAGCGAAGCATCTCATGGAGAAATAAGCACAGTTCATTTGTGCAGGTATTAGCTGAGTAGAAAGAAAAGGATATCACAATTAGTTTTCTGTATATTCAGCTTTCCAAACAGAAGTACCTTCCTGTGAGTGTCATCTGTGTTGTATGTGCAATGTTTTCAGTCAGCTCTTCATTCTTCCTTGATGCTTTTCTCTACATGGAGCTGGTCAAGCTTTTCCTTATCGTGTTTTAAAAATGCTAAATTAATGTTTTGCTGAGTGAAAAAAGTATCAATTTTTAACTGACTGGTTGTGGTATTCCTAACATTTAGCATTTAAGAAAGGACAGTCATAAAGTTTTCATCTCTTATGGCAGAATTTGAAGTTCTGATCTTTGAAGAAATTGCTAACAATTTGCCTAATCATTTATCCTATGGAGATTATGATAGAAATTTTGCTTTTGGATTTCTGGTAAAACAATATTGTCTAATGCAGTGATCAGGCAGTAGGGGCTGTTTACACTTTTTTTTATTACCGAATTTGTTATAATCCCTGAGTCTTTCCTCCACCCAACATTCTCCACATTAATTGTTGTTTCACCTCAGAAGGTTCTGATGCTTTGCAATATTCCCCTGGCTGCCATGATACAGTCTATCTGGCATTTCCTTTTTAGTACAGTACTCTTCAAAGTAATTAAAATATAAGCCACAACATGAAAAAGCCTGAATTCAGCTGTCAGGCATGTCTGCATATCATGGCACTGGTCCGACAGTAAGCTTCTTAAACGATGCCCTGCCACAGCGTTCCATACAATGGAAGATTGCCAAGCAGTTTTTAATTTCATATAATTTAAGCTTGGTGGCATGAATGACTAAGTGTGAAATATAGAAAATTGTCAAAAGAAGTCCAAATACTTGCTGAACTACAAAATCTAATGAGACTTTTCAGCTCTCTCTGTGATTTGGAGTTAGTGTTCATTATCCTATAACAAAACATAGCATCTCTAGTACCTGCTGCTTATTTAATACAGGCAGAAATGCAGCCCTTGCCCTGAACCATGGCAGTGGAAAAAAAGCAGCAGAAGAAAAAACATAGTACGTAGTAGCAAACATGGAACTGCCCTTGCCCTAAATATATTTTAAGTGAGCATCTAATGAGCAGGACCAAAGGAATTCTATGGAGGAGGAAGTCTTAAAATAGTATGGTTGTGAGCTGAGCTGTGCAAGGTATTTGGCTGGCTCTCAACCCACAGAAGGCAAAGTGTCACACAACAGCCCAGTGTTGCTGGGCGCAGGTCATTGTTAGTCCCTGCAGGAAAGGGATTAACTAGACAATTGCCTTTCTGCAGAGCAGAAACAAACTTCCCCATTAATTGCTACCAGCCTCTTCCTGTTCCAGTAGGTTACTCTGGCTTATTTCACTGCAAAGCCTTTGCTGTCGGAGCAGACAGTATCTACAGGCACAGGAGGCACTTCCCAATTAACTCTTTCTGTATTTGCTTCTCTGCATTGCAACCTGATGTGGCAAAACTTGCCTTTTAGGGATAACAAAATATCTTGAAATTTACCAAGGAATATGGATCATTACCATTATACACAGCACATAACTATACAGCATAAAATCCTGTTCACTTTCAGTGTAAGGAAAACCTCATGATTTGTTGTGACTTTTTCAGGAGAAAAATTAATTTGTATGATATTTGGTTTATATTTTTCTACCTTAGCTTGAACTGCAATTGCATAAATTGCCATCCTGGTGCAGAGCAGTAGACTAGCTGAAGTGTATTATTTTCCCTCCCTCCAGCTATTGTCCAGGCTAGATGCCTCTCAGGAAAGTGAGGCTGCAGAAATGCATATTTTCTATCTTTTAGCTCATTGACTATGCACAGACAGAAGTCTGTGCTTTACGTATTACCAAGGCACAAGAATCTTGTAGTTTAAGTTAATACTACAGTATTGCTGCTGAAGGAGTGGCATCTTGTTCCTGTGTTAAAAATATAAATAATACTGGTCTTTTATCTTCATCTGAGGTTTGGAGAGGGGCATAATACAGCCTGATCTTGTTTAAATTTATTTTTTTTTATTCTGTGCTCACTTTAATATGACTGAATATGTTGGAAACTATTCATAGAACTGGCATTTTTTTTCTCTTGCTATCACTTCTAGAAAAATTTCTAGTTACTCATAGTGGTAAGTGGACTATTTGAATATTTGCCTCTTCTGTCTACTCTCCTGCCTCCTTCATGTACATGTATAGCTATTTTTTTGCAACGATTAAGGTTTCTTCTTGTGTAGATGTGTAAAAATATCAAATTTCTCCACTATCCTACAATTAAAATTTTCCCCTTTGTGGATCCAGGAATTTCCTGCATTTTCTGGATTCTTGCTGTCACTGAGCAGGGTTTTGCTGACAATGTCACTCTACTGTCTTGCAAGGCTACACTTCCTGTCTTCACATGTACTAGTAGCTTTTTTCATTTTTCAGTCCTTTTCACTGGTGCTTATGCTCTTTTACTAATGTTTATGCTCCTTCCTCAACCTGCATCAGACCTCACTCCTCACTTTCATACTGGTCTGTATGTCCTCTGTGTTCATTCACACCCTGGGGGAAGGCACCTTCTTATTTCCAAGGGTTTAAAGGTTGTGATCACAATTACATATTTGGGGAAACTCTCCTGGTTTTATATGTCAAGCACCTTTCCTCCTTTCTTGAAGAAACACTCAACCCTGCCAGACTCCCCACGTGCTGTTCTCTTCCTACTGGGAAGGACAGCAAAACTCAGGAAAAACTAAGAAACCATAGAAAGTTCCTCACTGAAACTCATTGCATACCACACTCAGGCACTGTAAAACATGAACTTTTTACCTGAAATACTATTATTAAGTGCAGTAAAGAGCACAAAACCTTGATTGTTTCCCAAAAGTGTTTTTCATGTGTTGCCTGAAATGTGTATGTTGAACCTGACACTTCAGAGGAGGAAAAATATCCCATTTTGGGCACATGATCAGCTATATGGTGATGAAAACATTAGTATATCTTTCTTATTTCATTATTTTTGATTATTATTTTGCAGTTCTTACTGATAGCACTGTATATGCTAATTTTAAACTATATAGCTTGGAAGTATATGCTAATCACTGTTTAGGAAATGGTGTTAATGACTGAAAATGTAAATGACTACATATTTGATAAAGTTTGACTCTGCTGTGATTTTTTTTGTCTGAAATAATCCTTTTCTTTTCCTACATAAATATTGAACATTTTTAGTTCTTTGACTACTTTTGACTACGTGATCTTCAGAATGCCCTATTTTCTGAGTGCAAAATTGATTTTCTACATGTATGCTACCATGAAAGAGACAGCATCTGAACCAGTGACTTTTGAGATAATGAATGAGTTCAGTTTCTGTATCACAATAGCTTGGTAAGTTTGGGAAACTATTAATGGACGACAGACCCATGCATGATTAGGGAACTGTGTTTCTGAATATTATAACAGCTCTACATAGTCACATATGAAAAAATTAAAGAGCTCCAATATTTTTTTCCAGAGACATTTTTTTCTTGAAAGATGGAAGGGTTTCCAGGACTACCTCTAAGCAATGACATCGTTGCTTCATTAAAATAAATCTTTGGTTTCTGCTTTGATTTTTCCCCAAGCCATGAATCCATTGATTCTACAATTTTAAATATTATAGAACATGAATACAGCATTGCAGTTTCCTATA
Source organism: Certhia americana (assembly GCA_018697195.1). Classification (NCBI taxonomy): domain Eukaryota; kingdom Metazoa; phylum Chordata; class Aves; order Passeriformes; family Certhiidae; genus Certhia; species Certhia americana. The sequence continues at coordinate 111,961,207 of CM031858.1, forward strand.
TGATCTTCAATGCCAGACTCTGCTGCAACAAAACCCATGATGGTAATGTAGATGTGTCAAGGGGCTGCCAATGGCCCCAAGCAGAGACTTTATTTCTTACTTGACCTGGACTCTGCCACTCTCATTCTTTTATTACCACGGGCAAAACTCTGTGATATCCTTTTGTTTATTGAATAGGATAACCTAGTGTTGAAGTCTAATAGATATCTATATGCATAAATGCACATATATGTTTTCATACACATATATGTGTATATCTCTATATACAGATATATTGCTCTTGCTGCTGGAGCTGTAGAAATGTGCAATAGCCTGTACTTTTGAAATGTGTCTTAGAATATATCTTTGGATGAGCAATTGGGAAGAGCCAAACACATGCACAGTTAAAGAAGAGCATGAAAAAGAGTACTTGGCCAACGTGAATGCAGTAGGCCTTTTTCCCTAGAATCCTGGCTGTCATGAGTGGAACTTTGGGAGAAAGAAAGATCATTTAAGTGAGTTATTTGCAGGGCAGAACCAGACTTCAGACACATATGCAACTGTGGAGAAGCCACTATCTGCTCCTCACTTTGTTCATCCCATTCCAGATGCTATACAGTAGAAGAATTTTTTTTCCCCTTGGATCTCAAGAAATCCCTGTGGTCAGGTCTCTGTAACCTTTAACTTGACCATGGGCACCAAATGAATACTTTCTACTGAAGGGAAGTCTGCAGCAGAAACCAGTTGCCTGGACCTTTCTTTTGACTTTTTATAAGAGAGAACTGGTCTGTCTTTAAGAAAGGAAGAGATCCTAGGAGCTACAAGTGAACTTTTGCTAAAGCATTTGCTTCACTAGGTCATGAGATTTGCTGTAAAGATTGATTTATATCAGCTTGTATAGGAAGATTATCACATGGATAACAAACCAACAGAAAGCAAAATGTGACAAAGTTTCTAATTCTGGTACTGAACAGTTTAAAGTCTGGTTTTTATTTGCAGCTTCATTAACAGATCAGTAAAGAGGCCAAAGAGAAATTCAATAAATGAATATGTTAGGAGAACTTTGTGAATGCTATTGAGGACAGAAAAACCTCATAAACAATAAATGTTAAAAAGTTTCCTTGAAATGCAACTGCTTATTGGGCTACTTAAATTGACTGCTAAAATGAGGTTAGGAAGGGTTTTGCTTTTTATTATTGTTATGTTTCAGACTAAGGAAAATCTGTGGGGGAAAGCAACTGGTTTGCTTTCTCCTGTATTGTGGGCGTGGTCTCTTGGCTCCTAAGAGCTTTCTCTGCCAAGTTCACTGCTTTTGAAGGGGTCCTGAGCAGTACAAAACATTGTTTTTCATCTTTACAACTGTTTTGAAGTTGTTAGAGAGCAGTGGAGTAATTTTACGGCCTAAAGAATAAGGGAAATCAGCTGAAGGATCAACGCTCTGTGGAGCTTTCTAAAGGAAACACCTCGAACTACAAGGGCAGAATTCATCATGCCTCGTGACCCTAATGAGTCTTGCATTCCCATTGCCAACCAAGGGTTATCAGAAAGAAGGTCTATTTGCTGTGTGTTAAAATCAAAGTGAGAGATTTCTACTGTAGGGATCTGTTCTGTTTTCCTAACAAATTGGTTCTTTGTTTTGTCAAACCTTGAAGAATGTCACAATCTCCTGATGATCTAAGACATGAGTCTCAAAATGAAATAATAGACTTTTGTTCTAACCCAGTCTTATGGAGAGCAGTACATGAGCATCAGACAGACATGATGTGTCATGTTGCAGATCTGAGAGAGCTCAAAAAACCCCAGAACTGAAACCTGCCACACTTTACCTCTGATGCTGGAGGGCTGAGTGGGGGAGGAGGAGGCAAGGAGCCAGCAGAAGGAGCGCGTGGGCACCAGCCACTCACTGCCCGGCTGTCTTGCTGCCTTGAGAGCTGGAAGGGAGAAATTATCATTTGAATCTGCCTTTTGTCCCAGACATATGGCACCAGGAAATCACTAACGTGAGAGAAGGTGCTCTCAGCTTCTACTTACATGTCTTACTTGGTCCAGAAAGCTGCTAAGAAAAGCACACTCTGAGCTCTGCTGGATGGAATGAAACTCAGTACACACCTGGTACTTATTGCTAATCACCATTTTTACAACCATAGTGACCTGTTACCTCTGAGTACTGCATGATTTTTGGTGTTATAATTTCTGAGGGCTTATCTAAGTAGCACCAGTAACCACTGGAATTAAAAATTCCACTTATGACAAACTTCAGTTAAATCAAATGTGGTCACAGTCTGATAGATCTGGGTAAATACTGCAAATCTTAAATGGAAAGAAATTTTTGCCTTTTTCTTTTTTTTTTTTGCTATGATATTTCAATTTAAAATAGCCAACTATAGATTATTTCTCTAGAAATTTGTCCATGTAGGTTGCACCTGTTACTGCTTAATAATCTGATGTCTAGGCATTGGATGTTGGAACAAGATGACTACTTTTTCTGTGGTCCTGACTATTACAAAGTCTGTAATGGGCTCAGTCTTAGCCCAGTTTGTGCTGAAGTACTGAATTTAAGCACTTGACACCAAAATTTTGTCTTTAAGTACACTTCAGCATTATTGTCAAGGCTAACTTTTGTTCAGTATAAGTCCTTTATACATGCCTGTGTAAGGAAAAACGTTTTAGTATCTTTAAAAATAAAATTTAAAATACCCAGAGGAATTTGAAATTATAACCCTCCTCCCACCCTTGTTTTATATATGTATATGTATATTAGTATTTTGACATGACTGACTTTGTAAAAAAAGAATAGAGAGATTTGATAAGGCAATTTTAAATTCTTATTCCTGTGTGCTGAAATAGGCTGCTTTTGCTAAGATGCAATGATAGTATTCTTTTTTTTTTCTAGATAAGCCTAAAAATCTAGCAAGAGTTTTCTCCCACTAAAATTTACTGAAATTTGCCCTTCAGTATTTTCCTCTCAGAAGTCCCAACAGATATTTTAAAACCCTTGTGAAAGGTGAGATTATGACTCACAAAGACTGACTGACAATTTTTTATTTCCAGATTTTAACCTGAATCTACGTCCTGTATGTGTATATAGAAAGGAGCTATTAAGTACAAATTAGGAGTTTCCTAAGCGAATTGGGCTTTACAGTAAATATGCCAATTCAGGTCATTGAAATTCTTCAGCTTGGAACACTTGAATTTACAATTGGAGTAAAAATACAATAAATAACAAGACACAGCAACGTGCAAGTAGCTGTTCCATACTTCAAAGGTAGCAAGCTTTGAGGCACCAAGCCAAAAGATCAAGGACCAGTGGGTTTTCTGAGTGTGAATTATTGCTCTGTAATTCATGCTCTGATATAAAATGCAGAATTGGTAAGATCATTAGGTGAATGAGCATTAAATATTGCCAAATCAAATGTTAGGTTGATAACACAGAAAGGTAGATTGGGGTTCTACTCTCTTTGAATTTATAGCAAAAACAGAGGACAAATTAGGTTTACAAAAAGTGAAGCTGCTGTGTGATCTTTTTGTGTATAGATTTGCATGTTTTAACAGGAGATGAGTTTAGGTTAAACCCGTCATTGCTGGAGGACAAAAACTTTGGAAGTTGAATATATATTCAATAGCTTAACATTGTTAAGACACATAGTATAGTCTTTCAGCATTACTTGAAAAAGCATTGACACTAGGCAGCTGTCACAAAAACTTTTAAATTTAGTCATATATAATTGTATCTGACCTATCTTTAAATGTTCCATTTGGGTTTCACCTCAAGCGTTTGGAAGCCTTCTTGATGCATGAGTTTTGTGACTTTTAAGAATGGAAACATAAGCAAACGGTAATGAGACCATGACTATAGTGACATTTTCTGTTCACTCTGATGAAGCAGATTCAAGTTATTGTCCTGCATGCTTTCAGCTGGAAAGGAGAAAGTCAGTAATGGTGTCCCACCTAAACAGAGAAAACCTCCACTTAGTGCATATTGTCTGTTTAGATGGCATATTTTATCTGGGTTTGGACATAAAGGCCTAGTTCCTTAAGGGTGTTTATGAAACTAATTTCTGAACAAGTACCTAGTATCTCATGAAATTAAGCACTGATATTTAAGAATTTATGGTGTTCATCATCTAAGTGCTACAAAATGCTGAAACAGTAGTGAAATAAAGCAGTCTTAATATCTTTCTCCTCTGTAACTTCTCTGAAACTTTTTAACTGCAGCTTTTCTATTGTGGAGATAATTTCTGAGGTATGTTATAGAAGAACTTTAAAAGCATGGTGCTTAGAGATGTGGGTAGAATTAATTACTGACAGAAAAGGTCCTTGTCTTCTAGTTGATGATGCTGGTAAGATTTTGTCCACATTTCTTTATATTAATATTTTTCATGGAAGCATCCTACTAGGGATCTCTCTCTCTCTCTTTCCAATGTAATTGGCAGCAAACAGACCACTGTGAAAGGCACTACATAGGATCACTGATGAAGGCACATGTTTCTCAGGTTTCATATGTCCCTGCCCAACTGAATGGCTTTGACCAGAGTTTCACCTGCTCACAGAGCAAGGGCACAGGTCTCAGAGCTGAGGCATCTCTGTTTAGTTGAATTTAAACTTTTGCATATGGAGAAAAAATGGATAAATGAATGAACATTTTTTATTGCCTCACCTCCCAATTATCTTTTTGCAGAGTTTAAAAGACTGGCAGAAGTATTCGTCTTCTCTGCCTTTTCAGAGGGTTTGTGTTTGCCAGAAAAAACAGAATTTGACATTTTACCAATGTAACTGAGGAAGAAAATGGCAAAATTAAAAAAAGACTAGGTTCACTCAGGGGCTACACTGATACTCGAGGGCAAAGAAAAGAGATATTCAACAAGAACTTGAAGTACATAAAATAATAAGCCTGCGGTCCTTAGCAAAGGCTTCTGGCACTTACAGAGTGCAAATAATGAAGATTAATAAATTTGATTAAATTGAGCCAGATTTTGCTATAGGATGCAGAAGGGTTCAGAAACTTTCCACTGTCCCCTTGTCCCCTACAAAATTTAATTGTAGGAACCAAAACAGCTGTAATGTTTCATTAACTAGAATATGAATACAGTTAATAGACCACTGATTAAGGCACTTCTAGGGAAGCCTAGGGAGACTGGATGTTTAGACCTCATAGACCAATTGTTAATAAAAAATATGAGAAAGTGATAAAATTTTAGGAGTGAATTAGATCAATAAATCATAGTTTTCTTATGAAAAATTTTGCCTATAGAGACTTTTGCTCACAGTTTTGAGAAAGCTCTGTTGTCGTATCTTAAAGGAACTTTTTTTCCTTCTTTCGCTTGGTATTATTGTTCCTAAAAGGACAAAAGTGGTATACCTACATCTTATTGGTTTAAAGCATAATTCAAAACCCCTTAATCTATTATCTCTGTTCCTTTTTTCCCTCACTAATAAGGAACAGGTGAGAGAACAAATAGAGCAGCCACTGTAACATTACTGGGTACTTTTTGGGGATACTAATAAACAAATGATGCTCTGTAGAAGCAGAGGAGAAAGAAATGTAGTGTCTTCCTTTTAAACAGAGAGACGAAGAAGACTTGAAAAATTAAGTCCAGCTGGCCTCATATCAATACTGGGAAAGATACAGAAACAATTTACTAAACAGTCAATTTATAATTACTTAGGGATGATAAGAAAAAAACCAATAAGGATTTACCAGGAAAAGGTATGTCAAGGCACTCTAATTATTTTCTTTGACAAGGTAGCCCTCCTTGTAAATAAAGGGATGGAGTACATATGATATATATGTTAATCTTGCATTTCTACTCATCCTCACACAGTTTTCTCACAAGCAAATCAAAGAAAAATGGCCTAAATGAAAGTATTACAAAGTGGCTGAAAGTCAACATTTGTAAACAGGTGTGAGTAGTTACAATTAAAATGGGTAGTTGATAAATCCATTCTGGTCAGTGTTTTGGAGGAGTGTACAGACTGTCACAACAAAATCTTAAGCATCCCGAGTGAGGGAGATTGAAGGTGTTTTCTAAGGCATAGCAGATATTAAAAATTATTGTGAAAAATTGGAAGAATGATCTGAAACAAGTGTCAATAAATATTAGCACTTTTTCCAGGAGGGACAATCACACACAAACACAGAGCAGGGAGTAACTGGCTAGACAGAAGAGCTGCAGAGAAGGGGGTGAGGGTGATTTGGGGCTACAGACCAAGGATGACTCAAGAGCACAATGTCTTTTTTTTGAGCAGCCACTTCATTCTGGGGTGAATTAAATGAAATTCTGTGTGTCAGGCAGAGGTAGGAGTTCCATCCTACTTGGTGATTTGGACTCTGAGCTAGGAACTCGACCCAGCTTTGGGCACCACTTTTTCAGAGAGCTGCAGACAAATTGGCCAGTGTCCAGAGGAGAGGAACAGGAATGATAAGCGGTTTAGAAAACATGACCTGTGAGGAAAGATTGAAGGAATTGGATTTGTTTAGTCTACAACAGAAGAGCCTGAGAGGGACATGATAACAGACTTCAAGTATGTAGAAGGTTGTTGTAAAGTAGACAGTGATCAATTATACTCCAAGTCCACTGACAGAAAAAATGATTGTTTTAATTTGAAATTAAGAAGTTTTAAGTTAGATATTGGAAAAATCCCACAAAAACAAAATGCTTTTACCACACTGATTATAGCTAAGTGCTTGAACAAGGTACTAAGGAAGTTTCAAGGGTTTTTCAAGAATTCATTAATAAAATAAGTAAGGGTCAGAGAAAATGCAGGTATTTTCAATGCAGCGATCCACTAGATAAAGCATTAGGACCTTTTATATCCTATATTCTCTAATTTCTAAAAAATAATCTGCTCTGCAAAAGTTACTTAAGCTTCAGCAATACAAGAACTAATGAGTTTCCTAATTTATGCTAGGGTAATTTACTTTATTTGCATGTCTGAATTTGTGTTCTGGTTTTGTTTCTGAAAAACAGAGGTATAGTGGTTTGAAAGAATTTCAAGTACTTATAAAAGCCCCAGCGAAACACAAAAATCAGCTCAGTGTGTAGCAAGCTATTACTTCCATTTTTATCTGAAGTTTCTGTAAAGCTAAGCAAATGAGGCATTTAAAGTTTTAAGTTTATCTCTTATAGCATAAAGGCCATCAGTGACTTAGTGTGTGTATTTATTTCCCAGACGGCATTAACTTATTTTTCTGTTTCTGATATACTTGTAACTATGGAATTTTCCCTATAGAACAGCAAATATGAAAACATCATTATCACCATCTGACCTTCCCAGCGCATTAGCAAGGGAGATATCAGTGAAGGTGAGGTAAACCTAGACTGTGTATTGCAGAGACTGATAGGCAGACATTCCCTTCTGCTGAATCTGCCTTGAGAGCACTAATTTCGAGCAAAGAAATAACAGGACAGGTGAGAAAAGGCAGCATCTGAAACCACCAGAGGAAGATCTGCCACAGCCAAGTGCCAAATGCCTATGGCCAAGCTCTGGCCATGTGTTCAGGAGGCATAAAAACAAGGTGTCTAATTCTCTTCTGTTGCTGTTTTTTTTTGCCATCCAGTGCAGTTATGTGTGATTTATTTCCAACACAGGTTAGCTAAGGGAAAGCAGATACTTATTTGTTGTTACAATATAGTACCTACAGTTGGAACTCAGAGGGACTTCCTGGGTCACAGAACCCAGCCCTGTTACTGCAAATTTTCAGTCCGTCTATCCTAAAACTAACCATAAGCAGCAGTAAGAAGCTCAGCCAAGTGCATGTCTAGCATTTCCCAGCTGGGACTGCAGGTCAAAAGCAGGGAAAGAATTGATTGATGAAAGTTTCTCATTTCCAGGTTGTTGCATTAAACTGATTAATCTATTGGAAGGAGGCAAGTTGAAGGGGTTAGGAAAGCATTTCAATAAACAACAAATACTAAGTATGAGAAGAATAGTTTTGCTTATAGCTAAGAGTTGGCTGTCATCATTTGGTATCAACCCATTTATATGTTTAGTTAAATGTTTGTGCATGAAATTGCAGTGAAGACTGGGTAAAATTTTTGTTAAAAATTCTTTTCACATATGTTTGTTTTAACTTTTCATCTGATCTGGATAGGCTTCTCTATTACTTGCCTTCTTTCACATTTTACCTACTTAAAATGTTGTACTACCAATGCCTTTCCCCCTGAGGACTATGGAGCCCTCAGAAAATATTGCATCTATGTAGCATATCACTGACAAAAGAGTTAGTAATGAAAAGGGGTTTCCAGGCTTGAACTGGTGTAAGGCCTCCCTCCTTTCCATGTCCTCCTAATTGCCTACTTTTGTCCTGTCTATGAGAAATCTGCCATTTAAAAATGGTAAGCTGGGCAGAGTTGCACTTTCTCCAGAGCAAAGGAGCACAAAAATATTGCAACCTCAATTCAGACTTAAACTTTGCCTTTTTAACCTACAAGCTCCACAAAAGCTGTTCTTTTACCTAGTTTATTTGCAAGTATTGCAAAAATGCTAGACACAACATTGCTGGAGACTTGGCTTTTCAGTGATACCTAAATCATTGCACATACCCACCATGATACTGAAAGCATCCCTAAGATACTTCATTGGAAGCCATGTCCAGGTGGACTTTCAGCTCTCACCTTTCTGACCCTGTTTGAAACTCCTCATTGACTCACCTATTTCAACTCCTTTTATTGTCTTTTTCTTGGTTACTGTCTTAGGGCCACTTTTCTCTACCTGTCTTTATCCATATTTTTCATTTTTGACATCCCTAGATTGTACTTCACTCCCAGTTTAGCTGGCTATTCCTTCCCTCCACATGGACAGCAAACTACTTTATTTTCTAAAGAGACATCCCACAGCAGGATCTGCTAGAGCTCATCAAATGAGTAAGAGTTTAGGCATCAGAGTTATTCATCACATTTTCCTTTCACATGCTGTTTGAAATAATGTCCTTCTCTTCAAGTAGTCATGCCTTGGAGACTACTTAGAATCATGCAAAAGGTCTGCAAGTATCTGAGATGTTATAACTGTGTTTATGCTGATAAACCTGTCATGGACAGGGACTGTTCTCTTGTCCCTGTCACACAGAATGTGGTGCTGTGTCTCCCCTGAGCACACCGTTTTCTTGGTGGATCTAAGGTATAGTTGTTACTTTGAGTGATTTTCTTCAGGTGTGTTCAGTAAGGTGAGGACTCTCTACCAGCAAGAACCAAGGTTTCATAGGGTGAAAGTTGTGGGGTTATGTTGCATGCCTTGGTGTAAAGATGTGGAGAGATCTTTGAATGCACAAAGCCTGTGCAGGTTGTACACTCTAATCTGTTGTAGTCTCACCCACATTACTTGCTGGTAAGTGCTCCCTACCATATGTGCTCTCCCATCAGTCATGTCTGAGCATTATTACTGAAAAGTGGTAGTTGGCACAGGCAGCTCAGTGATCAAGTTCACTCCCTGGCCTTGATTTATTTAGTGATATAGATATAGTCTATGTTTTGAACATGCTGTACAGACCATTATCTGTTATATTTTTGCTCTTATGTACTGAGGCAATGTGTAACATATCAGGCACTAATATTTTTTTAGGATATTTTCAACCACAAGATTCTTTTTAATGACAATAATAGCGTGATTTGGCACAATGAGTGCCAAAATGTAGCTCATGTTTTGCATGTTATAGCTATTCTTCAAATCAGACAAATCTCCTGTGCTAGGAAATAAGAAGCAAAGGGTGGCAAAGTTCATGGACAGTAACTTTTTTTGAGCTGGAGGCCTTTCTAGATATGTTTATTATCATTTTGTTCTGATTCAAATTCAGGTTTAACAGCAAAATAAAAAGCTGTAGTGTTTAAAGGAAGATGTAACTCATTTTATGAACAAGAACTGCAAACAGCTGCTTCCATATGTTGCTAGTATCAGGAAAAATTCTTTGTTAAATGGCATCTTTAAGATTAAACTCTGTGCTGAAAATAAACACAACAAAAGCGTGAGATGATTGAGGAGAACAGTGACCCACTCCAGGAGAAAATACACTTTGTTTCAGCTGGTGATGAATCTGCATGACCCAGACAGAGAGTTCCAACTTTGACTATCACTGTATTCTGCAGTATTTTGACGTGTAATATAAATGTCTGTGATAAGGGATAAAAGGCACATTGGGCCATCTGTGCTAGTTTTAAACCTGTTTGTCCAAATTTGGGATGTTGTAACCTTTTTTTTTTTTTTATTTGCTAGAAGTGAATTTTTAACATAGTTTGGACCTAATTCTGCTTTCTGTAGTATCTCTATTAGAAAATGTTTTAAGTGCAGCCCTCTGTTAGCCAGATTGAAACGCAGCTCACCAAGGTGTCATCATGCTCTCTTTGAAGTCAAAAGGAGATGCATCTGCCTTGAATGAGAGCAGGATCAAATCACCTAAGCAAATGGTTGATTAATCAGATAGTGCCAAGGAAGCCAAGTGTGGCTGAGACCTTCTGTAAAGGAGACAAAGCTCTGGCTTCAGTTTTAATGATGAAGTCTTTTCCTTCATAATGGCTAGAGTGTGAATCTCCTGCTGTCATTCTCATGCCCCCAGGTTTGCTTTTAGTCTTATGGATCTTTCTTCTCTAATAAATCCATAGAGAGCAGTGAAATTTGCAGGCGCAATTAGGGCCGTCTAGTTCTTGTAGTCTGCTCCTGTAACCTCTGATCACCTGCTCCTTGCTATACTTTCATATTATCATCTCTTTACAAGTCTTTTTGCATTGCTTCAAAGGGTTTTGTAACACAGTCTAAGGAACTATAGATATTTGGTAATGTGCTATCATGTTTGGATTGAAGCATAACTTTCATATGCTCATCTTTTACATGGGGAAAATTTTGCTTCAAAACTGCTGCTTGAAGATTAATTGAAGAATGAGTGGAAGGCTAGCATGGGTATGCTTATCCAGAAACATGCACATGTCAGTCAGATAAGCTTCATGATTTTTTTCCAGCCATTTTCAAAAGAGAATCAAATTTGCTTTTGCATGATTGGTTTGAAATATTTTCATGATATACAAAATGTGTTTCTTTGTTGGTTTTTGTTTTTGGTTTTTTTTTTTTTTTTTGGGAGGGGGTTGTTTGTTTTTTGTTTGTGTTTTTTTGTTTGGTTGATTTTGGATTTTGGGGGGTTTTTTTGCTTGGATAGGCATATATTTATTTTTTATTATGGATGGATGGAAAATCTTGAAAAGATGAGCCACCTACTGACAGTGTAGAGAGCCTGAAATAGTAGCTCCAAGGCATTTGAATTTCCATTTCAGCATCACACTGACTCTGACTGCAGCACCCATCTCAGCACAAGCTGGATGGCTTATCTAGGTCCCTCCCAATCCTGCATTTCTATTGATCTGGGATTTCGGAAATGACTACAGTCCCAGGATGTTGCTGGGTTATGGGAAACCCCTTCCTGGGTGTGTTAAAGGCACTGCTCTGCAGCCATTTAGCCTTCACTATAGTATTCTGTAGTTTTTGAGATGATCACAGGCAATATATATATTGCTGCAGGTTATATCATCTGTCTTCTCTGTTTTGCTAGATTTTTGTTCTTCTTCGTGTCACTCTTGCTGTGTTTCAGATCTGTGCAATCAGATGCATGTCCTTTACAGTGCTGCTATCTGAACCGAGAACATACACTTCAGGCTTGTATGCATCCAGGCAAAGTGAACAAAGAACCCAAATGTTAGCAACTACTGCTTTCTGTGTCTCCTGCGCAAGATTTATCTGAATATACAGTTTTGTGCTGGTTTAAACAGGGAAGTGACATTTTAAAAAAATCCACTTTGGGGGATGTTATTGAAAGAACTTAAATGCATGTTATGATTAACTTGCCAAAGCTACTAGAAGTAAACACATCCTTAATGTAGACTAGAGACGTCTTCACATAAAACTCTTTCCCACATCCCACTCCCTCCCCTTCACCTCCCAAGTTTCATCCTAGCCTAAGGCAGTAAAATCCGTAGGGTGGGGGTTTCCTTAAGCACATTGTATATGAGAGTATGTGACTTATCATCTCTGTGCCTCATTTACAGTGAGACTTAGCAGCTGCTTCGCAACCATGTGATACATTGAGCTTTGTATAATAGTTCACTTGAAGGTCTTCGCACAGTTCAGGCATGTCAGCTGAGTACCTTCAAGCAGTGCAGGGACTTGTAATTAGAGTGGCCCGAGGCTGCTTTCTTTTCTGAGGGGCTTTGTCTTCCCCGTGGATCCCAGTGGCATTCTGTATCCAGAGGCTCACCAGCGGAGTGCACCAACTTGGGCTCAGCAGGCGGTAAGGGGGATCCAAGGTATGTCAGGAACTGAAAACAGGTATGAGAGTCAAGCCTAGACAAAGGTCTTGTTAGTCATTTGAACACAAAGCATGCAGCACCTTGCCTCTCTGCTGGATCCCGCAGCAGGTAAAGAAAGAACCGCCCTGTGCTTTACTTCAGAGGAGTTATGCCCCAGTCCCTTTCCAAAATAAACAATCCACTGTGTTTATCTGTAATGACTTTTGCCACTTTAAGCAAACTGGCTGATGCAAACATTCTTGGGAGGATGTCAAAGGAAGAAACACACTGTTTTCTAAACTGGCCTTTTAAATGACTGCATCACTTCTGCAACACTCTGAAAACTTTATATCCTGCCTGCAAGTTCCCATTCATTTTCCCTGAAATTTTTGCAAGTAGAGACTGAGATTTTGGAAAGGATAGACCTGAACGTCTGTCACTCCATTTCTTTTATCCACTAAGACAGAGAGAAAAAAAAAATGAAAGAAAAGAATTAAACAGATTTTTATATAGAAGACAAATTTTGGCCACTCAAATTTGCAAAGGCATGTTAAATACCTTAACAAAGGAGGATATCAAACAGCAAATCAGCAAAGCATTGCTAAACCAGCTGCTCTAGGAAATGGAAAATGTATTTTTACCTCATAAGAGGGTTGCTTCTGAGGGTTGGGTTAGGAGGAATACTTCTTCACAACTATAAGATGGCACATGCTTTTCATCTGTTACTCTCCTGCGTTGGTTCTGTAGAAAGTATAAATCAATGTTGAAGCAACTTCAGGTCTGACTCAGGTAAGACAGCATGTTTACCTGCTCTTGTATTTCTGTCTCATGGCTCACTGAGCAAGAAGTATTTCTAGTGCCCACATTCACTGCTACTTGAGAATTTTTTTTCCCTGCAGAGCTGCAGAGAATCACTATTAAACTGGGCACAGCAGTTCTGCCTCCCTACTGCCTCCTATGCCCACTTCCTGCTGCACCTGGCTGTGCCATTCTATCACCTTTAGAATGGTAAAATGTGGTGCGTGCTCACCAAAGTGACTGAGATGGCATACAAGCGACCCCCTGTTCAAATAAATCTGAAGTGTCCCTTTTTATGAATGAAGAAAAGATTCCCTGTCAGTACTGCTGGGAGGCACATGTCTCTGCTGCCTTGGAAAAAGCAGGGCTCAAGGCACCACACACCCATACCCACACAGCATATAGCCCTTGTGGCTATATTTATCCCTCTAAAAACAAAAGATGGCCATGGATTGTCCTCTGGCCCCCAGCCTGCTCAGGGTCAGCTGTCCTCAGGGCAAGAGGGTCTGGTGAACTCTAGTTTTACTAGTAAATGAGATGTTTGGATTAAAAATAGGTGGATTGGCAGCACTACTGCATTATGAGGCTGGTCCCTGTCTCTGAGCGGTGCCCATCAGAACTGTCAGACATTTGCCAGAGATGGTTCAGAGGTCATCATGGCCCTGAGACCATTCCCAGTAGGCCAGCTGGGCACAGCCCCCCTCTTCTAATGGGACAGGGGTGTTCTTCCTTCCCAGTCAGCCTCAGAACCAGAGGCCAGTCCCAGGAATGCTTAATTACCAGTATGAGTAGCTGGACTTTGCACCCCTGCAACTCAGAAAGAAACCTTGGGTTTCCTCTGGGCTGTGGGGTATCTCTGTGACCCCAAGACATAATTACCATGTCAGTCTTGGTTATTCAGTTCAAAGTATTGGAAATAGCTGAGGGCTATGTTGCAAGAAGTGTTTTTATAGCACAGATTGAATGTGTGCACTGCATACACAGAGGTGAGCCAGGAGGACATGGGAAGTGCTTTGAAGAGCAGTGTCTTCTGGGACAGTAGAAGATGGAGGGAGACAAATATGATGCCATCTTAACCACCATGCCCTTTGGAAGTGGTCCCTGGTGGGTACTAACCCATTACTTCCTCTGGCACGTTCCATGTTCTGATGCCTTTGCTGCACCAGTCTGCTGCTTTTTCTGCTCATTGCTTTTTCTGATGTTGCTTCTGCCACCCCTGCCCTGCCTCTCACCACCTCCAGAGAGCCAGGCAGCAGCAGACCACTCCAGACACACAGGTCTCCTCTCAGCTTTCTGTTGTGCAAGCCTGGGCCATGGCTTTGCTGGGCAATACGAACCTGACATCAGGGTTATGTTGCTCTCAGTAACAGCTGGGTTTGCTTCCAGCCCTAAGCTCCTTGCAGTTGTGGGTGAATCGCTTGCTAGAATGAAGCTGGATAATTTAGCACTGATTTTTGAGTGTCTCTGCTGCATTTTTGTCATGGCAGTCTTAAACAGACATGAGAAACATTCAGCAAGCTCGCTTGGGCTTTTCTTCTGCTTCTAGAAAGAGCAGACTAGAAACAGCTTAAACCACTGTTTATCTAGATTTGGGGTTTGGATACTGTATGTCACTAATGCTAATATTATTATTTATATCCTGCAAACTCCAAAAATACTCAGTAACGTTGAATAGATTTTGGCCTGGTAGATCTCTTGTGTATCCAAAACAGGGAAGCCTGATGAAATAATTTCTGTGCCTGCCCTGGGTTTGTAACAAAAACTTTGACTTCGGGCCTTGGATTCTCTCTAGTATTTTGAAATCAGTATCTCCTTTTATTAACTTGAATGTTCTGAAGCTTACCTAATTACCTATGACCTAAGAATATTGTCACTTGGCCAGTTTTCCTCTAAGAGATAATATTTTATGAAATTCTACTTATGCATTGCTGAATTGCTTCTTGTTTTTAACTGCTCTTGGAAAAAAAAATTTTATCAAACTCATCACAGAATTAGACTTGCAGATTCCCAGGCACAATATTCTTCCAGCAAGCTTGTATCTAGCTCATGTTCTTTTAATACTGAACATGTCTGCGATGGTACTCTGACTGGTGTCAGTGACAAAATCCCATTGATTTAAAGGAAAGTGGGATGGAGCTCAAAATGCTAGTTCTGTTGACTTTATTGTTGGACTTCAATTTAACCCTACACCACTGAAGACTGTTTCATTTCCTATGGCTCAACTTTATCTGTTCATCTCAATACCCCAAGTTTACATGACTCCCTTTTTCATCCCATCAACAAAGAATTATGCTGAATTACGGCTTTGTTACTAAAGGGGAATTGTGTGTTTGAGGTATATTTTTCACGAGGCATTTTGGCCAAGTGGATGAGGTATTAATATGAGAAACTATAAACAAATCTTGGTTTTCTAAACTGCGGATAGAGTGATTGGCTTAATTTGTTTCTATACACTGCCATCTTGAAAACTAAACTGAAGCATCCAAATTAAACAGGAGATGTAAATATTAGCCAGATGTTCCCTGGTGTCAGGACTATTTTTTATTTTATTTTTTTTTCTGTTAAATGGGTATGTTTTTTTTACATCTAACATAATGACCTATGTTTTAGATTTTGGTCCTGGCCTAATGGCTTTTTATCATATGATTATGATATCATCTAATCATGTAAGCGTCATGAGATGCTGTTCAGCTTTGCTGAAGCACATGAGTGTCAAACTGCTTAGTTTAGGCTGAACCATTTGTCTGACTGTCTTAATGTGGGGAGTGAATGTGCTGTTAATTTAGGAAATGCCAGCTGAGGCTGAGGGTTTAGTGAGCCAAGCAAAACAAAGCAGTGACCACAGATTGAAACATTACAGAGTTCCTTAATGGTTCTGTCAAAAAGAAATATAACCTTTTTTTTCTCCCCTACAGAAGTTGCAATAATCTTCTGGTGCAAGTAGCAACCAGTAGGGTTTTAGCATTGATAAACACGATGGAAAAGACAGGCACTTGACTTAGCTTTTGGTTAATGCTTTTTCCTGAAGACATTTGTTTGAATTCGATGGTAGTGAAGCTTTTGGTTCCATTCCTGAGATTTAGTCTTACAAGGCAAATGACTACAGCTACTAGTAAATCGGAATTTAGCACATACAAATGGAAGATTTTCAATATAATTAAAATTGTAACACTGACTTTATGAATTTAGTGTAAATGAGGGAAGTACAATGACAACTCCTTATTGTTTTTCTTTTTCCTTGGTAGCCTTGCTCAGAAATATGATCTTTTTAAGTTTCCCTTAGTGCAGGTCGAGATTTGTGAGATACTGAGAAACCTCAAGAGCCTTGAATCTTCTGCTAAGCCCTGAAAAACCTCCATGAATTTGGCCATAGAGCTTGAACCATTTGAGTTTCTGCTGAGAGGGTTTTCTGCCACAATACTTACTATAAGACCCCTTTGTTCCTGAGTGGCATGTCTGAAAGGACTCTTTTGCTTTAGTGTTGTTTTTTTGTTTACTGATCTCTTCAAAACTTTGCTGAGCTTGGTTGGGACAATAAATAGTTTTGAGGTGTCTGCTTAGCACCCCAAGGACTTTGCTGGGTGAAAGAGAGAAAGCTTAATAAATAGAACTACTATTATTATTCTTTATCTATCCAAAGCTTTGTTAGAGAAAAGAGGCTTGCCTGTGAACTCTCCTCTGCAGAAATTCTCATCACTTAGGCCATTTAAAAATAGACTGGACAAAGCACTAGGGAGCACGCTGCAGAGGGCAAGCCTGCACTGTCAGCAAGAGGGACTAGATGACTTTCCCATATCTGTGCTGTTTTATTGTAGTGAGGTAATACGTTACCACTATGTCCTCTAAGGCAACAAAAAGGAATAAATTAATCTCAAATGCACATCTGCCCTGAGAATTCCATCGCAGTCAAGCATCTGGAAATGACGAACTAAGAATATTGCTATTAGTGAATTGCAAGATATCCTTCACAGTAAGGAACATCAGTGCTTGAAAGCAAGGCTTTGAAGGTCCTTCCAGCTTACAGGAAAGCATTTTCCAAATCATCCTTGTGAAAATGATGTAAATGGTCGCTTTTTGCCTTCTCTGACAAAAGGTGTGAATTGCCTCCAGTGACACTGCCTCCATCCATCTTGCCCATACATGAAGTACACAGCTGTGTGAAACAAAGGACGTGGATGCCACATCCAGTTCTGGAAGGTTCTCATTGCATTGCAGTATCAGGCTTTATTTTGGTTTATTTCTTTATTGCCTGGAGGATGTGAAAGAAATTATGCTGTATTTCTTGTAGAGGAAAACATGTACCTGTAGAAACAAGTGCACCAGAAGGAATGGATCAAAATATAAAGAAACCTTTAATTTCACTTACTAAAGACTTTATATTCTGTAAAGCATGTTTTATAGCACTTAAAATAAGCATAGTGAGCCTTTAAAATCGTTGTGTTTGCTTGGCCTCATACATTAGGCAAAAGGTCATCACTGGGTTTGAATTTTGAGAGACCCCCTGTACAGCTGAATGAAAAGATGGGATTTCATAGTGGTGAATTAACCATTCTGAACAATCCTAAACCTGCAAACCACCACAGATGAATTAGCAAGATGTGCAGGTGCCACAGATGAATAACTTGTTATACATGTCACTACCTCCCTCTCTTCTTTCACAGAATCTCTTTGTTTCATGTATAAAATGATATTTTAAAAATCCCAGTAACTGATCCCATCTCTTTATATGCCCAGCAGGATTTGTACTCCTTTATTGAGGATTATTAATTTGTAGCTCCCAATTCCTCAGTAGTCTTAAGGAAAAGCACTAACATTCACTAGCAGATGAGAAATGTGTTCAATTCGTATTTAATCTTTGTTTATGTTGCCTACTTAATGCTTTCTGAGATAATATATTGCATGTTCTAGATCTGGAGTCCCCAAAACCCCCATATATAGCCTCCAGTCAAACTGATTTTGCCCTGGTCTTGTTAAAAAATTACAGTGTGAAGAAAAAACTTAATTTCATCCTTCATATAGAGACAGATTGTTTTCAATTTAATATTTTGCAATGTCTACACAATAGAATTATTTTCATTAAGTAATTTGCTCTTTTAGTAATTTGAACTGTAGTGACAGGACAAGGAGTAATGGCTTCAAAGTGAAAGAGGGAAAATTTACATCAGGTACACAGAAGAAATACTTTATTGTGAGGATGGGGAAACACTGGGACAGGTTGTCCAGAGAAGTTGTGGACACCCCATTTCTGGCAGTGTTCAAGGACAGATTGAATGGAGTTTTGAGCAACCTGGTCTAGTTATATCCTGAGAGATGTCCTTGCCAGTGACAGGAGGGTTCAAAATAGATGATCTTTAAGACCACTTCCAACACAAACCATTCTACGATTCTGTGATTCTATAATTCTGTAAAAATACTTCAAGGATCTCCTGGTGATTAAAATGTGCTGAGACTGTCCCTTTAACTGCCTCTCAATTCTACCATTATTACTGAAATATTAATTTTTAAAATGATAGCACTTCTGTTATCCCAGGTTTGCAATCACAGCAGCTGTATTACCAGTGTTTCACTTAAGTGTTATTATTCCCAAAATACTGATATCACCAAAGCCCTGTGATAAATGAAACTCTTTTACAGTATAACTAGTTTTACACTGAAGCATTTACAAATCAAAGATAAAACACTGGGTTAAAAAAACCCAAAATACCCCAAACCAACCAAACTCTCCCCCTCCCCCCAAAGTACAAAGATTTACCCCCAAAGCCAAACAACACCCAAATATACAAGGAATGAAGATCTTGCAAGAAAAATTGCATAGCTGCAAGATGGAACTAAGACTGACCTTCATCACAGTGACATAACACTTGTGCCTATCACCTCGTGTGACTTCACAACTCCCCAGAGGGGAAGATGTAAAACAGCCTCCCCTACATATCTCCCCAGTGTGCACTGCAGCTGAACTAAGTAATGTCTCGACTATTTTCTGAACCTGTCCAAGATAGGAGTTGAAATCCATCCAGATCCAAAAGGCTTTAACCACTTCAATCAAGATTTTTGTGTTCCCCTGGCAGCACCTTTCCCATGGACTCAGAGCAGTTCTGGGGATGAATGCTACCAAGGAGACAAAGGCCATGGGAAGGACTGTAAACTCTTAACTTACCTCCATCTTCTTTTTTTTAACATGCTGGACAAACAGAGTGAATTATCTACAGGCTTTATTCTAGCTGTAAATCATTGCTGCCCAATGCCACAGACTGGATGGGGGCTGGATGGGGGCTGGATTTCAGAGGTTTCTAAGTATTTTGGGGGCCATATCCTTGGGGCCATGCCTTTCAAACAGGTAATGAACAGAAAAGACTACAGCATTTCTAAAAGAAGACACTTTCTTATTTAGAGAAAAGACAACTCAGGATTTAAAAGTGCAAGTCTGCAAGTAGGTGATCTACTGGTATTCCCAAAGGGATGTGTGATTTCTGTTTGTTGTATGATTGTTTTATACCATATTTACACTGTCCGGGAAGGAATTCCCATTTCCTTTTCTCCCTTGATGAATATCTTGGCCTCTACATTGTTTATTTATTTTCATTCCTTTGAAGCATTTAGTCATTGGCCATGGGTAGAGTCAGGTGAATGGATGCACTAATAGCAGATTCCAGGTGCTTGCATTGCTTGGTCCTCACACAGCATCAAACCCATGTGCCATTTTGGGATCAAAATCCATTGCCCTCTTTCCCAAGGTTGTACTGGCAGAGAATTTTCAATGTTTATATTTTGTATATAAACTGTATTAAATCCACTCTGTAGTGGACTTAACCCCACAAATCACCTGTTGTGACAAAGACTATGGATGATGGCAATGCCTTTAGCTGACCTCTTCGTTTTCTTGTCACATTAATCATCATGGCTCTTAGCCTTTTTCTGTTGGCCCCAAGTTTGCTGCAGAGTTATAAGGACCATTCAGAGTGGATCAAAAGGCAGAAAGGCCTTTTGTTTGCCTGCAGTTACTGAAACCACTCATAATATTTTGACACCACAAAATCTGTACAAGAAATCCCTATAATTATGCAAGATCACTCCTAGAATCTGATTCATGGTATCCTCATAGAAAGTATAAACTTGTTCTATTTTTAATAAAGGTGACTTAATAGTGTCTGAAAAAATCCCTGAGAATCTGGACTAGTCAAATAAGGCAGAATTAACGTTTTTGTTATTATTACTGCTTTGGCTGTCTTACAAAAATATAATGAACACCACTGACCTTAACAAAGACAACAGGAGTTGTGTATGAGATACAAAAAATTATGAAAAATATAAAATATTTTGTCACATTTTGCAAGGTAAAATGTCATTAGAATCTTGTCCCTGCTGTATGATATTAACTCTGGGCTCCTAATATGCCCTACCTGGATCTGCAATAAACTCTGCTCATCTTTGTGACTGGAGGCTGCATATTCCTCTTTAGAAACCGTTGGTAGAGTATACATAATTGTCTCACAGAAGGGGATACACGAGCTCAGAAATTTACATTTACATTTGCCAAATTCACAAAGGCTCCTATAGCAAGGCCGCAGAAACATTCTCAGAGCTTCCAGATGCCATTTGACTACTACAGACACAAAGCTACACTTCCTATGATTTAAGCCAATAATTACATCAAAGATATGTTTATCAGGAAGAGTTAGTCAAGGTTTTTGTGAGCTTATGTCTCAGTAGATGCTAACTAAAATTTAGAGAATTACTATGCTAAGTTGCCATTAGGATTTTTCTGAAAAAATCAGCACAAAGTCTTTAAAAAGCATGTAAAAATAGGAACAAGTATGTACACTACAGTAAAAAAATTCATGTTACAAGACAGAAATGGGCAGTTTTAATTTATGATAACTGAAGGAATCTGAGAGTACTACTGACAGGATTTCCTTCTTTCATAAGATTACAGTAGTATAAATAGAGGTGACATACTGCTTCTCTGAGAGCTATAAAGTGCAGGTCTGTCTGCAGCAGTTGTTTGCAGATGGAAAAATGTAGGAGTAAGGCGAGGAGCTGCAGACAAATCTTAATGTCTGCACAAGGTTCCAGGCCTTAAGGTTTCGGAAGTCTATTTTTAAACTTAGTTTCTTTTGAAAAACCGAGACCTGCAACTAACGCTTGTCGTTATGGTATAATGATCTATCTTCTTGCCAGAGTATTTGGGGATTATGTTTGGCAGAGAAGCAGAGCTGTCCGCCAGAGATTGTTCTTCATGTTTGTATCTGTTTTCTCTCTTTCCTAGTGAAGTCTATAGCCTTCCATAGTTCCTAAGGCATTAAAACCAACTGTGCAAATGTCTTCTCTTCCAGATTTCAACATACCTGTCTCTGCCCAAGCTGACTGTTTCTGGCAACCTGCTTAGGGACCTTGGTGTGTCAGGAGCCAGCATCCTTCTGCTGCTGGTATTAAAGCAGCTCCTCGCTGGGCAGCTTGCTTAATTCTGCCCAACTGGTCTGTGTGTCAGCAGAGATCATTGATTGACTGCGCTAATACAACAAGCAAGAAGAGAAAACTACAGGAAAAGAAAGGAAAAATGCCCTCTGTTCAAAGATACTTGACTAGATACCATTCCACAAACAATGCCATCACTAAAGACCTCTGAGCAAAGGAAATGAATCTTCACTGCCCTGATTTCATGATCAGCTTCCAATTTCACCTTGTTCTAGATGGGGAAGAGGTATTAGTGCATTGGTATTCAATATGTTTGTGTATGCAGTTGTATGCTATGCAAGCAGAAGGTTGTGTGGTTTCTGAGACAGGTGACAGCCCTCCAAAGCCTCTGGAGTAGAGTGCCAAGGAGCTCAGTGAATGACAAAAGACCTCTGTGAACACAGTATGAGTATATTGTATGTGTGATATGGCAAATGCATAAACTGCCTACTGGCTACGAAAATACTTGGAAAATTTTTCACATATGGGGGCTTAAGCATACGATAGTACCATAACATAAGTTACACGTCTGGGCACTGAACAATTTTGATTGTGATACTCAGGTGCATATTAGCCCTGAGGTCTCAAATCTCAAATCAAACCATCACCATGAGGTGATGCATTCCTTTAATCCCAAAGAGCTCTCCACTGTGAATCAAATACCTCACAGTGATGAGGACTATTTTTCCATGGGTTTATTTATAGAAAGGAATTATTGTATCGCATGTTTTATCTGTCTGTTATAGAGTCTGACTGGGAATGATGCTTCATGTATAAGACAAGTAGATCCATGAGTCAGTGCTTGTTACTTCCTTACAGCAGCGATGTAGACAAGTGTGCTTCATAACTGTGACTATAAACCACTTGAAACAACCAGGAGAAGTAATGTAACAGAATATAAATGAGAGAAGCAGATTGGTGGAAAGCACAACTGATATGTCCTTCCCATCTTGGCAGTTTTAGGGTCCCAAAAATAAGCTTCTCTGGTTTTATTTTCTCCCTTGCTTGACAAAGGTACAAAGGTTTGCAGAAGTAAAAGGGGTGCTAGGGAGACAGAAACTGTATGTTCATAAGGCAGAGAGTTTGTATGATAGAAACATGACAGATTTGATCTTGTCTGCTGGGAAATAAAATGAACAGGAGGATGCATGCTAAATTTGAAACAGGGGTCAGACTCTTTCCAATTTACAAGAACTGTTCCAGATTGAATGGTCTGTTCAGAATTGGAGATTACTTTGGATGGAAAGAGCTAGATAAGCACCCTTGGTATTTTTTAAATTACTCTTACTGCATTGGTTTCAAAACTCAGAAAGAAAACTGAAACTGTGTGTAAAATACTCCTCAAAATGCCTTAACAAACTAAGTGAAGTGGATTTAGCAATGATATAAAGTGATCACAAATAGCAATTAAAAAACTGCAAAGAAGAGAAAGTACTAGGTTTTTCTTGTTTTTTCAAGACCTTGCTTTAACAATGTGCTTAATAGTCTGACTACATTTAGGCATGCAATTTAAGTAAATTGGTCTAAATTAAATAGCTGGCAACAAACAGCAAGCTGTGTTTTCAGAAATACATCAACAGTTTTTTAAGATGGTTATTGTTAGTCACGGCAGGGTAGCTTACTGTACTTCTCAGTCTCCTCAATTTATTCTGTATCATGATTTGATTCTGCGAAAGTCATTGAGCTCCTCTACCTGCTTGCCTAAAGAAGCAGTTCACATATATCTTCATGTTCCAAGTTTTGCTCTTGTTCAATGGAAGGCTGAAAACTCAAAATAATTGCAATTTCACACAGTGTTAGTACAAAACTTTATGGGACTGGGACTAAATCTGTACTTCTGCAGGCAATTGTGGCCACATTAGGGCCATTATCAGCTCAGGCAGTTACTGAAAACACTAAAATAAAGTTTCACACTACTTGCCCTGCTGATGTGTTTACCAGGCCATATTATCTCCTCTGCATGAATCCAGATATTGGACATGCTGTTACACGGTCATAAAGAAAAAAATCAAGAGAACAAGAACTACCTCCTTTCCCACTGTCCTGCCCTCCTCCTAGTTCTCCCCCTCTGATCTTCAGTGAGTTTTTTTCGACAGGGATGTAAAACCAAATTTAGTTCTCGGTTACGCTGGTGTGTGTCTGATTAAACCCACTGCCATTGTGAGAGATATTCTGGTTTTACACTGTTATAGGAGATAGTAAGTTTTGGCAACAACCTTTATGTAGCACAGTGTAAACAACTTGCTCTCATGCAAACAAATTACAAAATTGTGTATAGAGTAAGCGAATCCCTGCTTTTAAGCTGTTGTTCTCAGGAAGAGGAATTAAATCATCCAACTTGGATATGTGTAATCCTCTTGAATTCTTCTAATTTAGAACTTTCTATCACTGTGTAAACTTGACTTTCCTTGTAGAGATGCTGTTCTCTAATTGTTTGCTTCTTGAGGATATAATTTTAAAAGATCATACTGTATCTAGTCATCTTCACCATCTGATGCAATTTAAGGAAAAGAAAAAAGACCATTAAATATAGTTAACACAGCTTGGCTCTGTCTTCTTGTTACTCCCCTACAGGCAATGGAAAAGGAGCCCAGAAAACAATTTGTTTATTATAAGCAGGTCAGTCCTCGGGGGGATTCATGGAATCACGCAGTGGGAGAGGACAATCATGGCACTGAAATGGTGGGTAATTTTATTTGTTCCACTTGATGGTCACAGTGGCATCATGCTGGCCAATTACTCTTGAGTCAGCAGGTTTCAGAGGTTAAGACCCCCTTGTGGGTTGCAGCACTGCAGGCAAAGTATTCAGGCCAGATTGAAACCGTTTCAACAGCAGAGACGCCAGCCGCCTGCTCCCTTGGAGTTCTCCTTTTTCAACTGTGTGCGAGACATACATGTGATAAAATAGGCATGTCTCTAGCATCGAGACAGCTTAATTATTGAGAGTGGAAAAAATGCCAGCTTCAGATAAAGAAAGGAAGAAAATCAGCCAGAGAGACAGGCTATGCAGAGGAGGCACGAAGTGAACAAACATTGCAAACTTCGACACCAGGTTCCAAAGGAAAGATCATGTCTGGGAATAATCCTCATGCCAATAGTCTACTAGTGTTTCAAGGCTGCTGAACCTTTAACAGTTTCATCACATTTTTCTCCAGTGGAAATGTTTCAAGCTACTTCTTTAGTGATCTGTAATTCTAAGGGGAAAAACAGCAGCAAAGCATTTGCTTTACCAGTAGAACCTGCCACAAGTGATTGGGCAGAGGCGGATATGAAAACCAAGAGAGCAGAAATAATGTGTGTGAGGGAATTGGGCAGGAGAGTTGTCCAGGACAGGCTGAAATTGTTCCATTAGGCTTAGATGAAATTCATTAAGTGACTCACATTTCATTTGGATTGGAGTATGGGAAGCAAGGAAGTGGCATTTTATCCTCTTAATGATAATACTACTGTTATGATCTCAGAAACAGGGGAGGCTTCTCAGGCTTAAGCTCTGTTGTGTATGTGACATTTCAGGCTTAAAACATCTCAAGTGTATATTTCCTGTTAGAAATATTATGCTGCGAGAGCTATTCAGTTTCTGAAGGATTCACTGGAGAGTTAAGATCCATGCTTTAATGTTTTTTTGGCTAACATCATGCCAGTTTGCAGTTTCTGGAAAACATCTCAAGAATCTCAGAACCAAGACATAGATGTATTATGATGATTAATAGTGGTGCTAATTTATCCAGAGCCTGCTCTTGAGAGACAGAAATGGGACTCTGATGTCTTGCTCTGCATAACTGGATCAATGAAGTTTTAAGCTTAATATAAATGTCAAGCTATTTGAATTTGCAGAATACATTGGGGTGTAGTGAAATGAGATAAAATGCATATAATCAGGGTTTTATTTTTTAATGTTTTATTACTAGGAGTAATTTTTCCTTCTTCAGCAATAGGAGATTATGAGAAAACTTTGATTACGACAAATCCTGCAACTAACTTTTAGATCAAAATGCATTTTGGTCTGTAAAATGCTAGTACATTGGGTTTTTTTGGAAGATATTTCCCAGTGAAAGGAGGACTCCAAAGCAGGAAGTTTTTCTAGTCCTATTTATTCCCCTAGGACCCCTTTATAGGACACAAACACTGGAAAGTCTTCACACTATGGCTGTAGAAAGCTATGTGTCTGGGCATCAAAAGTGAAGCAAAGCCCAACTCAAACTCTTGTGAATCAGGTACATTTTACCCTGCAGTGATTTGAACAGTGGCAGAAAGTTAAACACATACTTGCTTAGGCCACTTTCTAAGCTCTGGTTGCTGTGAGTGTTCAGTCATTGTTACAGATGTCTTATGAATAAAGGGCATGTGAAACTTCATTAGTAAAAAAAATTGAGAGAACAACTTAAACATATTAATAATGATCTATTCAACAGTCTGGGAATCTTTTTATTTGAAAGTTCAGAATGTGAAACAGAAGTTAGGAGGAAGATCAAAACTAGTCTTTTCCAGTTGTGTTTAACTGCTTGAACTACGCATTCAATTCTCCTGCCTAAAGAGTTGTCAATTAACCCCTGCATGACACATGCAGAGGCAATGAGTCTGTACAGTCCAGAGGTAGTCCTGCTCTCAGCTGCATCTAAAGCACTACTTCATCTTCCAGATTGTGCTCTTGCCTGTTTTACAACCTGGGGTTCCAAACCAGGGAAGATGCTAGACAAAGGAAAAATCGGACTGAAGAAAGAACTCTGGGAGGAGGGAAACTAGAGGAAATATATAGTTTCTCTTTTGACTGCCATTAATAAAAGACCAAATAGGGATATTTTCTTTTCATTGTTTACACTAGTGGAACAAGCAATATTGCTAAAAACTGTATAATTTCTTTGGTTTAATTGAATATGATGTTTTATTAAGTGTGTAGGATTAGAATAGCATGTTTTAATTGTCAGTGATGGTATAGATCTTCTTGTGCTTTGGATGTCCTGGGAAAAATAAGGTATAATTAGCTGTAAATGCTCAAGTTTATTTTGATTGCAAATATTTTCCACTTTGGTTGAAGAAGCTCTCTTTTATGAGACAAAAGACTTGAAGGACTAAGTAACACATACAGCAAATTTGAAAATCAATAAAAGAAAGAATGAGGATGTTATGCTGCTCTACTGAAACAGGCCTAAATAGATTGTGTACCAAACTAAAAGAAAAGGTGAATCGTGAACTTGCCTAATTTACCCAAATCAGGATAAGAAACTTAATTAATCTATTTTAAAGGTTTTTTACCATAAATAAATCATAACCAGAAATAAGTAAGACATGAGAATATATTTTTAATGATAGGAATCTGTATTTCAACATCAATTTTGCTGTCTATTCCCAATGCTTATTTAGTAATTTTGCCTAATATTATGATTTTTCTACTTGGACTTGGAGGATTGGATGATAAGAAACAAGTTGATGAGCAATAGAAAGTAAAAAATGCAGTAGTTTGTGGGATTTCTAATCTTTGCTTACATTCTCCTGAAAGGTTCTGTAAATTTTTATCATTTACTTCACCAAAATTAAATAACACCCGTTGTAATTAAATTCACCAAGAACATTTCAGGGAACCATGAAATAAATGTCTGTATAAAAGTAATTTTTTTTTAAAACGATATACTGTAAGAATTATTAGAGTAAAATCTGTCACACAGAAAAGATATTTCAGCCCTTAGGTGTATTCGTGAATATGCAGAAACAACCTCAGATGTGGAGAGTCTCTGCAATTTGTTGTAAACATGTGTCCTTGTGTATGGATTTTCATGTATGCACAGGTATAGATTGATAAAGATCTACTGAACCAAATGCTTTAGGGAGAACAATTCAGGAATTCAATAAATTTTACTTGGGAGACTTATTTCTGAGACTTCTTGAAGTCAGGTTGATAACATATGGAATTAGCCCATCTCCTACACATCTCAGACAAATCTGTACCTAGTCCCCTCAGTAAATGTCACTTCTTAGGGACTTCACCATTATGACAATAAAAAGAATAAGAAATTTTGCCTTGCAAATGAAAACCTCTGTGAATAGTTGGCAAAGGAGAAAATACATGATTAGTCATTGCTGAAATACCTCTTCATGTGAGGGGAAAGCACATGATTTCACATCCAGTCACACTGCTGCCACACACATCCATCAATTCTGTTGTACCTTATTAGAGTGAAAACAAGGCTAGATTTTAGAAGGGTTCAGTAACTTGAATTAAGACCATAACTGAATTTAAAGTTCCATGGAACTGGAACAATGAATGCATTTCGTAAATATGATCCAAAGGAATTTAATTTTTCTCTAGGGTTTTTTTTTGTTCGCATGAAAATATAATGCCCCCCCCCCCCAACTTTCTTTTTTATTACTTATTTTTAACCATAAAATTGCAGAATTCTTGGTGTTGGAAGGCATATCTGGAAATTGTTTCATTGAAGCCCCCTCTTCAAGCATGGTCAACTAGAGAAGGTTTCCCAGGACTTTATCCAGCCAGGTTTTTAATGTCTCCAAGGATGAACACTCCACAGCCTCTTTGAGCAACCTGTTCCAGTGCCAGTGTTATGTTCAAATTATATCTTTTCAGCTGCCTGCAATAAAAGGTAAGAAGATATAAGACAATATTTGCAGGTGTCTAGAAATAAGTCATCCTCTTGCACCAATTCATGCTCTACTGTGAGCATTTGTATCTGGTCAGTCCTGGGAACTTCCTGGATTAGTCATCACCCATGTGGTCAAATCTGAATCAGTTTTCCCCCTTTAAGTAGTCCAACCACTTCTGCAAGGTATCCAGGTGCAAAAAGGAAAAAGAGGAGGTTGAACTCTGACTCAAACACATCAATCCAGGCACAGTCCAGGGAGATGGAATTAAGTCTGTATTATGCCTGATAGGAGGGTTTAAATTTGAATTTAGAGCATGACCTCCTTGATGACAGCTTCCAAATTTGCTATTCAAGTTGACATGCACAAAGCTAGATTTTAGGTAGACCAGCATTTAAGTGTGGTTTTCTTCCTGAAAGCTTCTGAAACCCTTTTAAAAATAGCAGTAAAGAAAGGAAGGAAAGTAGAGTAGTAAAGCAGTAGAGGAGGTGGAAAGCTTTTGCTGTAAAGTCACGGCCTGCAATTCTCTTCAGGTCTGCTGTCCTGTGAGTTTTGCACATTAAATTTACAGAATGGCAGGTACCTGTGGAATGGAGCAGCCTGAAGGAAAAGCTACAGGGACAGATGCAGATCTCTACAGTCCTTTCTCTGAAACATGTGTAATGCGTTGCAAACCTCGTCATTTCCGTACCGCCTTTGGAAAATGCTTTCTTGACAGAAACATTTTTGACCTTTGGTGTATAGAAAGTAGATATAATATTAATAAAACTTGGGATACAAAGGCTCCAACTAGGCTAGAGCAAATTCCCACATTACAGTGTTTGTTGTCCTCTGTTGTAGGAGAGGAAACCTACTGAAGTGCACCTTGTTTGTAAGCCCAAGATTTCCTCTGTAGGAAAGTGAGATTGCTCACTAATGTTTTGCACTGACGCACAGTGCAAATGCAACCAGATGTTCACCTAGTGACTGGGACTGTGGGGTACACAGGGAAATGCATCCACCCTGTCCTGTGGATAGAGCCATGAGAATCAGCTTTCCTGTTAGCCGTTACCCCCTGACCTTTCCAGCATTTGTCTGGCATGTTCTGCCGGCACTACTTAGTGGGGAGCCAGAAAAGAGAAGACTGTGTCTATTCACTGGAACCTGGTGCTTTGAAAACTCCAGCATAAAAGTAGTTCTGCACTTGGCAGCTGAATACTGATTGTGCACTGTATGGGGTGAGAGGTTATAATTCACAGCTCCTGGGCTGAGGTGAGGGTGAAGGAGGACTGAATTTGTGATGATTATCCTTTGTATGTGTAATAAGAATCTTGTCTCTCACAGTCATCTCTTTTAAAAGGTGCATGCAGAGCTGCATGGCTCAGATTCCCCTTTTTCAGGGCATCTATGTAGAAATAGGATTTTTATATTGATCTTGATTTTCCAGAAAGTTTCAGAGGATTTAGAAGATGTAAATCTTCACAGTTTCATGTGAATTCTTGCTTCAGTGTGGATTGGGAATAAGTCTGATGAGATGTTGTGAGTGCTCTGCACAGCTGTACAGCTCACACCTGGTAAGACCAGTGTTTCCTGAATGCATCAGATTTCCTGAACACACATGATGCATTAATGTGCACAGGAAGATACCTGGCTCTTTATTTTTGCTTTGCTGAGGCTTGCTGAACATATAGGAGAACTACAACTCCAAAATCTCAGCTGTGTCCCCACTTAATTTCAACTAGAGAAAGAGGATAATTCAGGTGCGTGGTTAACCTATACAGGGACATTGTAGTCACGTGCTGCCATTAAAGAGTCAGGGAAAAGTATGAGTAAAGAACAAAACCTGCCTATATTCCATAGACATAAGGAATATTTCTTCACAAATATGGGAGCTATATGCTGGCATATTGACTCTGGAAGCCAGTCTAATGGCTTGTTTATTGAGCCAGGTGTTTTATGTGGCTCAGAAGCAGGAGCTGAATGGAAAAGGAAGGTGGAAACATTGTTATTTTTTCAGTGTTGAGAATCTCAGAAACCTTCCAAGGAGATGCAGCTCCCAGTGAAAGTTTTCTGCTTTTACTAATGTTATCCAGTAATCTGTTGCCTGCAACACTAAGATAAAAGGTCACATTAAAATGTGAAGGTCTTCACTATGGTGTTCGCCAATGCTTTCAATTCCATGCTTTGGTCAGCCAGAGAACAGGTTCCTCTGATAATATTTGTCATGTCCTTGGGGGCTGTTCCCATTGAAACCTCTCTGAATGAAGCAGTGCAAATATTTCTCTTTGCGAATTATTTGCCAATGCAGTATGATTTTCAGCTGCTTGAAGGTGACTACAAGTCTACTGGTTACACTTGATTGCTGTCAAAAGCCAGTTTTTTTCTGGGTAACTATGGGAATAAGAGACGCTTTGTAGGGTTTTATTTTAATGAAAAGTAAGATTTTGGAATAGAGAGAATGGGAATGTACCTCATATTAGTAATACTGATCAAAAAATAAAGCATAATTTACAGTGTCACTTTAATTCTATCTCTGCTTATGTGCAGAAAATGTTTCCATGTATGTGTCTGTATATACGTACTCACATTTGCATACGTGCATATACATGTATGTTTTAAAGGACTTGTTTAAATTTTAAAAATGGGAAATGTGACATAGCTGGAGTAGATTAAAACAGATGAGTCTAGGTGGACCAAAAAACATTACGCTGATAAGGATTTTTTGTTTTTAATTCAATCCTACCATAAAGTAATTTATTACCCATTGCTTGTTTTTCTAGAAAGGCCAGTGCAGCACCATTTGCTGTCTGATTGACAATGTAACTTTCTTTTTACAACTTGTAATTTAAAACAGGAAGGCTGCCATTCACATCAGTTAAGAAGTCTACATTTTAGGTTACCTTGAAAGGTTCATATTTGGCATAAGTTACTGGGAGGTTCAAATAGCTGAAACCAAAATGCAGCATTCCTAGCTCAGCATAACCATGCATATGTAATGACATGCAAAATCTAAATCAGAAGGAGTAATTAAAGAAATGCATTTCACTTCAAGTCCACATTTACACCAACTTATTAGTTTTCCCTTCAAAGAGCAGCAGAAATTGTCATTTTATATTCCTCAAGAGCGACTGCAACAGTTTAGACTCTGCAAGCCTGGCTTGTCACCTGATCATACATCGAAATCTGCAGCTAATCAGTACTGGTCCAACCAGGAAAGGTCACAGCAATCCTGCTGAACTATTACTGAGGTGTTATAAGACATGGACATTATTCATCCTCACTAAAACCAGGCAAAGAATAAATAAAATGAAGGCAAAAAGATTAACTCTCATATATTTGCTGTAGTGTCACCATGAGACGATCTATTTCCAGCTCTTCTTCTGCCACTAAATGAACATTTTCCAACCCTAATTCCCATCACAAACCACGTCAAAATCCTACCACTTAAGCATTAATGTCTGGGGTATACTTTAGGCCAAATCCTAGGAGCAAGGTGTGTAAGCTGTACTGTCCTTAGACTCAGATCAGGTCTGTGTCAGGAACTTTTTCCAAGACTGTAGCACTGATATCTTTATGCTTTCTTCTTTCTCTTTTTTCTTTTTTCTTCCAGCACTGTATTGACAAAAATCAAAGTCTAGTGGTGTGATATTAGCTTGCAAGTTGCTCTTGTGCTTGGCCAACCAGGAGAAGCACTGCTGGACACTGTCATTGTCAGTTGTGTGCATGCTGGTAGAGTTTGCTGCACAGTTACATCAGCAAAACCTCCTGGAGGGAAAGATTGTTTTTGGATACCTCACTGAAATACTGGCCTGCTTTTTTCCCCAGCTGCACCAGATCAGAGCATGATGGCTCCTGGCAATGTGTTAGGCACCACTACCAGAGATTTAAAGAGCACGAGAATAAGGTCTAAAGGACAAGTCATTCACAAGAGTGGCTCTGGTTCAAGGGAGGAGATAATCCTGCTCCTGGAGAGTTTGACTTGGTCACAACCTGTCAGTGAAGGAGCAATACAAATGCATAGTTTGACTTTACATGGCACCCTTTCAAAATATGACTTCCTTCTTTCAAAATGAGGAACTCCAAATGAGGATACTGTACTATAGTGTTCATCTATGTAGGTAATATATGCTGCAATATCAGTTATGGGCTCCTAAAAAAAGTACAATGCCAGATTCTAAGATCTTTCTCAGACAAAAACTCTCTTGTGTTTAGGAACAAAGCAATATGAGTAAGAGAACATTATTTGGACTGGAAGTCCTAACAACTGTTTCCTGTTTAAAGGGGGGGGGACAAAAATCACTCATATGATGGCAACATACTTGTTTTTAAAAATGCCACAGAACAGATCCTTCCTCTTCACTAGTGACCTACTTAGCAAGCAGGCATTTATTTTCCTTAAGAACTATGACACTTCTTCTCACAGTGTCAAAGAAGCAAGCATTGCACATGCAGCCGTTACCTTCTCAAACATATCAGTTTAAAGTGCAAAGAGAAGAGCCATAATTTCAGGTTGTCTTCCAGAGATCTCTTGAAAATTTTTACTTTTTCTTTTAAGCAGGGAGATATAAATATGGTGGGAAGGCATTTACCAAAATGTCATGATGTAACCTCAGTCAGCAACTAAGTACCATACCAGGCATTTTCTCATTTCCCTGCACACCTGGTGGGATGGGGAAGAGAATCAGGAAAATCTAGTACTCTTAAGAAGAGTTTATAATTCAAATAGAATTAAAACATGGTGAAAAGTAAAGAAAGAAAGATAGAGAAAGGAATAAACCCCAAGAGAAATCAGTGACGCATGATAAAATTGCTCACCACCTGCTGACTTTTGTCCAGCCAGTCCTTAGCTGGGATTTGCACTTCCCAGCCAATGCCTCCCATTTATATACTGGGAATGCCATTCTGTGGTAGGGAATATCCCTTTGGCCAGTTCAGGTAAGTTGTCCTGGCTGTGCTGCCTCCTGTCTTTTTGTGCAGCTGCTTACTGGCAGAGCATGGATGGCTGAAAAGTCCTTGATTTAGGGTAAGCACTACTTAGCAGCAACAACAGTGTGTTATCAACATAATATTCTCATAATAGATCCAAAACAGAGCACTTTAACAACTATTAAGAAGGAAATTAATTATCTCTTGGCTGAAACCAGGACACAAAAGATGAGTAGAATAAGTTTCTCAGATGTATAGGAGCTCAGGTTTAATATCATGTCTGCAAGTTATCTGAAAAATGGTGAAGAATTATACTTTCAAAAATGACTTTTACTTGGCCTAAATAGTAAGTCCAAATTGTGCAGTCTTTTCATTAGTATGTCATAAAGACCAAGGAGAAAGGTGTTAAAAAGACTATAAACTTACCAACCTCACCGTTGTTAGCACAGTCTGACAGAAACTGTAGCAGTGCAGGAAAAAGCAAGGACTCATCACAGATAATTCTGATCCCTCTTCAGCCTGGGCAACTATAGAGAAAGAAAAAAGGGGTTTACTAGAAGAAAGGATCCTTAGAGCTCTAAATAGACCAGTGTTTTAAGAAGAACAAGGTACCTGGGCTTGCAGACTTCTGGCTATGCTCCCTTAGCACTATACACTGAAACATATACATGTGATGCAGTACATGGGATCACACTGCAGCAAAGGATTATTCCATTTCTGTCAGCAAATGTCCATGTAGATTCAAAACTTTTTGACAGGGGAAAATGTAAAGTTGAAGGTGAGAAAACCACTGTATGGGACAATCCTGGAATGCCCTGTGCATAGAATGCTTCTACCAGAATGGCACACATAGACATAAAATCTGTAGGAACCATCTGTCATGATTAACAAAATAACTCAGTTTCCTTCAGGGATCTATGCAATTTTGGTTAAAAAGGAAGCATAATCAGCATAATCTTTTTCCTTTTTTTTTTTCTTTTAACTGGAGAAGAATCATATATCTGAGATACCTGCTTTTAATAGCTGAGAAACAATGGAGGTGGTTTTTTTTTGTTTTTGTTTTTTTTTTTTTTTTTTTTTTTGTTAAAAGCCTTAGGCTAACATAAAAACTATAAAAACTAATAGCATTGTGGCAGGACCATTCTTGAAATTTTTCCCCAACTTTAAGTCTGCATATTTAATTTTACTTGTTTTTATGTAGATACAAAAATATATATAGTCTATCATGATTTTGGATGTTCTGTTAGTAGTTGTTTCCACATATGTAATTTTTAAAAATCTGCTACAGCCTTAGTTCTGACTACATTTTGTGGCAGTAGGAGCAATGATGAGACATAACTGATTTATAAAATCAGTCTTACCTGAAGTAAAAATTTCTTCTCAAATCTAAGCAGTGCTGATTTTTTTAGTTTTTCCTGGTACAGAAGACTCACCTGGAAGTTTATTTGTAATTTGTAATTTTTATTTACTGCTTGTAAATATCTTCTAACTATCATGCCCTCTTATTAATTGAAGGCTGATATTACACCAGTCCCTGGGACCCTTTCTGTCTTATCCTTGTTCCCAGAACCCCTGTTGTCCTGCCAGTGTGACAAGCTGGCATATTTGTCTGTGGACAGACAAAGCATTTGGGTTCAAATACTAAGGAGCAGCTCTCAGTCATCTGCTGTGACCATCAAACTACAGCCATGACTTTCAAACCTCTGAGAAAAGGTCCCTGGGAAATAAAATTATCTGCAACTATTTTTTTCTGCCAAAAACTGAAGAAATGGGAACAGAGAAGAGGGGTGGAGCAATTTGTTGAAACTACCTAGGAGCAGAAAGCCATTTTCCAAATAAAAAATTATTCTTCTGTCATTAACTGAGAGCTGTCAAAAAATCCTGACTGTTTTTGAATGTCGGCCTTATCCAGTCAGAACTAGTTAGAATCTGGGTTGAGATGCCCAGCTGTTTTACAAACACCACAAAATGTCCATCACGAGTCACAAGATTCTTTTTTTTAATTTCCTTAGGACCTGGCCTGGTTTCATGTATGACAAATGAATAGTGAGTACTTTGCTATAAATCTTGGTGAACTGTCTTGCAAAATATCTTTTTGTAATGCTTAAAAATGTAAAAAATTAGTGACTTAATGCCAAATACAATGAAGCTTTAACTGAGATGGGGGGATTTTTATTAGTCTTTTATGCATAATATTATTACTTTGGAGTTGCTGATTGTTTTTCATTTAATTTTTACTGAAGTTACTTAATAACTGTCACTTTTCTCTCTTCTAACTCTTTATTCATTGTCAGCTGTGGATGATCTGCCAGCCCACATGAGAGGGCAGGTTACATTCAAAGGAATTCTCTTTGGTTTAGGGACATGTGCAAAATCTGAGCTAATTGCAGTGCAACTTTATACTTTAAATGCTTCTTATTAGAGACTTAGCAGATGTCTGATGGTACTCAGATGTTCAGAGCTTGTACTGGGAGCCCACAGGACTCTGTGAGATGTAGGCACTTCTCTGGTGAATCTGTGAGACCATGCTCCTGCATTCCCAGGTCATGCCTTCCAAAAGGTGTGGAGAGGTGATGGTCAGGGGATGCTGCCATTTGATGGCCCAGCATGGAACATTTGTTGTTCATACCCATGTCTAGGGCTGTGTAGAAGCCACAGCAATGCCCACATCTCCCAAACATTAAAAGATCCATGATCCCCTGACTCTGTTAGACACATCTGGGAAGGAGATGATTCCAATGCAAGGCAGAGAAAGCAGTAGCAGAACAGGCTAAAACATGAGAGGCAAGGAGAATATAGGGGCTTTGCAAAGTGTAGGCTCCTTTGGTTTGGCAAAAGACTCTGTTTTATAAAATAAACAAAATAAGGATAAACTTCTAGGAAACTATTCTGATCCAGAATGTGTGGAGTTCTCAGTCATTCCTATGCCAAGTGGATGGACAAACATCTTGAAGGACACCCTCCTTTGACATTGTCTTGCTAGACAGCACCCTTATGTTTGCATTTAAATCCACTATTTTAATTGAGGGGTGCTGTGGCAACAAAATGAGGGACATTTTTTAACGAATTTTCTAGATACCCCAAGCCAGGGCTGAAGTTAAAGGATTTGTGTGTTCAAATGTGCAGCTTTTTGTCCATTTGTGTGAAAAAAAAGTGTGAATATCTGCATGTACTTCAGCCGCTTTTCCAAGTTTACAGAATGAAGGCTACTAAAAATATTGGAAACATGTGAATTTGAGCTGGTATTCATGTGATTCCTGTTTTCCATGTTTTCTTTTGAAAAAAAAATCAAAAATATGATAGTGTAACTGAAAGATATAAAAGGTCTTTTATTCCTTCTTAGCAAAGGCTGCCTGTGACCTTCATCCTTTCAGCT
Organism: Certhia americana; assembly: GCA_018697195.1. NCBI lineage: Eukaryota > Metazoa > Chordata > Aves > Passeriformes > Certhiidae > Certhia > Certhia americana. The sequence continues at coordinate 111,997,576 of CM031858.1, forward strand.
ACTTAATGTATGCACTGGACAGTAGAAAAAGAGGTACACAAACAAGAGATGGAAATATTTATTACCCAGGTAAAAGGGAGAGAGGTGACAGATGTAACAAAAACCAATTGTTGTATAAGTTGTCTTGAAGAGACAAAACAAAGAGAACAAATGAAGGAGGGTCATGAATTAGCTTTACTAATATAATGTTACTTATGTTTTTGTACCCAAAATGGTGAGTGCATCAGAAGAAGAAAAAAACCAAAAACATTGGTTTGGATGGAATTCCTGAAGTATTGGAAAGGTAGGTGGAGAAGAACAAGGTGTCCAAACTGCCAAATATGTAAAAACAGCACCATTATGCACTTGTTAATTCTTACTTTTTTTTTTTTTTTAGTTTCTAGTTTGGTTTGGTTGAGGCTCCTTTATGCTGCTGTCTGCAGTGGAACAAGGAAATTCTTGCTGTCCCTGGAAAACACAGTCCCACACTCCATGAAGATTCCTGAAGACTTTGTATATATTTAGAATGAATAAAATTTTTTGGGAAGAAGCAACAGAGAATGCAGGCATCATTTTTGTTTCTTTTCTACTGCTTTGGCTGTTCCCACAAATTTTATGCATCTTGTCAGCCTCCCATGAGAAACTGAATGGTATTTCCACCTCTACCCAACACTAGTGCAGCCCATCTGCAGCACTAGGTCCAGTTCTGGGCTCAGCAGTACAAGGCTGACATGAGCATACTGGAGTACAGTGAAGGACCACAGAAGTAATTAAGAGATTGGAGCGTCTCTCATATTGGAGTCACTGAGACAGCTTGAAAAGAAAAAGATTGAGTAAAATCTTATTAATGTGTATACATTCCTGATGTGAGGGAATGAAGAATACAGTCAGACTCTTAATGCTGCCCAGTGACAGGACAAGAGGCTGTGCACACCATTGGAAATACAGAAAATTCCATTTAAGAACATGAAAAACTCCTTTGGTACTGTAAGTGTGACTGAACACCGACACAGGCTGCCCAGAGAGGTCATGGAGTCTCCATTCTTTGAGATATCAAAACTTCATCTGAACCCAGTCCTGGTAATGTGCTTTCCTGACCCTGCTTTGTGCAGGGGGGTGGGACTAGTCAATGTGCAGACATGATTTCCCACCTCAATCACTCCATGATCCATGATTCACTTGAACAATCTGTTCTTATGCCTTGTAGATATCATTTGATACTACAATTTATGCAGGTTGGGGTGCACTTCTCACCTTCCACTCCTGATATTTCTGTGAACCAGAGTTATAATTCATATAATCTTTTAGGACACCTACTTTAAGGAGACAAAACCAAACACTCAGGACCGCTAGCCAAACCCATTATTTCCAAAGCAATAATATTCATAGCTAAAAATGTCCTATTCAAAAATAAAAATATGTTTTCAAATTAAATATTGATTTATTTTGAGGCAGGGGAAATCATCTGTAGTAGCACAAGACATCAGAATTAAATTACCAGGTTTCCCATTGTTTTCTTTATAATTGAGATTATGAGATCTTTATGGTGTTTCATTTTTACATGATTTTATGGGGCTTAGAGTAATAGGCCCTGAATTTGCTTAATGACAACAGGAACTATAATAATCCAAATAGAGCAAAATACAGAAGAAATATTTCATGGTGCCTTAATCTGAGAGGCATTTCTTTTAACTCTTTGGTGAATGTATAACATGCTTTTCCTAACTCTGCATTACATGGTAGGATAATTTCAGTGCTTTGACCCTAAAAGCGTACTCTGTTCTGTTTTCATTTCATGCACATCTCCCTTCATTCTGCAGCCTCTGAAGTGAAAGGCATGCCGAAACAGCAACAAGAGAAGAAAGACAGAGAAACGAAAGTGAATCAATTATTGCCTTCAGCTTTGAGAAATTCATGTATTTAATGTGTAACTTCACAAGTGCTGAGGTGGTTTCTGTGTTCTTCCCTGACCACTGAAAGAGCGTTGAAAGTAGGTTGACAGAACATCCTAAAGGAAGGACCTGGACTACATTCTGTAAAAAAAAAAAAAAAAAAAAAAAAAAGGTAAAAATATGACAGATTTCAGAAAAGAAGCCAGGAAGATAGTCAGAGTACAGGGACCATGTTTTCCTCAGAAAGATTTTAAAAGTTTAAAAGATTATTTGGACATAGAATAAGAGATGTGTTGTGAATAGTATTGCAATGGCCGAAGAGATTCAATGGGCAGATTGATCTTGGAGAGAGCTTCTCCATCATGTGTTGAGAGTCATAGGAGTCATCAACCAGGAGCTCAGAACAGAATTCAATTTACATTGACAAATAGCTTGTGCAGGTGCAGAAGGGCATTTCTAAGGTAATGAGGTAAAACTATTAATGGAATATGTTTTGGAGAAAGTCTTGACAGAGAATGGAAAGCAGTCACACAGGAAAAGCAGAGAAATTTAGCTGCTTGGGAAGTTGCTTTGCAACTGGACAGAGAGCTGGGATCTGTGATAGAGTGCTCTGTTTCAATTACAAAGATGAGCCAAAAGAGCTTCTAGCCTTTCCCATCTTTGTGTTTTATGAGTACAGGTGTTACAGGCATGCAAAGTAGCATATCTTAATTGTCATCTCCAAATCAGACCAGTTCCACTTGTGTTTGGTTTAGCATACTGTATTTTGATGAAGTTTTCATCAGATTTCCCTTGAGGACAGCAGTAGCATTTCCACTCACTCAAGCAGTCAAGCTCTTATACCATTTAATTTACTATGGGCGTAGAGAATTTATAGTGTGAATTAAAACAATGGGAACATCTTTGTGGCACAGCACAGTAGAGCAAACCTAGAACAGAACAAATAGCTGCTGACTGCCAGAACTTTACTCATACCCCAATAAACTTTGCTCTGGGAAGAAGGAGCTGCACAAAGAGCTGCTGAAGCCTACAAACTTCAAAGTGAATGACATGGAAGTGCAAATCAATAGAGAAACCACATGAAACTTTTCAAGGGTATTTGATTACTTCATGTGTTCATTTCTAAATGTTACCACACAAATTCCCACTAACTCTATCTTTCTTGAACTCTCCAGCTATTTCCTGAAAAAAACTCTAGTAGCTCCAAGGGAATCCTTGTTATAACTCTTGGAGAATATGAAAGCTTCACTTGAGCTTCATTTTTCAGTATTGTGCTTTCTGTGAAGAAAAGATGCAAAACTTCTGCCTATTGCCTGCATTATTCCAGGGCAGTCCTGTTGAAGCCCTCCCCCAGAACTGGGCTGGAGGAGACAGATGGCATGTATGATCTATTGTATTATTTTGCTGAAACATACTTTTTTCAAGAAATGCTCACCTTGTGTGCACACATCAGTAACATTCTTGATAAATTGTTGGAATTTTATTTTCTCTATTACTTGTTCTGGTTGGTACCCTAGAGTAGACATATGGGTCTTCAGACTGGATACCAGCTGGTGCTTGTCTGTTCTCTAGCTTTGTACTTTGCTAAAAGTTGAAAGTGATGTTATTTCACACCAGTCAGTAATGATGAGACATGATTTGTTGAAGCTGTAATACTTTCAAGTAGTTCAGATCTTGGAGTACTTAGTCAAATCACCTGAAGAAAAAAGATTTCTACTTTTTATTACGGAATAATTTCTTTCCTGTGATATATTAGCTGATAAAATGTTGTAATGCATTCACTTGACATTTCTGACATTTTAATAAAATATCTTTAATCACCTTGAAATTCCATATAAAGTGTATTATACTATGACTTTACTACTTTAAAAGAGCATCATGCAAACATTGCTGAACTCCTGTAAGGCTCCACTGACTTTAATGAACTTTGGATCAGGCCCATATTCCCAGATGTAAAAATCTCAGGGAAAGTACCATAAGGCCTCTCTAACAACATTCTTTCATCTGTTAAAATGCAAGAAAAGTGCATTGGTCTTTATATTTTTGATAAAATATATTTCAAAATGTTATCATAGTGTTGTAAGCAGGAGAAAAGCAAGTGTTTTAAAGCATTGATTAGAAAAATGCATTGTAAGGTTTAAAATCTTTTAAAATGCAATGTATCTATTCCTTTCTAATATTTAGAACTTGTGGAGTAAGTCTTCAAATCTGAAATTCACTTTTGTCTTCATTTGGTCATGTACAGACATTCACAATTTTCTATGTTCCAAAGCACACACAGAGCTTAATTAGAACAAACAACAGAAATATTACTTAAAAATGTTTATTGTAAAAAAGTGGCTAGAAAACAACATCAATTTCACTTCACACTTTCTTCAAGTTATCTATAGATGCTGCTATGGGCAACAATTTGTTTTCATTCATAACACATTCAATCATATAAAAATAAAAATATTTACATTATGTCCACATACTTTACAAAATCATCAATAAAAAAGGCACTTGGAGGGGTAATGCTGAAAATATTGCATTTCCTTTGTGCATTTAAAAAAAATAATTGTAAAACTCCCGTGGATCCCCTCTCTTGCACTTATTCCCGTTTTTTAAAACAAAAATGAAGTTTAGAGGAACTATTCCATATTAAAGGATGGTCAAGCATGCACCAGGAATGTTTGAAGCTACAGTATTATGTTTTATTATGTTTTTGGGTTTTTTTTAAGGCACATGCAGTTGATTTGTGGCTTTTGATTTTTTCATACATTCTCTTATACTTTTTTCCCTCTTTTAGTTATGCAGTTTTAAAGCATTTCAGGTCATTAATGAAGGCCTTGGCTTCTAATAAAATAAAATTAAAAAAAACACAGCAATGAATAATATTAAACATTTACTAAGGTAAACTTGGAATACTTTTTAAGGCACCTGAGATAAATGGTGTCTAGCAAAATTCACTTGGGTAGTATTTTCATTAAAATTTCCATTAAAATACTGTTTCTTTGGTTGAAATGGCTTGGCAGGAATGTATTGTTAACTTTGAAGCCTTTTCTAAGCAAGAAAAGACGACCTACATTTGGCTTCATCTTATAAAGAAAGCTGATAATGTTTCTTCCTTTAGATCTACTTGAAATGTCATGCATGGCGTCTTTCCCCCTATTTCAGAATTCACACTTAAGAATGCAAATGTATGGCAGAACAGAAACTACTTAAAGCTCATTTCTACTGACATTCTAAGTTCTTCCACTAGTTTATTTGTTTGCTTGTTTGGTGGTGTTTTGGTTTGTTGGTTTGGTTCCTTTGTTTTTTGGTTTTATTTTGGTTTTTTTTGGGTTTTGTTTTTTTTTTGGCTGAAAAGTAGACGAGAAAACGCCTTTGGATTTCCACTTATCATTTGGAACAGAAGTGGAGAAATGCATTGAGTCCAGGTAAACATTGACTGCATGACTCAGTGTGCTACACAGCAGCCAGATTCCTCATGTTTGTGCAGAAGAGACATTCTGGAGAAAGTTTTGGAGCAATTTTTGCACTGGTATTTCTTCACATCTGAGTGGGTCTGCAGATGAGCCCTCAGATTGGATCTGTCTGCAAAAGCCCTGTTGCAGTGAGGACAGGAAAATGGCTTCTCTCCTACAAAAGAAACATCAAGAGAAAATAGGATAAATCTTTTAAAAAAGAAAAAAAAAGGTACATGTTTGCAACAGGTAAAACCTGCTTTGATCCTAAGGAAAAAAAGAACAAACAGAAATGACATGTTATAAGAAAAAAATGTCTAATAAAAAGTTAATCAGGCCACAGATACAGCATCTTTCAGCACTGCTGGCTCTTTTGCAGAATCTTAGTCTATTGAGAATATGTTGTAAAGCATAGTCTCTGAAAGCAAGCTGCTGACACCTCCCGCATCTACAGGTGCATGCAGTACTTTTAGACTGGGCTCCTTCCAACATTTTCAAAAATTTTCATAGAACATTTTCTGCTTAGTGCTGTGTGAATTACTGGGGACCAAGGGCTTTGACTGAAAAGCAGCAAACAGCTGTACAGATATTACATTGTACCCAGTGTTATACTCAAAACCCATTTTTGCCTCAGTAGAAAAAAAACAAATCACTTTGCTGATGATGGATTTCTAGTTCTTAAGGACTTGAGGTAGCACATGCAAAATCTGGTTCAGGAGTCAGAAAGCAGTCCCTCATGCATTGCCTGTTTTTTGCTGCCTGATTTCAGAGTCAGCTGAAGCCTTCTCCAAGTCAGCAATTGCCAAAGCCTTAAAGTTAACATAACATCCTTATAGCAAAACTTCAGCTAGTGGAAAAGGGTTAAACCATCCGAAAATTATCAAGGAAGCAATGCTGATTGATGCCGGTACCTGGCCTGCACTTATGAGACCATGCTAAATCCCCCCTCCTCCCACCTTCCCCCTCTCCCTGCAAGAGGGAGAATTCAGCCTTTTAATGATTCCTTTGAAATTCTGTGGGCGCATTTCAAGGTTAGTTAAGAAATGCTGTTGGTTTTTCCACCTGTGGAGAAAGATAGCAAAAAGGCATCTCTATGTTACAGCAACAAGAAGCTGCAAATTTAACACTTGCTCTTACCAGTGTGAGTTCTAATGTGTCCTTGAAGTAGCCAGGGTCTAGAGAAAGCCTTGCCACAGATCTTGCAGACACAAGGTAGCGTGTGGGTCCTGATGTGCATCTTAAGCGCTCCCAGGCTGACATACTCCTTGTCACAGTACTTGCAGCTGAACGATTTCCTAGACTGGGCATCACAGTGCAGCTGCTTGTGTTTGGCCAACCCAGAGAAAGTCGAATAGGTCTTGTTGCACAAACTGCACTGGAACTTTTCAGCTTCAATTGCATGAGGGTCAGAAAGCTTTGACTGGATTCTCTCTTCTTCATCGCTAATGGGGCTTTCTGAACCGCTGTGATCTTTGGAGGAGGTGTCAGACGGTGGAGGTGGGCTGACTCTTCCCAAAGATGAGGGGTATCCAGAAAGTGGAGAGAGGTCATTGGGTAATGGAGATGGTAGCAGCCCAGTTGTAGTCCACACAGTAATGGGATTGTAAGCTACTGAGCTCAAGATCTCTGGCTGTGGTATGATAGGGACTGGATAGCTTTCGTACAGGTATGGGGATATAATCACTGGAGAAAGAAGAACATTTTAAGGTAAGAAAACAAAAAAGTATTTCAAAAAGCAGCAAAATTAACATTTTGAGGATTAAAAACTGCATAAATGAAACACTTGGTAGGGTAATCTGAATATAAAGGGGATTCAGGAAATACTGTTTCATACATATATTCTGATGGGTAGAAACAGTGCCCTTGAACAGGCAAATTGCAGCTGGAGAGTCCCTTCAAAACAGCATGCTGCTTCTAAATCCGTGCAGCCTGACACAATGAAGCAGTGAAACTTCCTGAAGGATTTGAATAAAAGTTTCAATTCCACCACCAACAGATACAGAACAGGAAAACTCTAAATCCTTTCTAAGTAACTTGTATTCAAGTGGATTGAGCAAACTTTCATGATTCATTCTGGTCAGGGCTGACATATTTCTCAAAACTCCCTCCTTGTAAGCAGGAGAAAATAGAGCAAGCAATGATCTAACCCGTCCCCTCCAGCCCGCAGAGCAATCCCACCCCTCCTCAGTACTGCCACGCAACGACCTCAGCCTCAGAAGCGACGCGGTGGCACCAGATTTCGTTTCGTTACCTGTATGAGTGTCCAGCTCGCTGTAATTCGGCTTCTTGGAGGAATTGAAATGCTTCTTGACCAGGAAGGAGCGTGGCATTTTGGATGCAGGGTTTGTGCTTCTGGCAGTCTCTCTGTCCTTGCGGGTGGGTGTAGCGGTCCGGGTGGCGCAGCGCAGGCACACGCGGTGTCACTGCGGGCGCATCGGTCCCGCTCCTGGTCCCTACGGCGCTGCCGGCCCCGCGCAGCCCATCCACTCCCGCTTGTGCTGTGGCAGTGCCGAGGCGCCTTGAAAAGTGCTGTAAATACCCACGAGTCAGGTGCAGGGGGGAAGGGTTTTCCGCTCCTCCAATCGCTTCGGGATGTTCTCAAGCACTTTTCCAAAGAGGCTGTTTTTCTGGGAGGGCTCTGGAGCTGCTGGCTGAGGGATCCAATCCCACTCGGAGGGTTTGGTTCAGGTTTCAGCTCCTCCCGCTGGAGACAGCTGTGAACGGGGGAAAGAGCTCTAGCAGAGCGCGTTACCCTGCTCCGAAGTGGGGGGATGTGGCTCTGTAGAACTGCAGTCTACAAAAATGTATTGCTCAAAATTCTTGAAAATAAAGGTCAGTTTACTGATTCAGCTGAAATATATAGACTTTTTTCTTCCTGACAGAGACCTGGATAAGTCATAGGCATTGAAACTTCTTTTCCCTCTTCCTCCCACCTTTTATCCCCTCTCTCCCCCACATTTTTTCCCCTTCCCCCCTTTTCTTTTTCCTTCCCCCCCCCCCCCCCTTTTTTTTTTTCTTTTCTTTTCTTCTTTTTATTCTTCTTTCTCTTTTTAAACGAGTCTGGTTTCCAGATGTTTGATATGAGAATTACAATGGGACAAACTGTTCACTAAGAGCAGAAGGGGTACACACACACACACACACACACACACACACACAAGCAACATTACAAGATAACAAGTTGGCCGGCAGACCTAATGGAAGGCTTTGAACTGAATGTGTGCCAGCTCCATTTGGGAGCTGCCTTTGAATAGTTGTGCTTAGGAAAGGCTGGAGACGAGCAGCCTGCTTCTCTAACCTGCACCCTTTCAGGCAGAAGGATACTGCAATTGAGTTCAGGGAGAGGAAGAAGTCTTGGGAGGATTATATTTCAGAGCAGGGTGATAGTCTTTATGCAATATGCATACTGCTTCAGACTGCTCATATGAAGAATATTTTCTCTTTTACTTTAAAAATCTTCAGAATGCAAAACCTCAACCTTTCCTTCCTTGGGAGTAGTTATGTCACTCTTTTGCCTATCCTCTTAGGACACTGCCAAGGAAATTTTCCTAATTATCCAAAGCAGGTAAAAGATACATAGATAAGCAAACCCCCCAAAATTATAGACTGGGTAATTTAAATGTCTCTTAAATGTCCTTCTCCATTAGTATATTTTAGGACTTCTTGATTTCCTATGAAGGTATAATCTGTGTTATGTATTTCATTTAAGATGAAAGTCTCTTAAATGTGCCACAGAGTGTTCTGGTTATCTAGATTGATTTAGAGGAGATATTTAGTCACAGATAGGTTTTTTAATTTTAAAATATTTGCATTTTGGAAATATGGACAGCTGAATGCTGGTAAATTTCTAACACAAATTACACTCTGATTGACTCTTGGTCTGCCCTCCCCACCCCTTCCCCCCCTCGCTGTGTATTACCTGCACCTGCCTGGGCACATACCGGCATGCCGCGCTGGTGTGACGCTGGAGCTCTCTCTCTCCTCTTGGGAGGAGGCACAGAGGGTGTTTTACAGAGACCACCCCAGCATGTTTTTGCAGCAGGTGTTGGAATAGATGTGAAGGAAAAGAAAAAACAACAACAACAACAACAAAAAAGACCAGTGGGTCTGTTAAGACGTGCAAGAGCAAAGTGCTTTGTCAAGCTGCATGACTTCTTAATCTTGGGGAATACCAAAACAAGTGTAGGGAAAGTTAGCCATTTTCAAGAACCGATCAAAAATATTCATCTGTTCAGCATCTAACTCTGCTGTCTGTTAGCGAAAGCTGCCCTATGAATTTCCAAGTGGCAGGGAACATCCCCAGGCTATGGGAGGAAAGGGAAAGTGGCAAAAAAAGGGACTTTACAGGTATTTGCTCTGCAGCTGGGGCAAAAGGAACAGAGGTGGGTTTTTTTAGAAGAGAGAGCAGTGCTTGCAGAGACACAATCCGTTACTTTCCTCATCTCCACAGAAATGAAGAAATCCACAAAGCATTTATAAAAGGTTTCATTTGCGGTCCTGCTTCCCTCTCAGCTCTGTTCCATCTGACAAGTCCCTGTCCCCTGCCAGCTCTGGGAAAGCATTGCATTTCAGGATGTGAGGCATTAGTCTGTATCTAAATAGTCTGTTACATGAGCTGTGATTCAGACCTAGAGCTGGTTTAAGTTTGTGTGTTGAAATGAATGGAGCCATGCAGATTTTCACTGGCTCGGGATCTGTTCATTTCTGTGTTTGTTAAAAGTAAAGGGTCTGATTCACCAGTGAGGTTCTCCCTCTCAGGGCATTTTCACCAGCATAGCACCAGAGTGATGCAGTTTAAATTAATTGCACTTATATAAATCACAGGAGCAGAAGCAGTTAGCCCACTGGCAGAGCTGATTGAAGGATGTTAGGAATTGGATAGAAGGCATGTTATTACATGGCCCTGAAAGGATATTAGCAGCACATACTACCTGAGTGAGGTCTGCTGTCAAAAAAAGGGAGAGTCTGCATGAGGAGTGGGTGAGTCAGAGCAAACAGGTGTTCTGGGTGTTTACAGCAAATGTGGATGAGAGGGCACTTGGAGATGTGTGGCATCCATTCCCTTGCAGGAAAGGCAACACAAAGGTTGAGTGCAGAAGACGGGAGGTTTATCCTCCTTGGAGGAGCCAGGGAGGTGTGGAGGGTGGCGGGTGGCTCTGATTGATGGTCACGCTGCCTGCGGGCAAAGCCTTGCACCCACCTCTGAAAAATCAGGCCTACAGCTTCCCTCTCACATTTTACAAGTAGTTGGTCTTTTAGGGATTCTTTATGTTTTTACTTTGAAAGCTCACGTAAAGCTGTCTTGTTAATGCCACTGTGCTGCTAATTGCCACTCTGCAAAGTGTGTAGGAAATGATCCAAGCAATTCTGCTGCCTGAAACCTTGACATGTGCTTTGCAGCAACTTAATGATTAGGACCAGGTCTTCAATCCTACAGTATAAATCACTTATTTTATTTTTTTTTTTTTTTTTAAAAACCCCCAAACATCATGCCACTGGCTCCTGTGCACAGAAGACAAACTGCAAGCTTCATTTTCGTCTTCCCATTTCTGACAGCTCCATCAAATCCCTTTCCTTGTCAGGCTTTCTGAGAAGGATGGCAACTTTGTTACTTGGTTTTCTGGCAATGGAAGGGTGCCAGAATTATGAAAGAGGGAAGAAGAGCCCAAGCTAAGCCATCAATAGCTTAGTTCTCATGATAGCATTAGTCTCCATACCAAGCATCAATACTAGCAAGAGTGTGGATCAGAAAACGTTAAATATCTGGATAAACCACAGCAGAATCAAGAAAAATAATTTCAGAATATTAAATGAGTTATGTTGGAGCACTGTTCCCATATTTCTCAGGCAGTACTCTTAATCATTTTGACTGCCACGGAATCCACAGAAGGCAGCACAGCGAGGTTTGGAAGAACCCCCAGGAGGCACTGAGCCCAGTGGAGCTTACCAAAAATAGCTCTGGAGGTTTATTGATGCAGGTGACGACTTCATCCTGGAAGAGGTAGAAGCTCAAGTAACTCACACCTACAGCATAGCTCTTGTAATTCATAAGCCTCCTACATTTCAAAGGAAAGTGTGAAATGGTTAATATGGGAAAAAGAAAGGTGGGTTTTCAATAGTCAGTTGAATGTGAAACAAATCAATTCATCTTCAGTTTTACCCTGTGCTTTTATATTTCCCCCTTAGTGCCAGCTGATATATCCTGGAAGGTAAAGACATGGTGTGACTTTCAGAAGCAGGAAAACATTAGTAGCACTAGAAACTGGGGAGTACTTCAGTTGTGATTAAATTGGATGTCAGAGGAAAATAGACCCAAAATTAACAGAGTAGAGGGAAAACCATTAGTCAAGGGTATTCTTTTCTATCACCCCAACATATATGCCTTAATAAATTTTGAAACAAATTCTAAGAAAACCTTTTCTGCCTTATATTGATCTTCTTTCCAAATACTGACCTGAACTATCAGCAGAAATGTCAGCAAATTTAATGAAGGACGGTCATGAAATCATGTCAAAGTCCAGTATTTTAGGCCCTAAGTTCAATAAGGTCACAATAAATCCCTGCATTTTGGAAGATTTTTCCCAGACGAGTAAAAAAATCTCCACATTTTGAATGTTTTGCACCAATAAATACATTCCCTCTCTAAAAGAAATAACTTTTCCAGATTTTAGGCATATTTAAGAGATGGTGATTGAACAACAAAAGTCTGATTCAATCTGAACTTTCCAATAAGTCAAGGCCCTTTGGAGTGTGTCTCAAAGATCTAAACCTGTCTACATTTAATATTTATCTGTATGAGAATAATTTTCCCTAAATATAAACTTGCATTTATCAATAGATGCAAAATTGTTCCTTTAGGATCAAGCAGTTCAAACAGTCCTGGCTTCTGTGTGCACTCTCCTTCACACCTGTGTAGCTTCACTGACTTAAGAGGGGTCATTTTAGAGTCAAATTAGCCCACAATGAAGGAACCTGGTCATAGTTCAATTTTCCTACATTGTTTCTACATGAAGATATTTTAACAATGGGCCAAATTCCCCTGTCATTCCCATCTGTAATATGTCCACTGGCTGCAGCTGACCTATTTCAGATTTACTCATGCAGAACTGAGATGCGATTCCACCCCAGTGAATGCAGCCCTGTTTCTGCACGTAGTGCTGTAACAAGTATTTGTTACCCAAAAAGTGTGTTACGTCCCAGCCATTGCACTCTGGAAAGCAATGCCGGCCTTCCAGTACTCCGCTGCGTTATTCTTACGGGGAACAAAAGATTTGAGAGGCTGCCCTCGGGATGCGGGGAGCGAAGCCAGGGCTCGCACGGCTTTGCGCGGTTGGAAAGAGCCACCTGCCGGGCACAGCCACTGCCACCACGGGCTGGGATGCTCCGCCGAGCCAGCGCCGGGCCGGCCGCCCCACCGTGTGGCCAGCTCGGGAAATGGAGATGCTGCCGGGGCCGGGATGGATCACAGCCCTGCTCACTGATGGGGGCTCTGGGAAGAGAGGGACGGGGCGCCAGCAGCGGCAACGAGATGGCTGAATCGCGTCCCCATTTTTCTCCACGGCCGGCTATGGCTTGTGTTATCGTTATCTCATCGTTATCGTTCGCTGCCTACAGCAAAGTGAGACATGAAGGCATCATATGAGATTTCCTGCTCTGGAAAATGCATGTCTGTGTGTGTGAACACCTAACAGAGATCATAGAATGGTTTGTATTGGAAGGGATCTTGAAAGTCATCTAGTTCCAGCCACCCGTCATGAACACATTTCATTGTACCAGGCTGATCCATCAGATCCCTATCCAGCCTGCTCTTGAATACTTCCAGGGAGGGGAGATCCACAACCTCTTTAGGCAATCTTTTCCAGTTTATATTAAAAATTTATTCCTAATATCTATCTGAACTTACCCTATTTTTGTTTGAGGCCATTTTCTCCCTTTTATAATCCTAACACTATAAAACCCTCTAAAAATCCCTCTCTTACAGTCTCCCTTTAGGCACTGGTAGGCTGCTCCAAGGTCTGCACAGGGTCCTCTCTATATGCCTTTTTGTCATGTATTGTGCATGCCACATTACAGTCTGCAACATCCTCATGAGGGGAGGCAGAGTGGTAGGCATTAATCTCTTCTCCGTGGTGACAGGACTTGGAAATGGCCTGAAGTTGTGTCAGAGAAGGTTTATTTTAGATATTATTCAAAGGTTCTTCACCCAGAGGGTGGTTGGGCACTGGAACAGGTTCTCCAGGGAAGTGCTCACAGCACCAAACATGACAGAATTCAAGAAGTGTTTGGACAATACCCCCAGGCACATGATGTGATTTTTGGGGCTGTCCTCTACAGCATAGTTAGTATTTCTGTTTCAGTATAAAGTTGTCATTTTGCTGTGTCAACAGAAGATGAAATCTGCTAGATTTGCTGCAGTATCATTCTTCTGCTTTGTCCTGAGGCCTAAGAAGCTTCTGCAATCCCTACTGCTTAAAATGGCAGTAGTGTTGCAAGGCTGGTTCACCACCTGTATTGCCTATCCTTCATTCCCTGTCTAACCTCATCTATGGCTTGTACATTGGATTGCAGCAGATAATGCACTTGGCTATTCTTATAGTTTCTTACATTGACTTTAAGAATTTTATCTTTCTCAAGGACCATTTGGAAGCTCCCAGGACCACAGAGATTTCTGACAGTGCAGATCTCTCGTCTCCTGAGAACCAGCTCCTTTGCGTTTAGACTAGTACTCCGCTCCTAGCTCTGTTAAGCTCAATAAAGATATCCTATGGTATCCTTTGCTATCTTCTTAGACAAGAACCATTGCCAGCTGCAGGCCTGATGTCTGAAAGTCCTGTTTTGTCTTTATCTGTTATCGCTCGAATAGCTTTGAGGGCAGGCTGATGTCTGGAGCCTTTTTTTTTCCCTTCAGCAGTACCTGGTAAAAGACTTAGTGCAGATTGCAAAGGACTGGGTGATTCAGCATGCCAGAACCTATTTTCGACATTGCAGCCAGAGCCTTTTTTAGTTTCAGACAAATCAAGCAGTATATCTTCAGGATTATCACACAGTGGCTTCTTTGCAGGGCTGTGTTCTCTGATGGGAGGTTTCCCAAATATCCAAGACATTTTTGAGGGCTTTCCACCATCATAAAAAATGTTAAATACTGCAAAAATGAATAAAATACAGCTGCCAACTCTGGTTTCCGTGAGTTTGAGGGTGTCTGGACTTTCTGCTCTCCCCACTTCCTTCCCTAGCAGCTCACCAGACCTGAGCGATGTTTGTAGTTTGAGTTTCTTACTAGCTCTTGTGAGAGCCTTCATCTGACTACAGTATATGCTCGAGGAGTTATCTCCTTAGAGCATATCTCTGTTAGGCTGCTAGAGAGGGCACCAAAAGACTCTTATCTTTTCCGTTCGTGGTGTAAACAGTCAGACACAGCATTTCAGCTGAACTGCTGGTTTGCTTTACTAATATTTTGTGGCAATGGTACCACCTTTGCATCAACTACTGTACATTTCAAATAATAGTAGCTTTGTTTGTTTGTCTAATTTCTGTGTTAACAGCTGGCTTCAAAAGTGTTTCATAGCATATTACCAGCACTTGGCCACACTTCTTCCCCCTCATGTTTTGCTTTCTCTTGGTTGTGGTGGGAGTAAGCCGCAGCTGTTTCTGCACATTGCCTAGAACTGGATACATCATTGATCTCAAAGTTCAATTAAAGCTGTGTTGGTATGGCTGAATCATCAGCTGAATTTCTGATGTGTTTCTCTAGCATGCTTTTCCATGGTCCTTAATATTTCTTCTGCAATAGGCCTGTGCTCATGTACTTTTCCTGTTCTTCCTCTTTAGAAACACACCGGGTTAGTGTTTCATCAGTGTATGGCTCTGCAAGGCGGTATGAAGTGCACAATGAATGACTATCTCTGGGAAGATCATTTTTATGCATCCAATACTGCATGAAAATTGCAGCAATCTCAATTCTATGATGAAAGTATTTTTTAATTTTTTTTTTTTTTTTATATGAAACCAGTGTTTCTCCGCAGTCTTCTTCTGTTTACTCCTGCTCATTCTTCCCCAGAAGGCAACATCCAGAGCTGCTACCTAGTGGTGTCTCCCCACAGAGGCTGCTGAGGAGTTGCATTTTGACTTGTGGAGTGTCTGTGTTATGGGCAGCACCTTTTCCTCCAATTCTTGTTCATATTTTAGTTCTTAGTGAATTGTAACTTTTAACTTCAGTGCTATAAAAGAGTGGCAGATCTTTCCTGGACTCACCACTGCCAATAGGGTTTATGAGTAAAATAGATACGAACATTGAGAAACCGTATTGCCACAGAAGAATTGTGTATGAACAGACGCTGATGTATATGTTTCTACATAGAAGGTGTTAGAGACTGCCATGGGCTTGGGCTTGCAGTTGACTCATGTCTTTGTGTGTAAACTGGCCTAAAGTGGGGTGGCTGTAGCTAAGCTATCTATTAGAAACAGTCTTATAAAATACTGAAGGATGTCTAGACATTAGCTGAAAGGATGCTAATGCTTACTGTCCAAAGCCATGCTAGGAAAATACTAAAAACAAAGTAGTTTAGACATTTACAATCCTATGCCTTGCCTCTGTTTCATCTGCTAATCCAGACATGGTTCATATTCCTGAAATCAGGCTGATTCTACATTGAAGTAAATATTTGCCAAGATGTTGAATGCAGATATATTAAACAAGACAAATTTATCTCTAGTGTCTCATACACACATTCCTTTATAAATTCTTCTCTTCCTAGCAAGTTATATTCTTTGTACTGTGTATTATGTCCTGACACATATCTGTTCAGGAAAAAAAAAAAAAAAGAAAAAAAGATTGATTGATGTGTTTTACTCAAATTGTGGTGAGTAAATTATTACATCCTTAGATGTAATTTCAAAACTTCTAAATCAGCCAGTGAATTTCTAAAATTCAGGTTATATATTTTTCTACTGCTCCTCCAGTGCTTTAAAACCTTGGTGCAGTTTCACCCACTATTATTAAGCATCTATTTCAGTTTATTTTGTATCAGTTTAGTCCTAGCCCCTTAGCCATTGTTATCCTCTGAGCCTCTTATCCTCACATCTACTGAGAAACCTTCAGGTACTTGGTAAATTTCTTAAAGAAGATAAAGATATTCATGACAACTGGGGAACAACTACTATTGATCCCAGGTATCTCACTGTTCGTCATGGCAGATGTGATAGAGGCAGGTGATAATAGGAAAGTTATGAGTCCCATGTTATAAGCATCACCAGGAAGAAGAATGAGTAACCAGTATGACCAGCTTACATCTTTTGAAGTGGAAGAAATAAAGACTGGCAAGAGGAGGTGGTGTGTTGCAAAGTCACAACTAGCAAACTGTGACTGATACACTTCAGTATACCACTTCTGTGGCTGATATACTTCACAAAAGAAAGCAAACATTTTGTGGGAACACTTTATGTATGATAGCCTGTATTTCAAGTGGAGAGGTATTTGAACCTTGGAAGAGTCACATCCTTAAAACTTTAAAGATTACCTTACATCTTTTTCCACTCATGATAGAACAGGAGTCCAAATAGCAGGTTTTTAAGATGAAAGATAACTCTACAGTTAAGGCTTGATCCACTTTGTCTTGAGAAAAGTTTCATGTTTGATCCACCTGAGAAACAAGCCCCAATTCTGCAGCAGATTTCTGCAGTTTGTGTATCTGCTGATGTTTCTCATTTCTAAAATGGGGCATATGATATTCCCCTATCTTCTACAAAGTTCTCAGGACCACTGCTTTAAAGCACAGACAACATTACTAAGGATATGAGTAGTGCCTTGGAGTGGAATGAAGTCTGGAAGAAAATTCAGATGTGGATGAGGAGGGAACAGAGGGAGGAGGAGAGAGACATGCTGCTTGAATGCTCAGCCTGAAATTCCTTCAAGGTTGTGTCAATTCCCCCCCCACCCCCAGAAGCAAGAGGTGGTGCCATGTTATTATTCTGTGCTTCTCCCTTTTGACATTCTGCTCCTCTACCTTTTGTGCACATGTTCTTACCCCTTGGCAGAGTAAGTATGAAGTGCACAATGAATGATTTTATGTGCTCCTCCTCTGGACTTGTTCCAAAAGCTCAACATCTTTCTTGTGCCTCTGAGGTACCCTTTTAAGAGACTGTATGCTGGACCAAAAAAAAAAAAAAAAAAACACCAAAAAAACCAAAACAACCTCTTAAGTTAAAGCTGAGGTTTTAGTTCCTCTGCCTCCTGAGATATGAATGAATTGCACCTGTCACATGCTATTGCATATTTCATGACTTGAAACGACTATGAAATGCTTTGCTGAAATTTTACAGGTCAACAAAGAAAATGTGCATTGCAAAATCAGTTTAGAGCATTGATAAACACAAAATATAGAAAAAAGAGGCCTTCAGCCCCTCTGAGATGATTACTTTTCACTTTTTCTTTCCTTTATTGCAGTTTTGTTTTCTCATTAATTAATCTTAATACAGGAGTCAATATTTATATGGGTAGTAACACTGGCTATACCAGCTGCTAGAAATTGCTCCTTTCAGGCAATTACCTGTTTTGAAATTCCCTAATTCACAATTTATTTATCCCCATGCAGAACATATTTATTTGAAGTGAGGTTTATGTTTTTTTTACTGATTTGAACAGTTTATAAAGACTGATCCTTGAGGAGGTGAAAGGCAACTTAGCCTTAAATTTGACTTGATCTGTGCCTCCATCAGCAGTGGCTGCTGAATTACCTACATTCCACAGGGTGATTTTACTTGCTCGGTCATTTTTTCTTATGGAATGAAATGATGTACCCAAAAATAACCTTGTGGTCTAAGGCAGTTTAAAAAAGAAAAAATCAAAACTGAAACAAAATCCTAATAAAATGAACTAATACTGAGACAGCTTTAAAGCCCACTAAAAGTCAGACTGAGTGGTATAACATGTAAAAGCAAATATTTGTTGTTCTATGCATCTCCCAGCTACCATATGAGTTTGATCTGCAGATCAGATATTGCTGTACAGTTTATTGTTTGTGGACTGCTCTTGCAGCATGGTTGTTGGGATTCTTTGTGAAATGTATAATGTTAAGAAAATTTCATGCAGTAGAATCAGATAAAAAAAAGAGAAGCATATCCATGAGAAGAAAGAATGAGTAAACCAGGTAAACATTAGCTATTGATCTCTCAGATCATGCAGAGCCTTTAAAAAATATGAAGTCTCTTTCAGGTGGCAGAGAAGTCCTTTCAATTCTATTTTACTGACCTCTAAGTGTCAGCATAATGGTGTGGACAGGTCTTTTGCCACCTGAATTGCATTGGCAGTATTTCAGTTCCTTCAGATTCCTCAGATGTTCCTGAGTGAACATCTCACTTTAAAAAAAAATTCGTTTTTCTTTCAACATCATTGCTAGGAACTTTCCATAGCTTTTCTATCCTAAATGGTCATACACCTCTTTTTTATACATTTCATTGGTCCTTTTCATTTTATTCTTCTGTGAATGGTTACAAATTTTCATGTATGAAAAGATAACAAATGAATGTGCAGTGCTGTGCAAATTACTAAAACCTGCCTTAACAAGTTAGGTGACCTTCCTTTGCCAGCCTATCCAGGTATATCTGCAATGTAATGGGAGAGGGATACAGGACACCCTAGAGCTATTTTGCATATGTTTTGTGGTTTGAACGACAGGTGTCTGCTAAGGAAGGCAGGAGCCTCCCTTGGAATGGAGAATTTAAACCCTCTCCCACTGAATTATTATAACTTTGAAATTAAGGGGCTCTCAAGCAAAGATATGGGAATAGGAATAACAGTTCTTTATTAGGAGAATTGCATTAAAAAAACACCCATGCAGTATAAAAAAAACCCCAAACCTACTGGCAGAGTCAGAATACAACCTGACACCCTGGGTCAGGGTGTTGGTGACAGTCCCATTAAATGGTGGCTGCAGTCCTTCTGGAGTGTCAGATGGGGTTCTGTAGAAACAATGATCATGTAGAAAGGTGTTTTTTGCTGAAGATCCAGTGGTGATAGATGGGCCTGATCTTCCTCTAAGGAGCCAGTGGAAAGGCTACTTCAGTGTTCCAAATCCCAGATTTTTATTCAGATAGGAATACTTGGCTCCTCCCCCCGGATGGAGCATTTCCCAATAGAATGAGGTAATTTTATCAGTGAGACTCAATGGCCCATTAGCAGAAGATCTCTCCCTGGAGGGAGGATGGGTTGTGAAGAGAGAAGAAAACTGCCCCAGCAGGTTTTTTAGCAGCCGGCCCATTAACAGAGGGTTACCTCACCCCCACCCCAGTTTCAACAGATGGTGATAGCACACACACTGCTGGTTACATCTTGCACTGCAAACCAGGACAACATGCCTGGCAATAATGTCAAACATGTGCAGTAAATTACTAAATCTAGCCTTTATGAGATGTATGGTGTATTACCATGCCAGCACAGCTGAGCTGATCTGCATGTGCACTGCAGAAATACACAGGACAGGCAGCTGTATTGAGCAACTTGTCCTTCACTAGGCTAGAGGTCACCAGTAAATGTAGAGTCCTCACATTTCATGCAGACATGCCTTCCTTTTGAGAAAAGGGGTTGCATCTGAGAGGAGCCTGTGACATCTGGTAGGCAGGGATGGAAAGTCAGCTAACTCCATTTTAGTGATGGAGTAGAGTACTGAGGCCATTTAAAAAGATTCAATTTAAGCCAGTAAAAAAATCCTGTGTAGGAGTGGAGCAGGTCTATTAAAACAAGAGTAATTATGCAATAATCTTTCTTTTCCTCAGCATTATTTTAAAGCCATCCTTGAAAGAAGGTGGTTCCAGCAGCAGGCCTTTGGTCTGCATGCACTTAGGAGAGTCCCCAAGTGCAAAGACACCTGTGATGGACAGTGACTGAATAGCACATTTTGCTATGATCCATGTAATTAAGTTATTTCTCCAGCTACATGCAGTGTCAACTGATGTGCTACCTCATGTCCCAATAAAATTTAGAGAATTAAGGTACCTGGGGAATTTGAGTAGCATTTGAGAAGACATAATAGTACAAAAGATCAAGGGGATTCACTCTTAAGCACTGTCAGGGATGTTAACCAAATTACCAGTGAAGAAGAAAAAATGAATCAATAATGAATAATCATGTACTATATCAGGTAAGTCAAGCCTTTGTCTCTGCAGTAATTAACTGTTCCAATGATATGGGCTGGCAGTGTAATGAGGAAGCATCAGTGAACATGCACTAATTACATTTGCTTTCAAATTCAACAGAAGCTGAACAGCTGTTTGGTGCAGTAGGTAAATTAAGTACACTAGTCAGATCCAATTTTGAAGTGAATCCTTGATGTCACTCAATGATTAATGTGTAGGCTGAATGTTTAAGGGCATGATTCAGCTAAAAAATACTTTCCCTCCATGTCTTATTACCTTTTGCTTTCTTGATCACACCTTCCCTGTACAAAAGCCCTTACTTTGGGGTATGTGTGTGGAGGGGGTAGGAAAGAAGCAGCTGAAGAAAGTGACTTCTGGTGTTCTCCTTCCAGGCATTTCTTGTCAATCATTTGTAGAGAGCAGAAGAAGAACAGAATTTATCCTCTCCTGCTGAGAAAGCAGCTGTGGAGATGTCTTGCAAGACTTGTAGTCATAGCCTGTATCTGGAGCCTACTGGATCAGAGGTAAAGTAGGGCATTCATCAGAGGAAAGAGCTGTTACAGTTCATTGGATCACATTAAAAGGCATTTTAAGCAGGGAAGGAAAATTTTAACTGCATTATATTAACACATGAAGTCCTCAGGAATTGATTGAGTGGCTCCAGGGCCCAAACCACTGCATTTTTCTAGCTTTTCTACTACAGTGCCAACTCCTGCACCAGGGACTAGGACTCTGGGCTGGAGTAATAAATTGTAATAACATGAAGTTTTCTTGCTGTGTCCTCCTATGTCTGACAAATATATTCCATATTCTCATTGCCCTGGTTTCAGCTGGGATAGAGTTAATTTCTTCTTAGCAACTGGTACAGTGCTGTGGTTTGGAATCAGGATGACAATAATGCTGATAACACACTGATGTTTTAGTTGTTGCTAAGTAGTGCTTACCCTAAGCCAAGGACTTTTCAGTTTCTCATTTTCTCATGCTCTTCCAGGGAGCAGGTGCACAAGAAGTCAGGAGGGAGCACAGCCAGAACAGCTGACCTAAACCAAAGGGATATTCTGTGCTATAGAATGTTATACTCAGTGTATAAACAGGGAGGGGGCTGGCTGTGAGTGGTTCATATCTGCTTGTGGACAGGAGGGCCGTTGCTTAGTAGACGAGCAATTGTATCAAACTGTTCTTATCTCAACCCACAGGTTTTGTCATTTTCTGATTCTCCTCCCTGTCCCACAGGGAAAGGGTGAGGGAGTGGTGGAGGAGGGGGCATGA
Source organism: Certhia americana (assembly GCA_018697195.1). NCBI lineage: Eukaryota > Metazoa > Chordata > Aves > Passeriformes > Certhiidae > Certhia > Certhia americana. The sequence continues at coordinate 112,019,291 of CM031858.1, forward strand.
GGAGTGAGGCTGCCTTTTCAGACTGCTGTGGTTTAACCCCAGCCAGCAACTAAGTCCCACACAGCTGCTTACTCACTTTACTTGAAATGAAGTGAAACAGAAAACTAGTACAAATATTGAAAAGAAGAAAGAGAGAAAAAAACTATGAGAAACACAAGTGATGCACCACAGAATTTCTTGGGAAGAACATGGGAAACTGAAAAGTCCTTGGCTTAAGGTAAGCAGTCCTTAGCAACAGCTAAAGCAACATGATTCTCATATTAAATTCAAAACACAGCACTGTACCAGATAATAAGCGTAATATTAACTCTATTCCAGCGAAAATCAGGACACTGATATTGTGTACTATTTCTACCTAGCTTGTAATGAATCTGGAGTGAAGAGATGCCATCCAGAAGGACATTGACAGGCTTGAGAGTTGGGCCTGTGCAAACCTCATGAAGTTCAAAAAAGCCAAGTGCAAAGTCCTGTACCTGGGTCAGGACAAGCACAAATATGGGCTGGGTGAGAATGGACTTAGAGGAGCCCAGAGGAGAAGAACTGGGGGATGTTTTTGGATGAGAGGCTGGACCTGACCTGTTGACATGTGCATACAGCCCAGAAAGCCAACTGTGTGCTGGGCTGCAGCAAAAGAAATGTGACCAGTGGGACAAGGTAGGTGGTCCTGCCCTTCTATTTTGCTTTTGTGAGACCCCACCTGGAATTCTGTGTTCAGCTCTGAGTCCCTGAACACAAGAAAGATGTTGACTGTCTGGAGAAAGTTTTGAGAATAAGCAGGTCCAAGCCTCAAAGAGGCCTGGATCAGCTCTCCTATGAATACAAGCTGAGAGAGTTGGGACTGTTCAGACTGGAGAAAAGACTTTGGGAAGACCTTACAACAGCTGTCCAGCACCTAAAGGGGGCCTGGAAGAGAGCTGGAGGGGAACTTTTCAGAAGGTCATGTAGTGATAGGCCAGGGGGGAATGGCCTTAAGGAGAAGTAGGGTCAGTTTAGGATTAGTTATTTGGAAGAATTAGTTATAAGGATGTTGAGGCACTGGTACAGGTTGCTCAGAAAGGTTGTAGATCCTTCCCTATCCCTGGAGGTGTTTAAGACCAGATCAGATAGGGTTATGAGTAATGGAGTAGTGGAATGTTCCTTACTCATGGCAGTGCAGTTGGAACTAGATGATCTTTAAGGTTCCTTCCAACACAAACCTTTCTACAATTCCATGATTCTATATTTATATGATTGATAATATTTAATTTCTAGAGTTTTTTCCCATGCTTCACAAAAAATCCGAATCTTACAATTTGATTTGGAAAGGATGGCACTGGTCAATTAGAGCTGAAGAATCACCACAGCTGTTTCTTGTTTATATAAAAGTTGATAAGACAGAAAGCAACAGGTCGACAGTCAACCATGTGCATTGTTAGAAAGAAACACATAGGATTTCCTCATTTAAGGCCTTTTTCTTATTTTCATTCAGCTTCTCATAATGTATGAGGGTGTGTTTTTTTCTTCAATTTTTAAATCTGAAGTAAATCCTTAGAAAAACACTAGGTGTAATGAATGAGATAATTTATTACCCTTGCATCATCAAAAGGACTTCCTTGGTGAGTGACATGTGACAAGTCATGGCCTTTTGTCATCTGAAACCTAGGTTTTGGTCTTTCTCCATGCCTTGATTAGCAAATGCATTTCCTTTATCACTTCAATCCTTTTGTGCCTGTCACAGTGATAGAATATTTCTGATCACTTAAAATATTACTTTTAAAAGAAAAGAAGGATCTGTCTGATAGGTCAATGCTGGCTTTGAAAATGAATTAGTCATGGTCAGATATTCTTGTTCCAGGGCACTACAGAAAATATAATATACGACATTACATTCAACATTCTCATCTGGATACTTCTTCCCTCAGAGCTCATCAGCAGTCCTGCTCTAAAGCATGACTTTGATGTAGGTGCATTTGTTAGCTGCATATAGATGAGAATTAGTTTTAAGATTATTAATGAGTCTACAAAGACAGAATCATGGCAGGGAAAGACAGAAAGTAGCCTGTCATCCTCCTTTCAATGAAAGATTGTGTGGTTTCCAGAAATGAAGTAACTTGTGTGAATCATGTAATCAGTATTCACAGGGTTTGATACAAATTTATGGTCCTTAAGTCCTCTCTAAATGCAAATACTGGGGATAGAATCAAGTACTGTGCTAAAGAATCAGATATTGGCAATTTCAGCATGTACTGAAACAGGCTTTGTTAAAACAGTTTTAGTGAAGCCAAGCTACATCTTTAAAAGTGATCACCTTGCTATAGAATTTTAGTTTCTCTGTCTAATTTCATAGAAGCACAGAAATCCAGGACTAAAGAAGTCACTACACTTCCTAGATGCCCTTTCTGCAAGCACCACATGGGTACAGAAGAAGAAAAGGTTATACAGATTTACTTAATAAACACCATGTTGTAGTCAAGATATGAAAATATGGTCTGTTAGGCAACATTAAACTAAACACTGAACCAAATCACATCCACATCTGATAATAAATTACAGATGCTTTCCAGAGCTCCCTGAAAGTTAAGCTGAAGGTCTACAGAATTGATCACCAAACATAATCAGACACAGCAAAATCCAGCAACCACCCACTCTGCTGAAATGCAAATATGCTGTGGTAAACTGCCTCTTAGAGATGTTCATGTGTAGATATATGATCAGAGAGAACTGACCTTGAATTGTGGGGACTCTCAATCTACAGTTTATGATACTGAGTTTGGGATTTCCTTCTGAAAGCCATTCCTTCAGTGAAGAAGATGAAAGTGCCTCCAGCCATGCATGGCTAGGCCAAATGACACTATTTCTGTCACTTATAATGTGTGACGTAGACACACTGGGGACAACACTTGCAAAACAGAGAGCCTAAAGCCAAAGAAGACTGTATGGGGAGGGTGTGGAGGGAGACCACGAGCGATAAACATCTTTTACTTCTTTTACAGTTAGATTATTCAGTCTATCATTTTTTTTATTGAATCATCTTTGGAATTGTTACCTTTCAAGTCTGCCTAAAAAATATTTGTGTTATGTAGCTCCTTATTCTTCATCCATTATTGTGTCTCAAGGTGTCATGAGGAAGGCTTTCACTTAAATTGGTATGCAGCGTATGTTTCCCATCATTTATTACTTATCATGCCATTAAAACTGAGAAAAAAATAATACCTCTATGCCAAAAGAAAAGGCTTTAGAGACATCTCAAAAATCCTTCCTATAATCTTGCCACATCAACAATGTTTGAAAAGAGGAAACAATTTAATGGTAATTAGGATGTAACGCCTACAGCTTTGCACTGATTTGCACAGAAATGATGTAGACCAAGAGAAGACAAGCAGAATGCAAGGAGAAGGATGTAGCATCTCCAAGCCAGCATAAATCCCTATGTTTAACTTCCTTCTCAAGGGCTGTTTTTTTTTCTTCCTTAAGGATGCTAACACACAGTTTCTGAAGGGAAAAGGGCTTTATTATAATGTTAAATGAACAGCTATATTAAAAAAATCTCTTTGCATAGACAGACATAGGCTACCCATCTCTCTTTCGTTAAAAAGTAGTAACCGGCTTTTATCTAATCCTATAAAGTGTACCTTTTTTTAAGACTACTATTAGCACCAGAAATTTCAATGGAATACTGTAGATTGTATTAGGTTTAAAATTTACATGAAAGTCTTGATATTTTGTTTTAAAAGCCAAGGAGAAATTAGCTTAATGGCAAAAAATACATTCTGAAACAGGTATTCTCCCTTCTCACCAAAGAGGTTAGATAATGAAACTGGAATAAGTGAAGATCTGAAGGCAAGTGAAAACAGACTCTGAAAAAGATAGAGTGACAGAGAACACAACAATACAAATGAATGAGGTGGGTAAAATCACATTGGAGAGAATACAAATGAAATTAAAGGAAAAGAGAGTACAAGATAGGGGACACAATGTCAAAGGAAAAAAGTAGACAAAACCGTAAGGAAGATGGGGGTGAGGGGAGAAAATGATTGAAAATGTAGAAGGATGTAAAGGGAATGACAAATGACAAATTCTAAATGAAAAGGAAGGAGTAGGTAAAGAAATTTAAAGAGGCTTATGTCCCATGATATTAAAGGAAATAAATTACAATGTTAAAAAAATTCAATAGGTATGCACTACTGGAAAAAAAGAAGGAAATGAATGTTGCAATAAAATAACTGGGTTCAGAAAGATTGATTACCTTCTAATTTGCGTCCTCAGAAAGAGAGAGAATGACAAAGGTAAAGAAATTACCTTTAATTTCTTGCATCTGTAAGTTTCCCTTCGACGAGTATAGCTAAACTTTAATAAGCCTGTGTTTATATATGATTTTGGAAATAAGACTCTTCTTACCAGCCCTTACATGTGAAATTTTCTAAGGAAGGAAAAGGAATGCATACCACATTGTTAATAGTTTGACATCAGAGAAATGGTGCTTCCCAGCTTTTACGTTACATGAAATGAATTTTGCAGTCCCAGAGTACTCAGGAATGGATGAATTCCAGATCATGTATTGTCTGTGGGACTGTGATAACTTATCACACTTGGGAAATCCACCCTTTTTTAAACCTAGGAGTGAAATAAAAGAAGGGAAGGAGACTACATCTAAGCCACTGTAGCAGAAGGGTGCATTGGATGAATTTTATAAAATATAGTCACTGTGTCGATGACTGGCAATTCTTTTGGATTTATTTATTCTACGCTCAGAGAAAAAACAAAATTTCTCCCTAAAAGTTCCAACAAAGACTCCTGTGTCTCTCTGCTATGACTAAGAAGAAAAAAGACAAAGAATATTTTTTTTGCTGAAAATGGTATCACATAAGCAGTAAGATCATGAAACAAAGTGTATACTGTTGCAACTGATCTTTCCCCTGTTTGGAATCCTGCATTTAATGTTATGAAAGCAAAATATGACTGTATCTGCCAGCATATGACCATCTTGTGACTCTGATATACAGGAACTTCTGCCTAAACTTTGGAAAATCAGTAAATCTTTAATAGGGTTTGATATGTCTGAAGAGACTTATGACTCATAAAATACTTCAAGCATTAGCATTGATGTACAGAAGTGATGCATTTTGCTTTTTCATTCACATTGTCATAATTTCCATGTGTTCACTATAGAGAAGTAACTTTCTGTTTGGAAGCCTCTCATTCGAGAGTGAAACCTTGAAGAGATCCAAAACAAATGTGCAAATTTTTAAGAGTGTTGTATTTTCATACCTTCCTGTCCCATTGGCCACCTTGAATTATTGTTTATTGAGATAAATTTTTTGCATTTTCAGCTTCTTTTCAATAAGAAATACAAATCAATCATATTTACTAGTCACATATATTTATATATAAAATTTAGAACAAATGTTCTGCTATAAAACCAATAAAAGAATAGTTAAAAAATAAAGCTTTTTAAGATACTCAACAATATCTGTATGCTTTAAATCCATAATTCACTCATAAAGTTCTGCCATTGTTTACAATGCAGAGAGATGACTAAAACTTAGATTTGCTCACCATCTGCCTCTGTGACTTTCTGATTCGAGAAAAAAACAAGTGTAAATCCTATTAATGTAAAAGACCAATACGTGAAAATGGAAATGTTCATTGGTTCATATTATTGCTGCAACATTATTCAATATTCTGAAGGAAAAAAAAGTTGTATAATGTACATAGGTATGCTGTAGATATAGTGTAGTGAAACTGTAGTTTCTCTGCCTTAAGTTGCCAGAAAAGGTAATTTAAACCTCAATGTATTTTCTTACTTACTATTTTGTACTCCTCCAAATTTTGTTCAAAACTTCCATAGTGATACACAGAAATTGAGCTTTATTGACAGCCCTTAGAGAGGTCTATCAATACACCTCTGGGTGAGACTGATGAAACTCCATATAAGTCTCAAATGTTTTTTCTATTTTAAGAGTGCTCCTCTTCTTCCACAAGATAGAAGTATGTACAATTCACAGGAAGAGGCCTTACCCATTTGTGCTTCTGAGCATAGATGAAATTTATTTTTGATGCTCCAATTATTTGGTAATGGTGGAAGTGAAGTAGCACTTGCTGTCTGCTCCCACTCGTGCCTTCTGCCAGGAGCTCTAGAGAGGGTCTTTCCAAAGGGTGAGTTAGATTGGCTTAAAGTACATCTTGTAGTCACATAATGTGGAGCTTAAGACTTTCCTTCCTTGTTCATTGGATTATTGTATGAATTTTGCAATATTTTATAGAGTTTTTTCCAGTGAAATCCTCAGGTTGTGCATAGTGGCATCACAACTATTCTATGCACTATTCTATCAGCATAGCAGTGTACTCCACACACTGCATCAACCCTCAGGCTCTGATACCTCAGGATTTCTTGCACTGAAATTTAATGTATTTCCTTCCAGTTGCCTTGCTTTAAAAAAAAAAAAAAAACAACCCAAAAATTAACCAAAACTGAAACAAACAGACCCACCCAAAACAAAACAAAAAAAAAAACAAAACAAAAAACCCAAGCCAAACAATACCAAAACAAAACAAAGCAAAACAAAAGAAACAAACAAAACCAAAACAAAAAGCAACCAAAAACCAACCAACCAACCAACTAACCAACCAACAAAAAAAAAAAACCACCTCAAAACCAAAGCCAAAAACCCCATATATTTTATCGGTCTTCTAGCTCAAAGAGCCAAACTGCATATTTCTGAATTTTTCTTGTTTGGAATGCTAAGGAGCCACCTTACTGCTATCTCATATTAATATCAGTGTTATGTTCCTGCCTTTCATAAAGTGTCCTTTGAAAGCTATTTACCAATTTTGCTTTTAACCGTGAGCTAAACAAACACCAAAGAACAAAACCAAGGGGAATGGCAAGACGTGTAGGAATATGGGGGCACTTTTTTTAAGTCTTCTAGGTCAGAAAGAAACCTGAACAGGCCCTCTGCAAAGCCAGAGACAAAAAGATGATTCACTGTATTAAAACTCACATCTGCTTCAGCACGTGACAGGAGCAGCTGCTCACCCACACCAAAGGACTCCGTAACACAGGAGTGAATTGAAAGACCTGAGTGTCAATGTTCACAGAAGAGTCTTTTCTGTGGCTTATCTCATATAATATTGACATTTCAACATGCTTATACAGTAAAATAAATTTTGGTAGGGCTTATCTTAAAAATACCTCATAGTCTTAATTAATGCACTTCTCTGTTCCATGAATTGGCATATAAATGGTACAGATGTGGAAACAATTTACAAATATAATGCCTCCAGGGAAAAACAACCAGCATCATGGAAGCAGAAGTGGTAAAGTCTAGATTTTAGAATTACTTCCTTTGCTTCTTCTGCTCATGTCAAATAAGCAGTGAGTCCTAACTACAGCATTTCCATGGCTGGAAATTTCATAACACTCCTCTTGGCAGTAGATTTCTGGAAGTGTTTTTGGGAGATCAAACTTCATGGTCTCAGTGAAGGTACTAAGAAAACCATTCTCATCCAACTGGCTGACTTTTTTTCTCTTTAAATTTTAGAAACTGAGCACGTTAAGATTTGTTCTATCTGTCAAATTTAATTGTGTATACTATAAGCAAAAATTACAGGATATGCAAACTCATGTATGATATATAGACATAAAAAATGAATGTATAATTCTTGTGTCTTTGTGATAAAAATGAATTATGGCTTGCCAGAAGCTTGAAAAATAAGGAGATAAAGAGAAAAAAAACCAACAAAACTGTTTCATCCATCCAGTTTCTGGTGTTTATGTGCATAGTTTTCTGTACTGAGTTAAGAATCGTATCTTCAGATTTCAAAATGTTTCAAGTTATCTAGTACATGTGGACATATTTATTACGTAACATAGCAAGAATTTATTTTAATGATGCTATTAAATGCTAACCAATAAATTATTAAACAAAATAGTTTTATGTTCTTCACTTAACACTCTGTAGTATATTTTTTAATTATGCAAGCTGATAGAAGGTTAAAGTGCCTTTGAAACAAGTATATCTGCTCTTTAAAAGCAGGAGTTTGGTGCTCCAAAGACATAATAATCTCAAGGAAGAATTTTAAGTCTTATTCTCTATTTTATATTTAGTAATTTGACTAGTATCTGTAAAAATGAAAATCTTCTTATGGGTTAGTTTTCTGTTTCTTAATTTTCCAGGGTAATTATTCACCAACTGTTCAACAGTCATGCTAAAATTACCTATACAGTAAAAGAAAAGAAGAATGTCAAGGTTATATACAAACTCTGAAATATTTGGAGGACAATCCAAATTTAACATGAAGAGAACAACATCAGGAACAGAAAAAATTGTCCTTGAATTTTCTCTTTGAAGGCTGGATATGAAACAGACTTAAATATTGCACTTGATATTCTGCATTTTATGTTTCCTTTGAGCATTATCTTTACAGCACTAATAAAACCAGTGAAATAAAATTAGATTTTTTTTAAAGCAAAATTCCCAAATCAGTGAGATATGCTAATTAGTAATAACTAGGTGTTCAGCTCAGTTTTTTTCTCCTCTTGATTGTGGGTTTCCTTCATTACTTCCCTGTGTATATTTTTTCCTAAATTATGGATGATGTTTAATTTTGTAAATACAAATTTTTTGTAGCCTAATTGAGAGGTTCTTCTTAAGTTATGACACTATAAAAATGATTTTAATATTCAAATGAATAATTGAACATAACAAATAATATTTTGTCTCTTCCCTGTGAATGCCTGTGAGTCAATGATTTTGAAAGATTTTGAGAACTTGAGGCACCCTTGCTAGTATTATGTGCATGTGGAAGATTTTATGGTATATAATTAGGCAGAAGTGAAGACCAGGTGAGATTACTATCCTTCTGCAGGCTTTAGCATTTTCTTCATAGGTGTTTTGCCACATTGCAGAGCAACAGAGAAAGTATTTTCCAATTCATTTTATTTGGGTGTGTTCTTAAGCACAACAGCAGTTTATTGCCCACCTTTCTCTGCATCTGAGGTTAATGAGAGTGTTGATCAGACAAATCCCAAGGGGAGCACTGTGAAGAGCTGGATGGTCCTGTGAAGGGGATGAGAGCAGCCTCTGCTGCGAGATGGAGCCCAGCCCCACTGTCCCTCATTGTGAGTCACCAGAGTGACAAATGAGTGTCACCATAGTGTGGTTCTGTGGTACCAATCTGCCTTCAACCCTGCTGGGCTTGCCTCACATGCACTCTTGTATCCCACCTGATTGCTCAAGGAAATGCAGGTCTGCAAACCTTGCTCAGTGCACAGTTGAAATGGAGGAGCATGGAGGTAGGTCTGGGCTGAGCACACACTGGCTGGATGAATAATTTTCCTCAGTTCTAGGTTTTGTTTATTTTTAATAATGAGCCTGCAATTCTCAAGGAGACAGTGATACATTTGAAAAGTGATAGATCAGGTGACATAACCTGGACTTCAGGAAAACACACTTTGGCCTCTTCAGGGATCTGCCTGGTAGAGTAGCATGGGATAAAGCCCTGTGTGGAAGAGGAACCCAAGAAGGCTGGATGATATTCAAGGATCATCTCCAATATCAGGAGTGACACATCCCAACAAAGAAGAAGTTGGGCAAATGCCAGGAGTCCTGCGTCAATGAAAAACGAGCTTCAGGACAAACTCAGCAAAAAAGGAAGCTTAGAGGGGATGGAAGCAAGGACAGGTAGCCTGGGAGGAATGAAAAGGAATTGTCCTAGCAGCCAGGAATCAGATTAGGAAAGCTAAAGCCCTGATAGAGTTAATCTGGTCAGGGATGTTGAGTGCAACAAGAAAAGCTTCTATAACTATGTTGGTGAAAACAGGAAGACTAGGAAAAATGTGGTCCCTCTCCAAAAGGAAATATGAAATATGATTATCTTGCATATGGAGGAAGCTGAAGGACTCAGAATCACTAGTTTGGAAGAGACCTTCAAGATCATCGAGTCCAACCGATGCTCTAACACCTCAACTAGATCATGACACCAAGTGAAACATCCAAACTTTTTAAAAACACATACAGGGATGGTGACTCCACCACCTCCCCAGGCAGACCACTCCAGTACTTGATCACTCTTTCTATGAAAATCTTTTTCCTGATATCCAATCTATATTTCCCTTAGCACAGCTTGAGACTGTGTCCTCTTGTTCTGTTAGTTGCTATCTGGAGATAGAGATCAACCCCAATCTGACTACAGCCACCCTTCAGGGAGTTGTAGAGAGTGATAAGGTCACCCCTGAGTCTCCTCTTCTCCAGGCTAAACACCCCCAGCACCCTCAGTCATTCCTCACAGGACTTGTGTTCCCAGCCCCTCTCCATCCTCGTTGTCTCCTCTGGACACACTCCAGTGTCTCAATGTCCTTCCCAAACTGAGGGGCCAGAACTGGACACAGCACTCAAGGTGTGGCCTCACCAGTGCCCAGGACAGGGGCAGAATGACCTCCCTGCTCCTGCTGGCCACACCATTCCTGATCCAGGCCAGGATGCCATTGGCCTCCCTGGCCACCAGGGCATGGAGCTGGCTCATGTACAGCTGCTGTCACCAGCACCCTCAGGTCCCTTCCTGCCTGGGCACTGTCCAGTCACACTGTCCCCAGCCTGTAGCACTGCAGGGGGTTGTTGTGGCCAAAATGCAGGACTTGGCACCTGGACTTGTTAAACTTCATCTTATTGGACTTCCACCCAACCATTCCAAGTCTCTCTGTAGAGCCCTCCTTCCTTCCAACAGATCGACACATATTCCAAGATTTTTTGCCTCAGTCTTTACCAGTAAGTGCTTCAGCCACATTGCCCAAATCACAAAAGGTAAAGGCAGAGACTGGGGGAATATATTGGGTTCCATTGTAGGAGATCAGTTTTGAGACCATGTAAGGAGCCTGAAGGTGCATAAGTCCATGGGACCCAGTGAGGCACATCTATAGATCCTGAGGGAACTCAGAACCATGAAAATGATGGAAGGGCTGGAGCAGTTCTCCTATGAAACCAGGCTAAGAGACTTTGGATTATTGGGACTGAAGACGAGAAGGTTCCAGGGAGACCTTATAGCAGCCTTCCAGCACCTAAAGTACTACAAAAGAGAGAAGGCCTTTTTACAAGGACACGTAGTGACAGAATATGGGATAATGGCTTTAAACTAAAGGAAGGTAGGTTTAGAGTAGATACAAGGAAGAAATTCTTTACTGTGAGGATGGTGAGGCACTGAAACAGGTTTCTTAGAGACATTGCAGATGCCCCACCCCTGAAAGTGTTCAAATCCCAATTGGATAGGACTTTGAAGAACCAACTCAAACCATGCTGTAATACTGTGAAAAGCTGTGAATGATAGACTTAAAAATCCACGACAAAAATTAATATTGCTTAAAGAGAAGGTCACATTAAATTATTCTTTCACTGTCAGGAGTAATCTTTTTCTTTTCTCTACATGGTTTTCAGGTAGTTAAGTACTTGGAGGCTGTTTTTGACAAGCAAACAACTTAGGTAATTTTCCCAGCGGGGAGAAAAAAAAAAAAAGAAGAAGAGAGGAAACACTTTTCTAAAACATCTGTTTTGGCAGATTTTGACATTTCTAATATTTTGTGACAGCTTGAGAATGACTGTACTGGCCAAAAACCCTACAGATCTTAGTAGCAGATTACTGTTTTGTAGAGGCCTGATATGGCCACAAGAGAGCACTGTAAATCCAAAGAAGACCAGCTTCAGCAAAGTTCATGAGACCCAAATGTGATGTTTTCCCCACTGCTGTCAGAAAGCTCAAGAAATTACGACTATGTTTATTGATGTTAGCATCAGACAGATAATTAATTATTTAGGGTTTTTTCCTGAGAAGTGAAAAGGTCACCTTCATTACACACAACTTTGAAAAATACTGTGCGTGATACTGAAGATCGTGAAACATTAAAATGCAAGCAGTGATTGAGAATTTCAGAGCTTATGCATTTGCTTTATGTGTCCTTCCAGGTTTGTAATGATCACATTTCTACATTAATGAATGGTTTGAAAAATATATTTTCATAGAAAAATATGATTCCCAAACCCTGCATTGAAAAAGCAGAGGTTGAGGTCTTTTCTATTGTGTCTGTAAGGATGATGAGAATTGCTGAAAAGAAAAGGCTGAGAGAATTTGTAAGGTATTATTTTTCTTCAAGAAAGAGTAGAAACCTAGTAAACAAAGGGTCAAGTGCAGAAAAGCAGGAAAAATGAAAATCAGAATGGAAAAGGAGAAATTAAGCTGTAGGCTAGAAATATTACAAGGATAGGCTAGAAAGCGACATGAGAAACCAGATTTCCAGATGTACATCCTGAGAGCCTCTGGGCATCCACACGTGCCTTTCTCTCCAATCTTCTCCAGCAAGCAATGTCCATATTCCACATCTGCAGATGGGATTCTCTTTGGATCTGATCTCAGAAGTCCCTGCTTAGCCTTGACCAAACTGTCTGAGCAGTGAAGGATTCCTGGATCCTACCAGTTAAGCTGAGGCACTCACTTCCTGATCATAGCCAGAGATCTTGCATGGTAAAGGTGGGAATAATCAGAAACATTGGATGCCCAATTAAGGTGTGAAACAAAGGATAAGCAGTTCTGTATAGCCCTGATAAACCATTTGCCTGAATTCTATCCTGGTAGTGGAATAGTACCATTATGAATTCTAGCCCTGGTGGAGCAATACTATTGTTACTGAACTTCGGGAAAAAAAGCCTAGCAGTTACTGACTGGGGTTACAGTCAGGATGGAAATTTACTGGTGACCAAAGTCAATCCTCTTGTGACTTTACAAACAGCAGTCCTAAGAGAGGCTCTTTGAGCTTTCCTGGACTGCAGTAGGCTGTGCCAGCACCTCTCTCTGTAGGATGCCTCTCAGAGTCACAAATTGTCAAACTTGCAATACTTGAAAAGCCATCACTGAAAATGAGGCCTAAACTTATACCCAACCCCTCCACCTTCATCCCCACTCCTCAAGGTGCAACTCTTGCCTTTTGGGAAAAACAAAGGGATTTGATGTGAGTATTTCACTGAAACCAAGGGTAATTTTTGATAAGTACTTTTACACACATAGGTGCAAAATAGGTGCAGTCATTATTTCACCTTTGTGTGTGTGTGAATTGGTTATGGTATGAATGTTCCTATCTCAAATCTGTAGTTAAGTCATTGCTGTAATTGTAGCTAACCCCATTAAATCACTTTTTAAATGTTAAAGTACTCAATGATTAAGTACTGTTGAGCCCTTTTTCACCCTTAGCTACATCCGTATCCTTTGCACCCTTACTCTATTTCACATTCCTGGCTTTCATGTAAATAATTCCAAACTGCTTCTAATTTGATCTTCCTTTGTGTGCTTTACCCTGTGTAGTAAGTAAAAGAGTAAAACCTTGCCATTGAACTCTGCAGAGTTATATTTTCACAAGTTCATGTCAAACCTTGATTTTGCCAAGATTTTTCATTGTGTTTCTTTAAGTGACCAAACCATTCAGAACATCCATCAGATCAGCTCTAACAGCTTTCCCTAGTTTACCATGGGCTTGGGAAATCCCATGCTCTTCACACCTCCTTGCTAATTCCACATGATGAGGCTGCAGAGAGAGACCCACCTTGTTTCCTCTGCTTCCTTGGGTGATACAGGATTATTTCTTCCAGATACGGGATTATTTCTTGTTTAAGACTGAAAAAAGAGTAACACCCTATGTCCACATTGCCTTGCAATCCCCTTCTCTAATCCTGTGGCTCCACACTGCCATGGAGAAGTGACCATCTGCAATATGGGGTTGTTCTCTGGGTCACAGTGTCCTGCATAGCCTTGATCCTGAGATGCAGACATGCAACTCGGAAAATTCCATGCACAATGGGAAAAGCACCTCTGATCAGAATTTGTGCCAGAGACACATCAACCATTTGGGCAGGGTTAAGATAGCATAAGAAATGGGTTGAAATAATAATGAAAAGGATTTTAAAACCAGAAAATGTTATGTATTATGTCTCCCAGGTTTATCAAGTCTATTTAGAATAGCTAACAGAGAGAAATTTCAATAAATACCTGCAAAACATGCCAGCTACAGGGTCTTCCAGCAGTCATTCTTGCAAAATATGAGTAAACAAGCAGCTTGAGAGTTTTATCTGGATACACAGAGTACAAGCCTCCTAAACTCACTGAAAATAAACCGTGAAACAGTGTGAATAAAGGGATTGTTCTGTAACATCAAAAATAATGTTCTGTAGCGTTCTGTAGAGATCATGTTTTAGCATCAGAGAGACCTGATTAAGATATACTTCATATATATATTTACTATACTTAGTAAATATGCTACTCACTATAATTTACTTCATGCTTTATGTCTGTTCTCTGCTGTCTGGCTTTAGCCCTTTAAAAATACCTTGACAAGGAGAAATAGAACATGAAGAACTGTAGAACTTGATGTGGAACTGAGAGAAACAACTGTAATGATATGAAAAAGATGAGGCTATGCATCAAATTTTGTGATAATTTTTGTAGCTGAACTTGTAAGGAACATTAAATGAAACTAGTAATGAAATTAAACCCGCCTTTCAGAGTTGTTTACAGTGAAATTTAGTGGTGTGCAATGGGTGTTAATAAGTGGATTTCTGCTAATAAAGCTGTAACATTCTTACTCAGGTGATTGTCTGCCCTGCTCTGCTTGCAAAGCTACACTTTTATTATCATAATTTGGCAAGATTTGGTGGTGTGACCCTAGTGCCTCAAATATGTCTCTTCTTTTAGATGCTGTCAAAAACTTGCTTGATAACCTGTTTGGTTAAAAGATGGGCAAAATACAGACAGCTATTCCACTTTCATTGCTCTTGTTCTTAATATATCCACAAGTCAACTCTTTATCAAAGAATTACTTTTGGTTTGGTGTTTTCTTCCCCTGTGATTTTTTTCGAATGTTACTTGCTAACTGTCTTGTAGCTCTCAAGGCAAAGTGAAAGAGAAAGCGGGGGAAAGAAGAGACCCTGAGGAGAATCTTTAGGATGGCTATGAGTATTTGACTGTGGTTTTTTTTCTTACTGATGTTGTGTTGCTAGCAGGTTAAACCCTGGGGGCACGGTGTAAGCCCAGTCTCTATGCTCTGCTGAGGACAGGCTGGGGACTTGCTGTTCAAATGTGAGGTTTGGCTGGGACAGTGAGAACTTGGCATGGGTCACTGGCACTGGTACTTCGGTGGTGGAACCCTTAGGACAATCTCATCCTGGAAGACTGGGCCAAGGGATATGTCAAAATCCAGTTTTGGAGCAAGAAACACCAAATTCCTTCCTACTTCCCAAGGAACTGGCTAGCTCCCTGACTAACTGTGGTGAGTGAAACTGTCAGTCCTAACTACGTTTTCTTGGAGGAAAACAGGGAGAAGATTTGGCTTCTTGCAGTTAATCCAGGATGGAATCTCAGGATTATTTGCCTTCCATCCTTTCGTTATTAGGTTCCAATTCTCAAGCAGTGGTTCAGCTCCCAGAACACCACACTAATTTGATACTAATCCGTGAAAGGTCATTGCTAGCATAACAATATCCCGTAATAGCAGAACAAGAATATTCAGTGGCATTTTACGTGTGTTTGCTGATGTTAAGCTAGCATTTTGAGACACTACAGATCTTATGCAGTACTGAATGTTAAAACTAAGCCCTTTCCCCCCTTAATTCTACCTCCTAATGCAAATACAAATACTGGCTAAGATAAATACACACGGTAAACACTGAGAGGGCAATAGATGCACTTTGAATGTAAAGTTAGTCTAAATCTGATCTTTGACGAGATGCTATCTGATGAGGCAAAACAGAAGCTCTGGGTCTTGATAACTGAGCCAGGAGGGTCTGTCACAGAGGAAAGACTATGAAAGTTGGGAAGTCCCCAGTGCCTTAAGAATCTGGAGAAAATACTCAAAGTAGAACTGACAGGGATGTTGATTTCACTGAGGCATTGATTTTGCCACAGGCTGAAGAAGTTCCAGTTTTATGAGAAATGTCAAAAAATGTTGGGTTTAGCACTTCTGCATTTTCATCTGCACCTTTGCACTAGATGACCGTGTGCTCCCTGACTGCCACATCTTCCAACAGACAGCCAGAAGAAATCATGAGCAGGACTGAAAACAACTGCTGTTCTTAAGTCCATTACATGCCCAGCATGAAATGCTTTACATGTAACTTATTTTCATAATGCTTGGACCATTATTTGAATTAAAGAGTAAAGCCTTTCTTGTATTCATGTTGAGAAAGTGACAGTCATTAAAATGAACAAGTGCCTGTTACCTATGAAGTAAGCCTTGGAGCAAGTCTCTCTCTGATCCAAGCATCCAAATGAAGGAAGAGATGAGAAGGGGAATGGTAATGAGAAACTGGATGGAAGTTAAAAAGCAGTTGCCTTTGGCATGTTTTTAATAATTTTTGGTTGATATGCAAGAAAGGGCTGGTGTGTTTAGTAAAGTTTTAGTGCTTCACAAAATTATGATGAAAACAGAAGTAACAGTAAATAAGAGTTGCAGCAAAAATTTTTCAGAAAATATTCATATGAAGAATGGAAAATCAGGAAATAAATAATTTTCAAAAACAGCTGTTTTATGTACATGTCCCATTAAAGTAACAATTAACATCCACGTGTCACTTTGAGCTGGTGTGTGAGAAAAATGTTTTCTGGCTGTTCATTAAAACCATTAAGAGAGAGGAAAAGCCAGTCATTTTGGTTGTTGTTCCTTTCCTTACTTTGAGCCACTGAATGTGAAGAAAATCCAGTTTTACATTCCCTTTGCCCCAGGCAGTGATCATGTTTGTTTGAGACTTTCTTCCAAAAGTTCTTCTTCCAAGAATTAAACTGAAAGGCAACATTTTGATATTGCAGATGGGCGGTGAGGGGGTAGGGGATTTAAAAGATAAACTCTTTTTTTTTTAAAACATAAGTTTAAAGTTTCAGAGCTTTCTTTCACTTTTGCCACTGTTCTATTCACAGGATACAGGTGTCTGTAGTAGCTCCTGTTCTTCAAATGTACCTGTGCATCTGGCTGCAGAAGTCCTTTCCATAGCTTTTCTTTTTCAGATAACCATTTCCTTTGAACCAGAGCTCCCTTTTCTATCCTCTCTGTGTAACTCCTATGTCTTGTAAACCCTTGTAAGGGAGTTGTCCATTGAAAGTCTGGCAAGTTTTTTTTTCCAAATATAAGGCATCACCTTTGTCTGTGTAGTTATTCACTCTGTCAATGCCTTTGTAGTTATGGTTGGTTACATTATAGATTCTGTTCTGTGTTAATAGGCAGACATACACTGAGGGAGATGAATGATATAGGAAAGGTGGAAAACAGAAAACATGGAAACCCCATTTCATACTCATTAAGCCCACAGTTCTTCCAAAAAGTAAGTCACTTCATTCAGGAGTGTGCGTTTTTTGTTAGACCCATAAACGCTTTTACATCTTTTTGTGCTTAACTGCATTTTGAATTTGCAACCTTAATTAAACCACATCTGTTGCAGAGATGAGAAGGACTTGAATTGCAGTAAAGAACTTCTGTCACATTACAGTAGAAAAGGAGTACACAAATTCCTAATTTAAATATTCATTGGCACTGGATATTATGAATAGGTTTGGTTTTAAAGATTTTTGCAAAGGCAAATTTTACAAAAGAAAGGACTTCAAAATTAAGAAAAACTTTTTTAATTAGAAAATAATAACTGTCATAAAGAAATAGTGCACTACATACCATTTTCATCTTGGTAACAGTCAAGGTGATATTTTCTTTGCCCTCATTTTTTTCCCTGCAAATCTGTGTGTCTGAAGCTCTGTCTCCCTGTGTGAGCATTTGTGCAATTATTAATTAAGGCTGAATCTATTACATGCATTAGATTTCAACTGCACATCTATGTAACATGAGAGTTCAGTATAGATGTTTTTGGCCGGTTGGATGCTTTGTGCAATTTCACAATTGCATACCAAAGATTCATTAACCCATTCTCATATTTTATTCAACTTCATTTAATTTTAATATTGTAGGAAGAATTACTTGATATTAATATGTCAAAAGCACTATACATTTCCCTACCAAATTATTATCAGATTTGTTTTTAAACACCTTGTTTTACCAGGAGGGGTGCTATTACAATTCCATACCACAAAAATGTTGGATACTCCCAAGAAATAGTCAATGATCTAAGTTAGTAATGATGATAAAATTATCATTTATTTTATCTGAGATTACCAGATTTGGCATGGTTTGTGTTAATGAGATGTTCAAAACCTTTCAATCAAATGAACCTGTGAAGAACTATAGAATAATTAATGTTTGAAAAGACCCTTCAGATCAGGTCCAACCAACACCCCCAAGTCTGCCACTAAACCATGTCCCTAAGCCCCAGGTCCACATGTCTTTTAAATGCCTTCAGGGCTGGTGACTCATCACTTCCCTGGGCAATCTGTTCCAATGCTTGACAATATGTCTGGTAAAGAAATTTCTCCTAATATCCAAACTAAATCTCCCCTGGCACAACTTGAGATTATTTCCTCTTTTCTTATCACTTGTTACTTGTGCAGAGACTGACATCTGCTTTGCCACAGCCTCCTTTCGGGTGCTTGTAGGGAGTGATAAGGTCTCCTCTCTGAGCCTCATTTTCTCCAGATTAAACAAACCCAGCTCTCTCAGCTGCCCCTTATAAGTACTGTTTTCTGTGTTTTATATCCATTAAAAAATAGCTGATTTTCCAATAAATATGCTCATACTGTAGGTGAGATAAATGTGCAATCATAGGACATCAAGTATATTGGGTTAAGTGAAGGCACAACAGAATCAATGAACAGATTTGAGTATCTTAAACTTTTTGTAATTAAAAGTCTTTTAAAATATCACTAAGAAAGATACTATTTCCCATTCTAAAACAGATCTTGTATCCATAATAATGATAGATATGAATAAAGATTGACTAGTATTTTACAAATTGGTCTGCTAAGGTTTAAGGTGAGAAAGGACAGACTTCAAATTTTTGAATCATTTCATCTTGGCACAAGCCCAGGAAAATTTGGATGCTAATCTCATACAAAGTTCATTGTACTGATGTTTCTAATTATTTCTTTGACATTTTCTTGTCTTGTCTTCTCAAATTTCTGTCTTCTATCAGTCTTGACCTTTACTGCACCTAGAAATTTGCTGTAGCTAAAATTTTTACTACACTTATCGTGTGAGTCAGCACAGGCAAGAAGCTGGGACTACCACAAACCTGTGGCTAAAGCACAAGGAGTGAATTTATTTCCTTTACCTCACTACTGGGGTATGCCCAAAGCAAAACCAGGGCAGAGGCACACAGGCAGAGACCCACATGCTGTTGAACTCAGTCCACACCAGAGGATTACCAGCCTGCTGTTCACACTTGTTTATCAAGGGTTATTTCCACCTACAATATCACTTGAGCATATTTACAGTCCTCCTTGCCAATACCCCTAATACTAAACTCTACCTCATAACCCTGTAACCAGGATATTTAGATCTGAGGGGCACTCTGGAGGTCACCTAGCTCAAAATCCTGCTCAAAGCAGGTTTATCTCAATTACATTGCTAAGTATTTGCACAGTTATTTTAAGTATCTCTAAGGATATATAGATTCCCTATCACCTCTCAAAATAAATACATAAACCTAATAGGATAGCAATACCACAACTTTTTAAAAATTTATTTATTTGTTATTTTGTAGTTTTTCTAGTTTCATCCCATAGACTTCATAAGTAGCAGGAGATTCTATGTTTGCTTGCAGAGCAATTTTTCTGGCTTATCTTTAGCTAAAGAAATCACCTTCACAAGTTGTTCAAGTACAGTTCATCCTGTGAACCAAATAGAGACAATCACTTCAGAAGAACTCTTCTGAGCTCAACTAAAGGGCTTATGTTGTCACACAAGGAAGACCTGTCAGGTCCACCTGGTGATTCATTGAACTTTCTTCATCTTCTCTGCTGACTGCTTTAATGAAAAACACATCTGATTTTCTGTGTAACAGTGATAACTCCTCCAAGTTTGTGGTCATTTCTAGCAAACAAACATAGACCTTCCAGCTTCCTTTATGGGAAATTTGATATCTGCTAGGTGATGCAGATCTGCTTTGTAATATTGTCTGTTGGAAAAGGATATTCCTTTCTGATTCTCTCTGAAACAGGGAGAAAATTCGGGGGGGGGGGGGGGTAAGATGCCAGGTAAATATGTTTACATCAAACAGATAAGCGTTTTGAATGTAGGCACTAATTAGAGTTGATTTTTCTTTCTTTTTTTTTTTTTTTTTTTTAATTCAGCAAAATAAATTTTGTTGAACAGTGGAATTTTGATTTTATATTCTTATTCCCAAAAATATCAGTTAGAGTGGCAGCTTCTGCTTTAGTAATGTGAACTGTTCTAGGGACCTGAAGAGTCAAGACACAAGAGTGTTTCAGGAAATAAAAATTTTTCTCTACCTCTCTTTGATTCTGAAGAAAGTCCTCATTATGTAATCCTTCAAAAAAGCGCGACTTTGTGAGTTCCTAATATAAGTTGAGCAGTTTGACTGTTAATTGAGACTTGCAAATTAGAGCCAGTGAACAAGTTTTGCTCTTCGTTATGCTGTATAGCCAAGCAGTCACTGAAGGCTGTTATATTTCTCACAGATGGAGAACACAGTAGTTCTCAATCTAAACTCAATTTAAGGGAAAATAGAAAAACTGAGAACAAGCCTGAAACTTTTATGACAACAGAACATGAATTTTCTGTAACGTAGTATAAAATTCTCCTCAAAAAATGGCCTTTGCCCCTGCAGAAATGGATTTGTGAGGATTTACAGATATGGTACCAAAGTAATCTTTACAAAGATGTAGCTACATACACTCCAGTTACACTGTGGTAATTTAAACCTCACAGGCATGTTTGTACACTGTTCTTTTTTTCCTGCAGTCTTGTAAGAAGGTTCAAAAGTTTTGGTGGCTTGGCAGTATGTTACTTTGATGCAGAGTTCCCTTTCTTCCCATTTAAGTACACAGCCACAGGTCTGACTAAGAGGTAAATCTTAATAGATAAAACTATAATACCCTGAGAATAATACAACCTCTCCTCAATTCTTTCCTGTTTTGTTGTGACTTTTTTTTTATGGATCTTCATTTCAGTCAAACAGACCCCCGGTCCTGTAATAATCAGCATACAAGATATAGTGAAAATAATGGTAGTGTATCAGGTCCATTATCCTTTCTTACCTGAAAACAAGCTCTACATTGTGTTTATATGCTGAGGAAAATGCTAGTGATGGTTCTTCCTAGATTCTTCCTAGCACGTGTGACTGCTTGTGGCATCTCACCAGAAACGGCAGGAGAGAGATGAAAACACACAAACACAACAAGATTGGTGCACATGAACAGGAATGGGAAGGAACATTGGAACACTCAATTTCCCTCATTATCTGGTGCTCTCTGAGGCACTGTTGCATGTTTGCATGAGCTGCTTTTCTCAAGCACACCAAGTAGTCTACAGGACCCTCCATAGAGGGGTGCTTTGTGATACCTTTTACATGAATACTTATATCTATCACAAAAATATGCAATTTAAGAAGACAAGTAATGCACAACATGTGAATGAGGAAGAAATGGAATTCATTAAAATAATAGTGGTGCATTAAGAATGCTATTAGTTTCACTTTTTAAAAATGAAGTAAGTTTTACAAAGGTACAGGATGGTCTTACTTTACACTATATTTCTGCTGACTTCAGTGCAATACCCTGGGGGATAAATTGAGTTGCAATTCTCAAGCAACAAGCAACCTCTCTTCATTAAAATTAAACATCCCACTTAATATAAGACATCAATTATCCTATGCTTTGTGTCAGAGGTAAATCTGGGGTGACAATGGAATCAACAGAGTAGTACCGGGGTTAAACTGTTTGGAAATTACATTTTGCCAGATCAGATTATTCCCAGAATTTCTCATTATTAACACATTTATATGATTCTTCAGTTGAAATTAAACTGGCACAGGAACTGAGTAGGCTATATCATGTCCTTTAGTCTCTATGTAAACAAAGAAAGGCATTTTCTAGGCATCATCTGTCTTGTTTATTTGACTGAGGAAATTATAATTTTCTTTCTCCCTTCACTTGAGCCAGGGGTCAATAAATCTGACAAAAAATCTGAGGTGCAGGAGGGGATATGCAGGTGAACAGCTTACCTAGTTTGTTCTTATGAGGGAAGATATTTATACCCAAAAGCCTTAATGCAGGCATAATTTGGTTATGTGTTTAGGATAGTATTATAGAAGAAGTGAGATGAGGATATATAGGGTTCCTTACATTATCTAACCTTATCCTCAGTGTTACATTTCCTCTCTCAGGTTGAAATGGGACTTCTTTCAAGCTTCATCTCTGGTCTCCTGATCATCCATTCTAAATTAATTCTATTTTTAGATCTGGGAGACTGTGGAAGAACTAGATGTGTTTCAGGAGGATGGGTACATAGAATGTGAAGTTCAAATTTTTCAGAATTTCCTGAGAATGTCTTTTGTGCAGGGCAAATATGCCCCAAATATGCCTTGAACCACCCATGAAAGGAAGCTCAAGTCTTGCTTTTCCCAAAGAAACTGTTTTAGAACTTGTTCATTCTCTTTATTTTCTGTTTGTCTAGTTTCCTTCAGCAACAGAGGAGACTTTTACCTAAGACAATCAAAAAAGAACAGCAGAGGGTTCCCTATAAGCCTAGTGCTAACCATGGCTGAGCATCTTGCTGTTTCTCAACATAACAGATACACAGGATAGTGTAAGTTCAGTGCCAAAAAAGCAGGCGATACACATGAAAATCCTTGACAAGAGAAATTATTTCTTTAGCATGGCAAGTTTTGACCACAATGACACTGTGGTATCACTCACTGTCCTAAGCTTTCTGGGCATGAGGCCAGGTGTGGCTGGGAGATGATGTCTTTATGCCCTATATCCATCACACCTGTTGGCTTCAAAGTTATTTAACAGTGGTGTTATAAACTTTTGTACTTTTCTCATCTAGGAGGATTTGATTAGGTTTCCTAGATGATAATGAGTACAATAAATAAATGTGCATGCTATTGCTGTGTGTATTCAAAAGAAGTAAATTGCTCATCATTATTCTATTGCAGGAATGAAATTAAAAGACTATGCCATTAGCCAAATGATGATGGCTATAACTTTTTAATCAAAACATATAATTTTATGGCTTATAAGTTAACTAATGGCTGTGGAGTTTGACATGTGGTTAATGCATGATCATAGCACAGGTCTCAGGGAGGATCCTGGTTGATATGAAAAAAAAAACCAGATCAAAAATATGGCCAGTACTTTGTTTTGCATCAGTAGTTGTCACCTTTTGCTATTTCTAGAGCAAACTAGAAGACTGCATCTAGATTTGTACTGTGATGGTGGTTCTCCTTAATATAAGCTTTTCTGTTTGAATCCTTTTTTGCAATAAACTGGGTATGCAACCTTCAGCTGTCAACATTTCAAGAACTGACAACCCACCTCTGATATGTTTTGGGTGCACAGCCTTGACTCAGACTGATGAGAAAGTTGCTAGGTTGAGAGAAAGTTGTGGCAAAATATGCCAAATCTTTAAGAAATTTTGAGACATGGGTAATGTGGAGCTCAACATTTTGATAAGAAAAATATTGGCCCAACAGTGTATAAAATCTTCAAGGGAAGAAGGTAATGAGATTTCATCCAGCTGACAGTGCCACTGGTGTGTTAGTATAGATGGAACTGGTGTATGACAGCAGCTCAGCATCAGTCAGGGGCTCATTTCCAGCTCCCTGACTCTCCTTCCCCACTGATTGATTCTCTCCTCACTGGCAAAATATCTTTTCAGTATCTTGTTGGGGTGGAGAATGTGCTAATGTCTAGCCTAGAAGCCTGTGAAATCCCAGCTACCACTTTCTGTGTGGGTTGACCAATAAATCACTGCTTTATGCTTCTAAGTGTACTGTTTACAGATCATCTTTGCACAGCCCAGGACATTGAAACAAAATGGCCCCCAAACATTTAAAAATGTATAGATTTGTACACCCCTTTTCAGGAACAAAACATTCTGCATTTGCCTAGAAGAAAACTTAAGAAAACATACTCTTTTGGGGACAAGTTGATAAACCATGTATTTTTCTAGAGGCACAGAACTGAGTTAAACAAGCACAACAGCTTGTAAACAGAGGGAAGTTTGCTATCTTTTGCTAAATGCACTATGTCAGCAAATATACTGAATTATAGTCTAAAGTTATCAGCACATCTTAGAATCATAGAATGTCCTGAGCTGGGAGGGACCCACAAGGATCATTGAAATCCAGCTCTGGCCATGCACAGGACAGCCCCAAGAATCACACCATGGGCTTAAGAATGTTGTCCAAAATCTTAAACTCTGGCAAGTTTTGTGATTGCTTCCCTGGAAAACCTGTTTCAGTACCCAAACATGCTCTGGGTGAAGAACCTTTTCCTAATATCCAACATAAACGTCTTCTGATATAGCTTCAGACCATTCCCTCGAGTCCTGTCACTGGTCACAAGTGAGAAATCACCCTCCTCTTCCCCTCATGAGAAAGTTGTAGTCTGCAATGAGGTCTCCCCCTCACTCTCCTCTAGGCTGCACAGGATAAGTGACCTCAGCCACCCCTCATATGGCTTCCTCTCCAGACCCCTCACCATCTTTGTAGCCCCTCTTTGGATGCTTTCTAATAGCTTTAGATCTTATATTGTGCTGACCAAAACTTGGGTAAGCAAGAGAGCATGAAAATCTGTTTGCTAATTTGAAGGTCCAGATATTATCTAAATGACACCAGACAATGTTTCATTTCCTTCACTTGAAAATCAGAGAGAACACTAAGCTGAGAAAGTGCAAGATTGCCCTTAGTTTTCAGTAGTGGAAGTGAATAGATTGATCTATGCTTTTAAATCCATCTTTTGTTTGTTTCTTCCCAAGCTTGGATTATATTTTCTGATTTAGAATGATTTTTAACTTGTTTGAAAGCTGAAGAGGGGTGTAAAAAGAATGAATTGCCTATAATACAGGATCGATATATATATATTGAATTGAAATAATGGAACAGATTTTGCACTTGGGCAGATGTCAGATGAATTCAAAGGGAGCTTGACTGTAAATACCCAGGATGGAATTTTACCTTGTTTATAGAGGTATGTGTAGCATAAGCAGTTTAACTATTCAATGTGATAAGTGGAGAAATGGTTTCTGCTTTTTTCCTACTATCTTCTTTCTTTCTTTTTCTCTTTCTCTCTCTTTCTTTCTTTCCTTCTTTCTTTCTTTTTTCTTTTCTTTTCTTTTCTTTTCTTTTCTTTTCTTTTCTTTTCTTTTCTTTTCTTTTTCTCTTTTTTTTTTCTTTTTCTTTTTTCTTTTTCTTTTTCTTTTTCTTTTTCTTTTTCTTTTTCTTTTTCTTTTTCTTTTTCTTTTTCTTTTTCTTTCTTCTAAAATGCTTTCTTCTTCCAAGATATGCCCAGATACTTAATCTCGGTAATACCTGCTGTAACAACACTAGCTCCAAATTTCCCTGTATGGCATAGAATTTAAGAATCTAGATTGAACTGCAGAGAGGAATCAATACTAAACACTGTGCATTGAGTTTAAATAAGTCTAATAATTTCCCACCAGAAACATACTCAAAATGAGCACTTTTTTTTTTGACCAAACAATGTTTTGCAATAGACAGCTGTGCTATAAAATAAACATTCAAATAGTTGTGTTTATTATTTCTTAATTTCAGCCTCATGTTGCTCAAGTCAGCACAATAAAAAGCTCTACTATTTCAGCATGTAGAGGTCAGTACTGGATGCTGTCTTTGCTTGATATTGAGCTTTCTTTTTTTAAATAAGAAACTCAACCCTAAATATAATCACAACTCAGAGTCCTTAATATACTAGTGTGATTATAAATGTCATGTAAGTGATGCACCAAAGCAGGATAAAGTTCATTGTAGGTCACACCTGCCATCAAGCTTAATATCTGCATCACAATGCTTTTCTGCTCCCAAGGTTCACTTTTGTTGTAACTTTTTTGTGTTGAGGCTGGGTCATCATAAAAAGAACAGCTTCTCTTTGTCACCCTTAATCTTCCCAAGGTGATTTAGATTGTTGAGGTTTTTTATTAAAAAAACCCAAAACATATAAGAGACAACTGTCCTATGTACTCAGGGACCTGAGATTTTTTTCTGTCCATTCTGTTCCTTAATGAATATTTTCCAAGCAACCCTGGTGAACAATCTCTGCTCTTTCAGAACTGAGAAGGTAAATCAGCCAATTACCAAAACTCTGATGGTATTTATAGCATAGATTGTAGATTGTAGCTGCTGGAAAATTAAACAAAACCAAAGAAGCACAAAAAAGCATAAGTACAAGTTTTATTAGCTTGAAGATCAGAGAGCTGATGATGAACACTTCATTAACGCTAATAAGACTCAGATTGAAATAACAAGAAATTATTTCATTTCTTAAATTTTCTTATCTCAATTATTTTGGGCTTGTAAAAAATTTGTGTAGAAATTGAAAGGGAAAAACACTTTGGAAAGCTAAATGAGAGAGAAAAGTAGTTCAGTTTTTTCCTTAATAAGAGGGAATGTAGTTCTTACATGTTAAATGCAAGAAGCCTTAACATTACTGGCATTATGCAAATAATGGCAAATGCAAACTCTTGGTGAATTTCAGCTGCAATTTCTCATGTGTAAAATCAGAACCAGTAGTACAATACAAAGCACACAGATTATTATTATTTTAAAATTATACTAAGCAGTACAAATACAAACAGCAATTTCTGCAGTATTACAGTGACCTCACACTGAATATTGATGGCAGTGAACAACACCCCTGGGCTAACATCTTGTGCATCTGCTGGTGATGACCCTGCCACTCCAGAGGCAGGACAGGTTGCTGCCTCTGCCTGAAAGAGAGATGCCAGTGTTTGGTAAATTTCTGTGTGGGGCACAGTGAGGACAAGACAGGAAAGACTATGGCAGGCACAGAAGCCTTTATAAGCCATTAAAATTTTAAATAAGCATGGGTTGGTACTTAAGAGAGCATTAACTTTTCTTTCATAGGACCCATAGCCTCAGATTCTCCATGTGGATGTGGTAAGGGATCAAAGCCCTTTTCTGTTAAGTTTATATAAGAAGTAGATAATATGAAGCCATTAATTCGTCTGTTAATGAAATGTATTGATTCCCTATTTTAAACCAGTAAATCAATTACAAAACTTTATTAATCAGCTTATTACCCAAGACCTCTTACAGTAATAAAAAATAGTGAGCAATATTTCATTTTTGTTAAAATATTACAAAAGCAGAAAGTATCTGTTGAAATTCATGCACCATACATTTTGGAAAACATCCAGTTGGAAAAAGGAACTGTAGCACTTGAAGACCAGATACTCATTCACAGCAACATCTAAGTAAATTCCCTGATTGGTGGGTCCTAGGACTATATCTGTGGGGGTTTTTTTGTGTTTGTACATGGACAAGTTATTGGGAAGATACAGCTCATACCAGATCTTGCAGACTGAAAGACTTCATGCATCTGTTATCCTTGTTTCTGCCCCTTAGGTACACATCCTACCATGGTATTGGTATGGATCCAGAGGGAGGGCTTTCCATGAGGGAAAATGGTAGCAGTAGTGTTGCTTTTGTCACTATGATCGATATATAGCCCCTTCTTTACATGCTGTGAGTACATAATTTTTTGTGACTTTTAGGATTTGCACCTTATGTAGAAACTGACTCCATAACTAATCAAATTAATGACCCACAAGAAGGAAACTAGCTCAAGAATCATCACATAATTGTAGCATGTTAACTGAAACAAAAAGAAATTTCTTAGCATGCTTCTTGGTATAACTTCAGTTCAGGGCAAGTAATTTTTCTCACACAGTTCCTGAGTGTGATATTGGGGCTGGCATAGACCAGGGTTTCTGTCCACAGGTCAACGTGAGGCAGACTGCTCTGGAAAGCAGAAAGTATACCCACATAGTATGGTTAGAAAGCACGGCATGACCTTTCCCAGAAACCAGACCTGGTTCTCTGTGTTTATATCTGTGCAGCTGGTGACCTCACCCTACTTGCCAGCTCACCTTAAATGACATGCCCTCTCTAATGGGTCATGTATATGAAACAGGCTCTCTCTTTCCTCCCACTGACATCAAGGACTGTGAGCCTTTTAGCAGAGGAGCTAAAGACCTGATACAAACTTGGGCAGGAGAAGGAGCAAGAGCAAACAGCAATGAACATGCTCTGGCTCCAATTTTCTTTGATCTGCAGTAGGAGAGAGGTGGTAGGGGAATATTTTTCCTGACCTCAGCAGCTCCACTGTATATAAGGACAAGAAAATTAAAGGGTCTCACTACAACCAGATGAGTTAATGGGGAAAAAGTTAACGCAATAGTATTTTGGTAAAGACTAAAGTTAATAGTTCAGCTAGTGCTATGAGTCATTACACACCAGTTAGCCCAACTCTGCCTCCTTTCTGGGATTTTCAAGAAGAAAAGCATAACAAAAGACTTTCCTAAATTCTAAGCATACATTGCACATGCATATACACCTATTTTATTAATATAAATACTGGGGAGGCCTATACTAGATGTTTCATAAGCAGTTGGTATTAGTGGGTCACAGTTACTGTTAAAATAATATTCCTAGCATGTTTTTCTATGAAATAGCTCACAGATCACCTGCATGCTTATAGAGAAGAATAGCTTACTTTGTTATGTGTCTTAATAGAAAGTGTGTAAAGATAATTTATGTGAATGTCAGTGATGAGATTTTGAGCAGAAAATACTCTTACAGTAGCGTCAATTAATTTGTCAGCATGTTAGAACTATTTCAATGGCACAAGGAGAATCTGCCAGGTTATCCTGTTTACAAAATAGCACCTGAATAGCATGCAAAATCTGATTCTTACTGGTGTTTCAAAAGATGTTCTGCATAACATAAAGGAGAGTGTATTAGATGTCTAACACAAGCTAATTTGTGAACAATAGAGGAAAGCAGAGACTAGATTTTTAATCAGTCAATAGAAATTGATAATTTCTATTAAAAAATCCTTTGAAGAAGGTAATGAATTGGACATGGTGCCTATGGCACTATGCATTAATACAGAATTTATTTTTGCTTTCAAGATATCTTTGACAACATTAGACATTACTAGCTTGAAATGATCTGCCTTTGCCTATCTCACTGTGCAGTTAGGACAAACAATTTAAGATGACCTATTGAATGGGTTCTACATGGTTGTGGATGAGAAAAACAGGGTCATCACCAAAGATGCTGCACTCCATCATGTGACAGTGATCAGCCAGCCATTACAGAAAGCTGCTTGTGCATTGCTTTTTTTCTTGTTTGCCTGTGACACAGCTTTTTCTTATTTTTAGCCTGGCTTTAATTGCCAGCTTCAAATAACAACACATAAACAACCATCTCTGTGGATGATCAGCTCTATCCTTCACCTTTACAGTTTAGACAGATCTGGGTAAAGTCCTAATCCTAGATTCTGGCAGAGCTGTGAACTTTAGATTAAAGGAAAAACTAAAGGTGACTATGTTCCAGTACTGCAGAGTTACCTATGAATTTATATCTATATCTATATCTAAATCTATATCTATATCTATATCTAATATTTATCTATAGCTATATATCTATCTAAATATAGATGTAGATATATCTATATATCTATATCTATCTATCTATATATCTTATATATCTATATATCTATATCTATATCTATATCTATATATATCTATCTATATATATTTATATCTATCTATATTTATATATTTTATGTATATATACATATTTAATTTATATATATATATGTATAGATTTATGTGTATATTTATATATATGAATACTGTATATATAGGATGAAAGTGCATTAAACTGCAATTAAACCAACTGAAATGGAATTGGTTTCAGGAAATAGATAAATTATAAGAGGTAAGGGTTTTTCCCCCTGAGTACTGAAGAAATACAATATGTAAAATCATACTTCATATCTACACAAACATCTTAGCATGGGGAATAACAGAAAACTGGTCTGGAAGGGATCCAAAAAGGTCGGTCAGCCTATGCCCTGCTCCAAGGCAGAATAAGCTCTATATAAATCATCTCTGACAGATGGCTGTGTTATGTCCTGCTCAAAAAAACCCCAGTGAGGCAGACACTACAGCTCCCTGGGCAGTCTTCATTACTCAATGATCTTTCCATTAGAAAGTTTATCTCTGGCTGCAGTGCAAGACTGCTTCTTTTCCTGTTGTTGCTCGACCGAGATAAGAGAAAGAGTTTTATCCCTTTTCTCTTTGCAACAAGCATGTGCTGCAGAAGAGCAGAACACTTAAGAGAGTGCATTACAAATGGAGACTGTTACATTTATTTTCCTAAATCTGGCAAAGTTGGGAGGCCTGTCCAATTAAACCCATGTAATGAGTTATCTATCTTTACAAGTACCAGAACAGAAAGCTAAAGTGTTCATTTAAACCTTGCTGGTATGTCCCCACCACCTTTGGTTACTTTTAGCTATGATCCCCCAACACAAGCACAGAAATTCTCTGTAGTCCCTCTGCCCTGGCCACAGACTGGGCATTTGCTAGCCTCGTGTGTTGAATCACATTAGCAGGACAGAGTCACTGAGCCTGCTGGTCTGTGTGTTAACTCATAATGCAACAAGAGCAAGCTCACAGCCTTCCAGAGCTGCCTTTTTTAGTATTAAAGGACTGCTTGTATGGAGAGGTTAGTGTGAGTCAAGTCAGGAGACAGGCATGGCAGCAGTGAGCTGCTCCATAAGAAACATCTGTGCAAAAGGCATGCGCAGAACATCAGGAATGCAGGAACAGCAGGCTGACTAATTAAACTACTTCTCCCTCTTCTCCTGACCCAATTAGAGAGCTCTGTGTATTGGGTAACAGCATGGAAATCAGACCACCATGTGCCTTGGGTGACCTGGCAGGAGCTCAGATGCAACATGATGCAGAAAAGACACAGCACCAGCACAGGGCTGTACATGGAGACAGCCTGGTGTCTAGAGAGGCCCATTAACTGCAGACCCTTGCACAGAGGTAAGGCTAATCATCCTGGCTCCTAAGAAGAAGCTCTAGACCTTGGATATGAGGTTCTTTTAGTTAATGAGTCCATGCACAAATGGGTTCATAAAGGAAAAAGGCCTCCAGGAGTAGGATGTGTAAGGGTCTCTGCACAGGAAAGGTAATGTCCTCTAATTTCATACACTCCCTCACTTCTCAAAAATGTGATTTCCTATGTTAGCCCTAGAAATACTTTTGTGTGATGCAGCTGACTTGACATTAAGTATGGGGCAAATTATTTCAGTCTTAATACACAGTATGGAGAAAGCAGAACATGACATAACTTAGCACACTGATGTCCCCCTGTAGATGTGCCTGTAGGAGGGCAGTTAAGAAGTAGAGCAGAAATTACTGCAGAATTGATGGATGTGGACATTCTGAACCTGGTGGGCCAGAAACCATGTGAACTTCAAGCAAAAATCTGAGGGAGGGAGGAAGGAAAAGGAATGTTGTGGTTTGTTTTAAGGTAGTCATGAGAGACTGCACCTGCAGAGATTGTAGTTAAGCAATATTGATAAGAAACATGAACAATGTGATTATTGTTTGGCAGTAGAAAATTCTATTCAAAGCTGTGAGACTATATAAACTGAGCTCTGTAATCAATAAATTGACTTCGTCTTCGGCATCCTCTGGAGTCCTGTCTTTCAATCGCCAGCATGTGCCCACATAGGTAGAAGTTGAATTTAGTTCAAACATGTTTACTTTTCACCTGACATTTTATCTTTCCTCTTTTCTGCTTTATTCACTGTTTCTAACCAATCTTGGTTTCCTCAGTGGAGGGAAACAGTTCAATATCTTTCACATGTGGTTGAGATTTGAGACTTCACCCTTCCTTAATACTAAACTAAATAAATCAGAAAAGTATACAAATTTAGGTTTAATGCCTTCTCTAATCTAATTTTAATCTTAATCTTCATTCTTTATAGCATATATGAGTCATAAAACTATGTGCTGATACATGATAGTCTTAAGAACAAGAAATACTGCTGAGTGATTGAGTCAGCAGGTATTGTCCTAACAATTAAATTTTCTAGCTTTTATGTTTGCATCCACATTGAAACAGTGAACACATTATTCTGCCAAAGAATCCCCATCCCCACCGACTGAATAAAATAAAAATCAAGTAATGAGCTAGGCAGAACTGTGAGGCAGAACTGTGAGCCATGCACAGGCATACACATTTCTTTCAGAACCCTTACATATCTTTTTTACTTCTATTCATACATTAATATTTTGAATACATGACATGATAATGAAAACAAGACTCATGATTTGCAGTAGGATTCTAAAGCTTCTTAAAGAAATGAAGAAATTGGAGATAATGCTTAAGTGTATAGTGTATTTAGCCTATAGATTCTGTTCTTTTTTCTTGAATAAGTCTAAAAACAACTCTGTATTGATAGACATGTAACAGATACCAGAAAAATACCTGCTGTACTCAGAAGCAGTCCATCTCAGTGCTTTAATATAACCATTCAAACCTTTGCAAATTATACTATTCTATCAGTCAAAGAGTAGATTTTTTTCCTCAGAACATGTATATTTTATGAATGTAGGAGATTGGCATGTCTATATGTAAGAAAAAAATTCCTTTTGAAAGCTTGGCTTTAAATACATCTTTCTTCTCTTTGACATCTGTGCATAAGGCTGAGGAAGAAGAGTGAGGTTTTCTTTTAATTTCCTGTAAAGTACTTTGCTTTCCTCTGGCAACTTGCTTATTTCAGTCTTATGGTAAATTTCTTAAATGTCACTCATATTTATGAATAATTAAATTATATATACATATGTGTGACTTTTTAGCATTTAGTTTTAAGGTGGAGTGTCTGTGCTAGAATACATAAATACAGAGAGACTACATTAAGAGAAAATTTTGTTGCTACAATACAGTATTTTAAAAATACTTACACAGGCACCTAGGGACAATCAAAATGGGAGAATTTTCATACCACAGAAAATAATTTAAGGACAGAATTCTCCCAGTGTTTCCAGCAGCAGAGATGTGCTCTTTCTCAACTTTAAATCCAATACCAACAAACTTGGTTAAGCCATGAAAATCCACAGAGGTTTGGTATTCAAGTTGCTAGGAATCCCAGAATGTACACATTCTTAAAACAATATATTTTTTGAGGCCTATCACATTGGTTTCCTGTGAAAAACACGTTAAGAAACCTAAAAGAGAGAAAAAAGCCTAAACTGTGGCTTCCAGCCACAGAGACAAAGAGCCTTGCGTGAGGCAGAATGTAATTAGGAATTTGCAATACAATGATGCTTAATGCCTTCCCAATCTGCAGGCTAATCAGGATGGTGCAGATCATTTATTCTGCAGTCTGATGTAGCCAATAATTGCTACCTTTGGGCAATCTTGTCCAGTCTGCAATGGCTCCTTTTCTTACTGGTCTTTCGGGACATGGTTGTTGAATCAGGGGATAGTCCTGAATTCTGAAATTGTGACTGTGACCTTGACTCTCTGTGTGAGGGTAAATACTCCTTTTAGTCAAGACTACAATGATGTATTGCATTCTGGGTTTTAATATTTATAAAACCCTTAGACAAAAGGTGCTGCATATTGCAAATTACAGTTATAAGACTTTTCCCTGAAGCCTTTTTTTTTTCAGTCAACCTGATTAAGAGGATTTTAGTTGAATTAGCATTTGGTCTGTATATTATTATTAATATATACCAAGAAAAATATCCTAGCTTGTTTTGCCTATTTTCAGGAGGATTTAAACTGTTCTAAGCTGCATTAAAGAAGGCAAAATCAGAATAATTCCTCATAGTTGTGGTGAAGTCCTGAAGCATGTTAGCTTAATACACATTAAAATTCCTTGTTTATACATTAAATCAGAATACAGAGAGTTTGTAGCAAATAAAAAAAAGAGATGGAATAGAAACTACTTTATATATGACTCATGATCATGAGTGTTCAGTTCAGAAATCTGAGCTTGGGTTTCCCTAAATGTCAGAGGATGTTGTTTGCACGTAGGATTCAACTCTCAATGTTTTCTTCTTGCTGTTTTCACCGTAATCCTTTGGGTTACCTTTGCCCTACAAAACCAGTTGGGTTACTACATGCTGTTGTATACGTGAACAGCAAATTAAAAGCAGAGGAACACATCTACAGCACAACAGTCTATTTTAGTACCCAGTGAAACTGGGGTAAAGGTTACAGCTGGCTAGCAAATATTTTGGCAGCACATATAAAGGAGCAAAAGGAAATCCAGAGTGCTGAGCTTTGCATTATCAAAGGCTTTTCAATCTCTATTAATGTTTAAACACCATAAATTGCTTGGCTTGAACATACAGACATAAAATAATATTCATCATGTTTTTTAATATGAAGGCTTGAAACAAGGAGCTGCTGACACAGATCTTTTGAATGCAACTCCACTGTTAGAGATCTTAAATGAAGAAAATTTACTTTTGAGCTATTTCATATCAAGGCAGCTGAATACGTTGGCTGGAAATATAAAATAGGATGTACCAATTTATTCCTGTTACTTCTCCTACAAGTATTTCAGGATAATATTCTGTTACGGCTTGACTTTACTGACTGGCTGTCTTACTGGTTGATACTGACAGGGCCTAATTCAAAGGAATGTAAATAAAAAAGCAGAGAAATGGGCAGACATGGTTTGGAGTGCAGGAAATGGCAGTTCTAGCAGAGGGACCACATGAGGTCCCCTCTTCAGATGAGCATCACCAGCATGCAAGTTGAAAACTGTCCCCTAATCTGACAGCCTAAGTACAACCTTGTGTATGACTCAGTCTGAAGTGCAAAGCTTTGCCGGTATGGACAAGGATTCAAACAGGCCTTGAGCTGGCCTTGAACTCTGGGTTGACACTCCTGCCAAGACAGGACTTTAATCTTGAGTGTGCCCCATAGAATGGGACGGCCATCCTGCCCGCCTTGCAAAGCCAGGCTTGAGGCACCTCTAAGCCTGGCAGTCCATCTCATGCTTAGTTTATGGGGTGGAGTATTTCACTGCCAGTGAATTACATAAGAATTTACAATAGCTCATGGACATGTATTCATTATTAGTTTGATATTCACTGGACACTGTGTTTTAGTCAAGTTTTCCTTAAAGAATACTATGTAGAGATGACTTACAGAAGGCTGGCAGATAGTAGAACTTTGTTTATATATGAAGAACAGGGATTTTTCAGGGTAAAGTCAGTACTGTTTCCTGTTTCTCAGAATTCCAGTGGACTTTGAGCAGCGCTGTATGTAACTTGGCATGCTGTGCTTCCAGACACTCTAATGCATATTTGCTCTGGTTCTTCCAGCAATCCTCTGTATCTCACTCACCTGATGCTGGGAAAAGAGGCAGGAAAGGTTACAGCTGAAAAGTACATGATGTTGTTTTGAACACATTTTTGAAAGATGGAGCAATATTGTGAACTTTCTCCCCAGTTTACTCTCTCCAATTGAATTAACACCAGGGACTGACAGCAGCAGTCCTTGATGCAAGAGAACCAGTATTTGAGGTTTTGCTCAAAATAAAATAAAAATATTTTACACAAGAGGTTATAAGCTATTTAAAATGTAAGTCCATTCACCTTCCAAACAGATTTTCTCATAATTACATCATATAATTTTCAGCCACTCTATAAAACTTACAGCAACTGCACAAGGGATTGCAGTGAGACTGAACAAATAGGATCTATGGGTCAAACTACACAAATGATGTATGCTACAACATGAATTCGGCAGGTATTTTCTTCCACATGTGTCTTTGTCTTTCCTTAAAGAGGCTCAGCACAGAGTCTGTACCTAGTTGTTATCATCACCACGTTTTTTACCTTGTTTCCTCACTTAAGGAAGCATGAACAGTGAAAAATACTTCTCAACAGCACCCCAGGATGATTTCAAAGCAAGGCATGGCAGCAAATGGTTTTCCCTGAAGATTTATCTGCTCACGGCAGCACGTCATACAATTGGTTTTTTTATCCTTTGTATAGTTTTAAATTAATTTAGCAGGGAATTTATAGCTTTTGACAGGTGAAACACTGTTCCAGGACTTTCTTCTGAATGAGGTGCACAGACAATAACTAAAGAAATCCAAACATATTTCCCTTCAAAAGTGGTAGAAAATGCCAGTCTTTCCCTTGTATTTCTAGAAAATATAAATATGCTCATCAGAAAAAGGGTGCATAAACAGTTGAACAGAAAATTATTTAAAGCATCAGCTACTATAGGGTGGACCTAGCAAGGGATTTCAACTTTTGAGGACTACAACAAAGTCTTGCTTTTTATCTCACAGTAGTAAACTCAGTACCAAGTAGGCACAAAGGATCAAATTTCAAAAGATGTAGTTTTGAGGGTTCAAAATTTTTGTGAGGACAGTGTAAGTCTTAAACTTGAGATACAGAGGCTAACTTGGAGTTGCAGTGGTACAGAGGGACTGCCACAGAGAAGTGTTAAGTTCACACAAATCCTTTATGGGATGAATCAAACGGCACAAAAGATGCCTTGCCGTGCTGAGCACTGGAGGCACAGAAGAAAAAATGTACAACACAAGCTCCTTCCTGTTCCCATGGAGCTCTACAGCCCTGTCCCAGCAGAGAAGTCAAGGGTGCAGTCCATATTTCTCAGAGTGAAGAACCTGCAGTGGTACTGGGCTTACAATGGAGGGAAGAGCACCCTGGCAGGGTTCCTATGAAAATACTGAAGAGATTCTAGCCCTTGGGAAATTTTTCTCATGAAAGCTGACCATGCTTATTCTGCTGTATCAGAACTCAGCCAGAAGATTTTGCTCTTTTAAAGTAAATAAATTCTGTTACAATCAGCTGCTGCTCAGTTGATGTGATTGCTATAATAAGAAAGACTCCTTTCTTGTGTATCAACTTTACTGGAGCTCTACATGTGCTTAACAATTAACAATGACCAAAAGTAACAAAAGACACCATTCTGGATGCCATTGTCTATAAATTGGAAAACTGAGATTACAGGAAAATGCAGGCAGGCTGGCAAAGAAGTGGCAGGGTCTCCCTTTTTTTCTGCCTTCAAAGTGAGATCAGATGTTTCCTGGAAGATATAATTCAGCCAGAGAGAAGTCTTTGGGCTCAGCAGAGGCCAATATCCTGTGGCTGATGTAGCACAGAATCTTGAATGAGTTTATTTACTAGTCCTTAAACTCAATGTCAGGCTGAAAAAAGGCAAGGAAAAGCAGAGACAGCAATGAGGAGAGGAAAGAGATAGAACATTTCCAGTCTTATAAATCAGAAATGAATCCGGTGTTGGCAACAGTTTTACATCAATGTAACAGCAGAACAAGACCTATAGGCAGCTGTGTTATAAAAGCCTTGCAAGGAAAAGTATAGCATTTCTCAAACCTGAGGCTCCTCAGAGGCTTTCAGGAAGGAAAAAAAAAGTAAAAAATTTATAATATGCATCTATAAAGGACTTTTTTAGCTTTCACGGTATGTGAAGCAACTTAGTATATTTTTGGATGTGTATATGTAATTGCTTTGCATTTCTGTGTTCTTCCCAGTATCACATGCTCTGTGAAAAAGTTTTTTTTTCCTGCTGCTGGTAGCTTATAAAACATTGATAGTAAAATATGTGAATAGTGCTGTAAATACTGCAAAAAGGATTCTAGTGCATGTTTCAGAGAACCAATAAACAGCCAACAATGTATGGGTAATGTGAAATGACTGGCTGCTCTTCAACAGTGCTCTAGGAAAATTGTGATTTTCAGTTACGATCTGTTCAGTCAAATTAAAGTCTGATGACTGCCTCAAGATGTTCATTTATCACCCAAAATAAATCAAACTGAGAGAACAGGCAACAATACGTGATTGTATTCAAAGGCAACGCATCAGTACCTATGGGTAGAATTTCTAGCAGCAGTCAGATAAAAGTGGCTGGAAATAAGAGTACAACAATAGATCACGTCAGGACAGGATATTATAGAATCTCAGCTTCGTTCATAAATATAAAATAATGAGCTACTTCTTTCATAGTCTTACCTGTCAAACTGTATTAAAAAATGAAAAAATGTTATTGTCACCTGTTACAGCTGAAGATTTGGTTAAGAAATTTAAATAGATTGTACTGAAATGGGCACGCTGGCTTTTTTTTTTCTTTTTTTTTTCTTTTTTTTTTTTTTTTAATAAATACAGACCTGAAAACAAGAAAAAGAAAGATAATGGAGTATGTAATGCTCATTTTCAGATTTCCTACCTGTAGCAGATGTGTGCATGGCTCAGTCTTGTGTGCATGCATTGTCTTTGGCTTCTCTGCCCATGACAGTCTATTAAGCACTGGCCTTATCCAGGGAACACTGATCAGGGAAAAATATCATCATCACATCCTACACAGCACAGCTCGAGTGTGCTATTCCCTCTGAATACAGCAAAGATGTCCAAGATGGTGTAGACTTTCATCAGACAGGAAAAGAGCAGTTGGTGGTGGCTTGCAGACTTCCATTACATCCACAGCCACAATAGATTTACTAACACCAGAATGCTGTGCCCTGGATCTAAAGGAGTCTGGCAAAAAACAGCTTTCAAGAAAAAATGCCCATACATTTCTAGATTTGGAAAATGGAGAGAGAAGCAGGTGTGGTACCTCCCCAGCACTGAGCAGTTTGTGAGATGGAACCAGGAAGGAAATCTTTTGTGTCCAGAAATTAGCACCCAGAGGGGCTCATGATGCATATCCAGAACTATTAAGACTTGGCAAAACTGAATTTGATGGTTCATCTGCCTCGCTTTTAGTGCATCAGAAAATCACAGGGATTCATTTGGTGCTGGCACAAGTTTTGAAGAGCACAGTGAAGGAGAGCCAGAAGCTGAATGGCCTCCAGAAACCATCTGGGGAGATGGTTTTACTGTCCTTCAATCTGGAGGTACCTGGAGCTTTTTACCACCGCTGTTGTCCTGTGACAATGTCACAAGCTGTAGTTTGCTGGAATAGAGTCATCAGAGTACAGATGCTGTAAGGCAGCAGCAGGCAGTGATCTTACAGGTCCTGCAGTTCTGTGCAGGAGCAAGAGACATCTTTCAAAGGAGGTAGAATAGCTTGCATGACTGCAGTCAGGGCCGTGAAGACTTCACCTTTGGCAAAGCAGGAACATGCCTGTGGCAAACTAAGGGAACTGCAGATGCTGACGAGGCACGGCAGCCTGGGACCTCCTTAATGTGGCCCTGGGAATGGTGCTGATGGGAGTTAATTCTGCCTGCTGGTCTTTCAGCACTGCAGGTCCATGAAAGAAACAGCTGAACAGGTAAATATCTACCTTTGTCAGATTTCCACGTAGCTCAGGTATGTGCATATATAAAAGGCCAGTGCTAATGGTGCATTTCCAAGCTTTATTACATAATTCATAAGGCTCAAATACCTGCTTTCAGATCTCCCATTCAGTAAAAAATAATAACAAAAGAAGTTTAAATAAGTGAGTTATTTTAGGCAAGTATTAAGAATGTGCCTTTTTCCTCTTACAAACCAAAAATGACAAAAATTACTTTAATGATCCTTTAGCAAGATGCAAATTTACAGAAGGTGGAATTTGGAGCCCTAAGGCTGCCAAGAGATGTTCCCTTCCAAGCTGAGCCTGCTGCCAGTGCAAAGAACAAGGTGAGCCAGATTTCATTTACTACCTGGAATAGTACAGCAGGGAAACCACAGGGAGAGGTGTTTGCTCACTGTTAACACAGCTGCTTCACAGGCCCTCTTGTGCTTCTCAGGTGCTGCCAGGGCCACCCTGGTGATTGTTGTGAGCTCTGCTCCTTGGGCAGACACCTGCACTAGTTCAATCTCCTGGTTTTGAGCTCCAGTGTTTGTAATGAGGGGGTGACAAGGCCACTACACTATTTACTCCTAATTTCTAAATATGACTTAAATGAAAGTGCTGATGTGGATTAAGTGCTTGAGTTTAAACAATTCATTTGAGAAACCATAAATAAATGAGTCAAGGAAAAGAAGAGAGTGCTTTAAAATTTACAAAACACTATCCATTTTAGAACTATTGAAGTTCTGACAACCATAAAATTTTAAAACCATAAAATCACTCACACTTTAATACCAATTTCTATTAGAACAAAATTTTGCAAGTATATTTTGTGAGAATACTGTGAAATTCTTCAGTCAGATTTTCTGATTTTCCTTTTGCTCATTTTTTGTAGTTCTGGCAAATTAAAGAAGTCATTATAGTGTAATAGAAAAGGACATAATTTTGGACTGGCTAACAATTAAAATGAATGAAGTTAATGAATCGTATCTGAAACACTGCTTTTATATTTAGAAATGTTATTTGGTTCAGATGTTATTTTACGCTTCTACTATATGTACTACACTCAGACAAAAACCCAGAAAACTATCTGTGATACACAGACAAAATCACAGTAATTACGAGCAAAATGTGAATGTTTGAGGATAGGACTTGTTCTTGTTGGCTTTTAATTTATTGCTGACTAACTGGCCCTGTTTTATATGGCTGTTTTGATTAATGCAGAACCATCTTGTCCACATGTGCCTGAAATTCTGCATATTGCAAATGGTGCATAAAAGAATATGCATAAAGATTTAAAGTATTGAATCTGAGCTGCACTTATTTGTGAATATTTTGTTTCAAAAGTTAGGAGTTTCTCCTAGTTAGGAGAAAAAAACATTATAAAAAAGTTACAAGATTTTAGGGAATAAAATTTTTAAAAGGGTGGGGGTTTGAGAATTAATCTCTCCAACAATATTGAGAAAAATAACTTCAGGTGTTTGGCATCCCTGGGTCACCCAGATGAAATTACAGGGATAGAGCTCTACTGCTAAACTAAAAAGCACCTGAACCCAGATCTTCAAAAGTATTTAGAAATAGTTGTCTTTTATTCTGTTCAGGCACTGGTCCTTCCAAAGGCTGACAGCACCAAGCTGGTGAATTACAGAGCAGATGTGTGAGAGTTGAAGCCAATGCTGAGCAAAACGACTTTGTTCTGGCAGCTTGCCTGACTCTAACCTTGCTGTGCATGACCCAGCTCCAATACCAAAGCTCTCTCAGGCACACAGAACTACTTTTTTCCCAAAGGTGACTTATAAGAAATCTCTAGGTAAAATGGGAGACTGTTCTTTTCAACAATTATTTTCTCAAACTGTAGGCCAGTACCTTTTTTGCAGTCGTGGAAGGGCCTAAAGTGGGTTGGTCAAATATCATGTGACAGCAGTTCTCTCTCAGGGTAGCAGCAGCTGCTGCATTAACAAGTGAGGACAGTCTAAGACTGTGGTTGCAGGATTGATGACCACCTTAAATTGCTGACAGCAGTTTATGTTCTCCAAGGCAAAGAAGTGAATATGAACACTTGTAGCCAATGATTAACTCTTCTCTCTTGACTGATATGGAGGTTCTAAGCTGCTGGAAAGTCTAATTGAAGGTAAATGAGATGAACCAAATGGAGGTGACATTTTTCAGATTTACATAAAACAGTCCTAGATATTTCAAGATTCTCTTGCTGAGTTCAAATAATCTATTGTCTGCATTTGTTCTGACAGTGATATGTGAAATTAATCCAGCACTTCTCACAGCTTCTTTTACTTTCACAACAGACAGACACATATCATATGCTATATCATATCCTCTAGAATATTTTCAAGTATTAACCATCAACTAATTGTTTACAATTTTATTGAAGTAACTGTTTCACCTTCTTGATCTGTTTCATTATAAAGCTTTATGTGTTCTACAATACCTTTTGTAACGTTGGTCTACGAGCAGTTTTGGTGATCTCTAATTTCACGGTCTTGTACAATTGCATTTCTCAACAAAATTCTTCAAAGGGAGTAGATTGCATTGTCACAGATGCACGATAGGAAACAGGAGGAGGAACTGAGGGAAAAAATTAGCAGTAACCATAACCTGTGATCGTATACATAATTATTTAGTGTACCTTTAGATTACAGTTAATTCCCATATTCTGCCAAAAGTCAACTTGGATACAGAGTGTGAAATACTTCCCATTTAAAATGTATAAAGGATCTGCTGCACTTGAATTCACTTGAGAAAATTGCAGTTAACTGCAATGCAAGCAAAAGGGAGGAAAAAAATGAATTTAAGCAGGGTGAGGAAAATGGGCTATGCACTTTCTGTCTGATCAGACTCCTCATACCTGAGACTGACCCTTGTAAAACTATTTTACAATTGTTGTACTTCAGTAGGATGAAGATAAATGAAAAACTGCCTATCACTAATTTCACTGGCAAATCAGAAAGTAGATAAACTCAACCCTTGACAACAGATGCAGTGATAAGAAGCAGACAGAACACTAACCAAATGAAAATGATGGGAAAACTTCATTAAACTGTATGAAACTTGGACTGCACTATCAACTCTAATCTTTAGACCCTTGTCTAAGTTTGTTTTTTCAATATTGACATTTGCTAGGAAAACCTACTATGAACCTAGCCAATAAAACCATACTACCAGAATACTTGTGTTCCTGAAATTGCAAGGCTGCATGTAGACCTCAGCTCTCATTTGTCAGAAAGAAATGGACAAAACTTCTGCAAGTATGGGAATTATTTAAACTATAGGAAAAGTGAAAATCAAGGAACTAGTTTTGTGTCTAGCAGCTGTAATCAGAGACAAGTCTAGTCACTTTGAGGAGAGGTACTTGTCGCAT
Organism: Certhia americana; assembly: GCA_018697195.1. NCBI lineage: Eukaryota > Metazoa > Chordata > Aves > Passeriformes > Certhiidae > Certhia > Certhia americana. The sequence goes on from CM031858.1 coordinate 112,061,931, forward strand.
CACCGGTGTGATCAGACTCCCACTTACCTGAAGGAGATAAGGAGATCACCCCCATCAGCAGCACATCAGTGGCAATTCCTCTGATTCTTCATCAATTTTGATATGATTCAGCATCACAGGAAGCAGACAAACACCTGTCAGTGCAGATCATGTCATAAGAGGAAGAAGATTGGAGCAAAAGTGTTGCTGTTGCTTATGAACAGAAACACACAGACTTTAATTGTAGTTCATTAGAAGTCTAAAAAAAGGATTTTTTTATTAACAAATGGAACACCTTATATAAGGTACTTTGCTAAGTAAAAAGTGATTGGTGAATAAGAACACTACCTTTTCTATTACTATTGGCTAAGCAAGAGAAACAATGTATTCTATGTTATGAAAAACAGGGAAGAAAAACACCACCTGTTGCTATGAGAAAGAATATTGTTTGGAGAGTTTGTTTACAGGATTTCTCTGGGGAAAGTGAGAAGCTTTCCCTCGGGAAGAAAAGATTCTGACAGGCCTTCAGCTAAGAAGTTTCAAAGACACAGAATTGTCAGCCCCACATGAAACATCTCAACTGAGTGGTCTTATTTAACTTAGAGTTAGTGTCTCTTTAATGGACTCATTACAGAATGTAATTCTGTGGTGAGAATGGTTTGTTTATATCTTCTTGCTAGTGCCTTGGAAAAATACATCCTACAGGTTAAGAAATTCTGGACTAAAGTACCCCTTGCCATCTTTCATTAAATTTCCTCTTCTGTGTTTCTTGGACCGTACTAATACTGCTTCAAACCTGTACTTCTAGTAGTTCAGTAGTAGTGAATATACCTCAGTTTCCCAAGTCTTGTGGCATGTAAACAGAATATCCTGACACAGGCCAACCACTTGCATCCTCCTTATACTTTGATGGGATGAAGAAGCTCCTTACTGTCTATCGTCAGTTCCAGGAAATGCTGCCAACTATGCCTTCATTGCCAGTGAGATGAGTTCATAGTTGGAGCAAATTCTGCTGGGCTAAGGGGCACTTTTACCTTGTGAAGTGCTTAGGTGGCTACCTTTCCCTTTTTCATAGAGCAGCTTGAAGTGCAGTGTCAGTGTGTCATGCTAAGAGGCTCAGTGACGATGTCAGTTAGGACTGAGACTGGGAAGAATAATCTCCCTAAGAAGTTGCATGTCTGTCTCTTTTCTCTCCAGGCTTTTTTTTTTTTTTTTTTTTTTTTTTTTTTTTTTTTGGTCGGGGAGGGGTGGTTGTTTGGGGTTTTTTTGGCTCCTAAATGGTCACAGAAGAAGAGATTGGCAGTGCCTGTTCTCCTCCTTTTTATTGCTGGTATGTTGCATATTTAAGGCAGAAGGGCCTCCCTGGTTGTGTGAATGGGACTGTGCTCCAACCCTTGCTGTGCTAAAAGACTTGGCACTGTGCATGTGGAGGCAGCTTTGCAGAAGTCTCAGAGAAAGGATTCCCACCAGCAGCATCTGTGGAGATAGAAACAGCCACTGCATTAGATTCATCATGATCTAAAGAAATGCAATAACTGGACTCTAGTTAGCCATCTACACCCAAATGTTAAACATGTTAGATTTTCAAATGGATGCCTAGCAGAGTCATTTGTTTGCAAGCTTATTGGACTCTGGATCTTACACTAGCCACCAGTGACAGCACATTAAATTAACTAACCCTCAAATTAATGCCAGGGAACCTTGACAGGAGACAAAACATGATTGTCCATACTATTACGATATTAGAAATATCATGGAATAGCTTAGACTTAGGGCTTTCCCTGGCTTTTTCTCAAAAAACTGCCAAGCAGCTTGGGTTTTAACACAAGCAAGAGAGAATTCTTCACCCTTTTGGTGGTAAACATTTTATTTTGCAGTATAAAACAGTGTGACTTGGCCATTTAATATCAGTTGTCTTCAGGGACAAGAGATGCTACTAAGCATATTTAAACTATGATTTCAGATTAAATTGTGTGGGAGTATACAAAAAATGTCAGAGTCCCCAGCCAATCCTAATGGTGTTTGTACTTCTGAGGTCAACTGGTTAAATTTTGAGAGAAGAAGGAAACAACAAGCATAATGAACTGAGGATCTGATCTGACGTCCTCGTGTGATAAGTCCTACACAGCCAGCCTTCTTTCTCTGCAGCCTGGAGGGATTTGTGAGTGAATTAAAGCTTTCATGTTTCTTCAGGTGTTGCTGTCACAACCTCACCATGTAGAGGTAAGTCTACAACACCTTCAGGATGCACAGTTTGCTCCAACACAGCTGTACAAGGACACTTTGACTTTGTTTTGGAACAGTTCTGCTCTGTGATGTCCTGAGCCAGCTCTGTTGCTAGGCTAATGGGAAATCTTCCAGCTGCAAAATTATGAATATGTTCTTCTTATTCACAAGTTCCCTGATTCCTTTTGCACCTCATGCTGCTCCATTCTGAGCATCTGGCCTGGTGACAGAACAACTAGTCAAGAAATGAGGATGCCAGCAAGTCTCAGTGCGAGTAATAGTGCCTGTGCACTGTGAAGCATGATGGGCTACTACGACCTCCTAGGCAGAGGTTGTGTTCAAACTATTGAGCCTGAGACCATTCTACCTGCAGGGACAGAGAGACAGTAGGGACAGAAGTGAATGAGACTAGAGTCTGTGTACATCAAAATGCACAGTGCTCTTTATGGCAATTGGAAAAAGTGGATGCTATTCAATAAAATGCTTGTTATAACTAAAATAGGCAAGAATATTAAAATATGCAATTTGGCCCTGCATCTCTGTAAAGGATGTGAAATTAAAAAAGAAGCCAACTTTTATTGTCTTTGTAGATCAATAAATTTCCAGGGACGTATTAAAAAGGTATATAAACATGTCTGTGTTTCAATTTTGCTTTATTCAGTTACATTCCAATCAATTACATGTTCTATTTTGTAGGAATAGAATTTATAATCCCTACATTTGGTGATACTGGGAGCTTAAGTCTTCTTTAGAATACTTGAGAAAAAAAAGTAACAAAAAGTCCAAGTATTCATATGCCTTCTGAGAAAGATGTAAAAGGTGTAGCTTGCTGGAAGAAGTTTGTACAGCTTGTTGCATATGGATCCAAAGAAAAATGGGTTTCTGTTAAGTGCTAAGATAAAACTAAAATGACAAATGTAAAAATGTCTTTTTTTCTTCATGTAAGTGTCGTGCTGCATTGGACATGAATTGGACTGAATAAAGAGAAATTTGTAAGAGAAATTTCAGCCTTTGAAAATGGGCATTTAACAGTAAATGCACAAAGATGTGCTAATGATTTAGAAATGCACAGTCTTTTTCAGTGTTTTTGCCATGCAGTTTGTATAAAACGATGTGTTTTCCCTGCTTTTGCCAATATTTCTGGAAATATGCATCATTCAGAGTTGTGCTCCATGCACTCCAGAGATCAGTAGTTATGCCTTGCTTACAGTGTTATCTCATCAAGTATCTTAAATGGTCAGGAAAAAGACTTTTTTTTCTCTTCACTAAATGTGCTGTTCCATTTTGTTTTTTCACGGGTTTATATTCACATTTGTAGTAAAGATTAAAATAAAAACAATGAAAGTAAGTGCTGGAGCTCCCAGGAAGCAATCACTTCATTACTGGGAGGGGTCATTACTACAGAGCAGATGATTTGCAGTGATGTCACACACTGCAGTGGTTAAGAAAAATGTTTCTTAACCCTTCTGTACTCAGGCTCTCCCCAGCAGAGAGAGCCTATGCATCTCTCTATGGCCCTATGCATCTTTCACAGGCTACATACTATATGAATTTCCATTCCCCTGCCAACTCTAACTCTGACATTTAATTCTTCATCAATACCTCAACTCCTCTTGGTTTTGATAGATGAGCCCTGCATTCCTGCTGAGCTGTTTGTCTTGGAGGTATATTTGAAGAGTAAAACAAATGAATGAAAAAAGTAAGTGATGGCAGTGGTCCTTGGAAGCAACTAACAAACTGAACAGGTTTTGACAAGTAATTTTTGCATGGCAAAGTGTTTTTATATCACATAGTGGAATTATGAAATTTCTTTAATGCAAACCTCTTTTATAGACTCCTTTCAAAATTTGACAGAATAGGTATTAAAAATAATTTGTTGAGATAAATGGTAAATAATTAGAGTTACTAACAGATCCATGAAGGAAATGTTTCTGAAAGTTCTCTAAAAATGTTAACACATCCATTACAAAATACTGCTCAGGGAAGTTTGGTCTTCTCATGGAGAGCCATATGGCCAAACTGATACACACTTCCCTTAAAAAAAGAGTGATTATATTATACTTTCTGTAAAAAATTGGAATGAGATATTAGTTGTGGATGGGTAATAAGAGTAGCTCAGTGTTGTGGTTTGAATGACAGGTGTCTGCAAAGGAAGGCAGGAGCCTCCCTTGGAATGGAGAATTTAAACCTCCTCCCTCCGAAATATTATAACTTTGAAATTAAGGGGCTCTCAGGCAAAGATATGGGAATAGGAATAACAGTTCTTTATTATGGGAACTAAAATAAAGAATAAAAAAAAAACCCTCATGCAGTAAGACAAATAAATAAAAAAACCCACTGACAGAGTCAGGATACAACCTGACACCCTGTGTATCAGGGTGTTGGTGGCAGTCCCATTAAATGGTGGCTGCAGTCCTAGTGGCAGATGTGGCTCTGTTGAAGTGATGCTCCTATACAAAACTGTAGATTTTTTCGAAGAGGGTCCAGTAGTGATAGATGGGCCTGGTCTTCCTCTGAGGAGCCAGTAGAAAAGGCTGGCTTGGTGTTCCAGCTCCCAGATTTTTATCCAGATATGGACACTTATCTCCTCCCTCCAGATGGAGCATTTCCCAGTGGGATGATGTAATTCTATCAGTGAGACTCAATGGCCCATTAGCAGAAAATGTCTCCCTGGAGGGAGGCTGGGCTGTGGAAGAGATAAGAAAACTGCCCAGCTGGTTTTTTGACAATTGGTCCATTGACAGACAATTACACCACCCCCACACACCCCAGTTTCAACAGATGGTGATAGAATACAGAGGTTTTGTTACATTTTGCACTGCTACCCATGACAGACAGTTGCTTAGTGATAATTATGGCAAGGTTGTGGGCTTGATCCCTGTATATGTAGCATTCACTTAAGAGCTGGACTTGATGATCGTTCTAGGTGCCTTTAAACTCAGACTATTCTGTGATTTATAAAAAGGTGAAAAATCTGCTTTTCAATAGGGAGAGAATACCCAACCCTATGTCAAAACTGTACCTTTCTGCATATGCATTTGGAAAGATGCTTTCACTCAAATTGTTCACATTTCTCTAAATATTGTCAGACTATCCATACTGTCATAGTAAGGGTATGCTTGCTTGCAAGGTTGCTTCACAGCCCCGAAGCAACACTGCAGAATTTCTAATGCCACACTACTCTTAAAGAAGGTTAGGTGGCAAGGAAAAGTAAAAAAAAAAAATTGTCATAAAAGTGCGTGGAAGAACATACTCAAAACAAGTCCCCAGAAATACTGGCACAAGGCTCACAGATGTTCCAAGAAGTGAAAGGGTAGCTAAGTTTATTAGATAAACTTCGTTTAGTGAATAATTAACAGGTCAGCTTCAAAGTGTAACTCAATATAGACTGTTTGTTTGTTTTTCTTTTTGTGACAGTGATGTTTTGCTTTTCATGTCCAATAAAGGGTTACATCAGGTAATCCTGACATGATAAAGTGGGAGATTTATCCATTTAATCCGTTATATTGAAATAATTTTTAATTTCAATTTACTTTCTGATGTGTCCGTGTTTCATGGGATCACAAATAATTCAGTACTGTGTCTATTTAATAGCTATGCATACACAAATGTTATATTAACACTGTTGTTAAGATCTCATTATTAGTCATTCAAAGGGCTGGAAATACACCTTTTGTAAATTAATTTTTACAAAACTGGGGATTATGTACTATTTATTTCATGGGACCTCTGCTTTTTTTTACATAAAGCATGGATATGAACTGAGTTTGTTATATTCAAAAGACTATAGCATGTATTTAATAGGACTGCTTCTCTGTTCATGACAGAATTTGAGTAGTGATGCAGCCAAGGCTTCCAGGGAGAAAAGAATGGGTCAGTGGTTAAGGCAATTGAATGCTGTCTTGAAAGCTAAATTGTAACCTTGCCCCTGAGTTTGTAATTGATGCTATGTGAGTTACCTAATCATAGGTGGCCACTAACCAAGCTTTTCAATGTCTGATTGAGAATCAGACACACTGAGTACTGATTTATCAACACACTGAGTACTTAAATCTGGATCTCAAGTAAATGACAGCTATAAGTGGGTAAATGAAGTATGGCATGAAGTATTTATAAAAAAATAAAGTCCTAAACTGCCCTCATATGAGACATGAAAGATTTGTGGATAATTTTATCTTTGGATCTCAGATTTCCCTCTTGTTAGCTGAAGATAATAGCATGCCTTGGTTTTGTAGCAATACTTTAAAGTAATTGTGCCAGTATTTTAGAAACAGTCTGCCAGAATAACCATGCAAGAAAAAACACTGGGGAAACCTGCAGTTCTATATTCAGAGGATTCTGTATTCTTACTAGAAGAAAATACAATAGATAGGACATAATGAAAAATTGAGTGAGAGAAATTGTGGAAAATTTCTCATTAAATAAGCCCTTTCTATTCCAGTGCATTAAACAGGGTTCCAAAACAAAAGTGGTAAATGACCATATATGCTAAATGATAAAGCCAAATTATACACATGCAGCAGTGAAGCAAATGAAAATTTTACAGACCTGGTGTTCCCAGCTCCTGAGTATTTTGGCACAGCTCTGAAATGGATGGATGTTTGTGAGGTTTGGAAGAGAGATACTTAATGTCTGTTTCCTTGCCAAACACAAAGCCTATACCATGGGCATGTTAGAGCCTGAACAGCTTTTCTGATGATGTTTTTGACAAACCAATGAGTATATTAAAACAGGATTTTAAAGCTGAAAGACAAAAGCAGATGCAATAAATGATAATCTCTGTCTAGGACACAGTGCTACTGTGTCCACTGCAAATGCCCACCCTCAGCCCAAGAAGACCCTTTTCTATGGCTCTTTGGGAAAAACCTGCCTCTCTTTCAGAATGGATGTGACAATTCAACAGAGTGCTCAGTGACATTTATAGCGACAAAAACAAATGAGATGTTGCAGAAATTTATTGCCCTCAAATAGAACAAGACTAAAGATGGAAATTGATTACTAAGGCAGGAAACGAGGTGACTTATACAACAAGCTAGTAGCTAATAGTATTAGCAAGCTAATACATTTAAGTATCCATAAACAAGTAGCTGTGACAGTGACCACTACTCTTACAGTGTTTTTTTACATAACAAGACAAATGTATGGGGTAACTGGTGCTAGTGCTTGTTATGAACTCATCTGCAAAGTATTTCCCGTGTCAATCTTGCAGATTTCTCAGTGATGAGCCTTCAATCTTTGCTCAGGAGAGACCACCATATTGTCAAGACTGACAGCACATCAGTAAAAATGCCTATGAAAATACAATCTGTTATAAATGCTGTGTGGGTATTATTTTAGAGGCAGTTGGTTTCCTTGCAATGTGGTTTACACCCTTATAAATAAGCTAGGAGCTATTATGAGCTATGTCCTTATAATTTGTGATAGAATGCACTATTCAAGCAGATGTGACAGTAACGTGGTATCACACACACTACACCTCTGTGCTCTTACACACAGCTCCTGCTAGGAAAAAAAAAAAAAAAAAAAAAAAAAAAAAAAAGGACAAAAAGATTTGGAGTGGGAGCAAATCAAATAGCCAAAGCTGTTTGTTACTTTTTCTGTTGACAATTCTGAAAGGTGAGGACACACACTGTTGGACTAGTTTTGCCATGCTATATGATTACAACAATGAAAAGGAGCTGTGCATATTTATCTCGGGAAGGTAAAAGTAGTTTTGCGATCTATCCTGGATTTTGTTTGAATTTATCAAGACTACACGATCCCAGGTTTTACTCATTACCGTGGGAGAGTGTAGATCCTTTGGCTTCACTAAAGAAATTCGTGTATATGCATAGCCACGTTCTCGTTTCTGGACAAAAATCTTTACCCAAGCAGGCAGCTGACTGCTTCACCCCGCTCTTCCCATTCCCCATAGGGAAGGGAATAATTAACTCAGCAGCTCCTAGTCCCGCCTGAGGCACTCCACTAGGGATGACCCGCCGGAGCAAGGACCGAGGGGGGGCTGTGGGCTGGAATCGCCGCCGACTGTCCCGGGCCGACCCGGGCGGGTGCTGGGCGGCTGCGGCCGAGGGCTCCTTCCCCTGCCGTCACCTCACTCAGCCGTCCCGCCTCACTGTGCCACCGCCCCCGGGCGGGGGGAGCCGCCGGCCGCGTCCCATAAAGGGCGGCCGGGGCCCCGGGGGAGCTGGCTGCGGAGCAGGGTCCCTTTTGTGCCTCTGGACGGCCGCGCTGCGCTCCCCGGGACACGCAGGTGAGCCGAGGGACGGGGCAGCGGCACCGCTCCCCGCGCCGGGCACATCCTTCCCTCCGGCACAGCGCATCCTTTTCCCCGCAGGCTCCCTCCGGAGAAAGCCGGATTCCCCGCCGAGTCGCTGCCATGGCCTCCGTCCCCTCCGCCGGCTGCCTTCTGGCCAAGAACCAGTACTACAGGAGTGAGTGCTCGGCGCGGCCCGGAGCTGTCCCCAAACACATCCCCGCCCTTCCCTCCCCTCGTCCCTTCTCTCTGCCTCTGGAGGAGGGAGGCTGAGTGAGCGCCCCGAGTCTCTCCTGAGAAAGTGGCCAGGTTGTTGGCACTCAGGAAAAGTGTCAGAAAGTGTTTCAGGTGATGTCTGGATTAGCTGGAGGCGAAGAGTTGTTTTTGCCTAATAGCTTTTGATTTCTTGAAGAGTTTTTTATATCACGGAACTTTAGTTTTAATGACCATGTGCTTCTGGCTATTAATATACTTTTTTTTTTCCTCATTTAAATTACTCTATTTAGAATTATTTATTAGGATTATCATATATATATATGTATGTATATGTATATGTATGCCTGTATATATTTAATTATAAAACCTAGAAAAAGTGCTAGTCTAGCAAGTCATACTTTCTCCCTACTTCCTATTTATTCACATTCTTTTTCTAAATATGTGAAATGATCACTGCTTTGAGAGTACATGAGGTGTATAAGGATTCCTAGGTCCAGGATGGACACTAGTGTGAGTGTAGTATTTAATTGTGTCATAAGGAAAAGTATAGCCAGTGGGTTGTTGTGGACTTGAATGTTCAAGAATGCACTTGCTTGTTTTGATAGCAGTGTGGCCATGAACTTAAGTTTTGTCAGTGATTTCAGTGAAAGTTATGCAGACAGATCGCAGTATGCTTTTGAGGGAAATGTAAGTAGAGTGAGAGAGAAACTGACATAAAACAACTAATGAAAAGAACTGTAGTGGAACAGTGTATATAATATAGAAGTTACACTCTGTAGCTCAGTGAAATTGTTTCCTTTGAGGTATCAGCATGCCTGAAAAACTCCTGACATATAAATAGTGCACTCTCTTAAAGCATCTTTTTTTCATTACATGGGTCTCTGTTTTCCACAAACAGCAAGACTGAACTCGGAATCCAGTGTTTCTTCCAGCTCCTCTGGCTGTTCAGATGCTGTGAACATCACAGACCAGGACAAAGCATTGCATGGTATTGTTCCCTTCTTTGAAACACTTTTCTGTTTTTCCTGTTATTCATACAGGGTCTAATGTTGTGGGCTTTTCTCTTTTGGCAGGGTTACCAGAGTTAATTGATAAATACTGGTGGATAAAAAGCTTCTTCCATAGTGAGCCCTCTCCACCAAGTGTTGGCAGAAAAACACTCTCAGCAAGCAGGTGAGTCCTGTTTCTAAAATGGTGGGGATAAGTTACTTGCTCTGCTTTGCTTTTGGTAAGGAAAGTACTTTTTGGTAAAGTGTTCATAAATAAGTCATAATCAGCTAAAACCATCTGGTGGGGTACAATGCTGTTTTGATGATTTAAGTAAAATATACATCAAGTGTAAGGCTATAGAAGCTTTCCATGTTTTCGTTTTAACAAATGAACTCATATGCTACTTCACATTATGCAGGTGGTAGTGCCTGTTTCACACTAATGGTAACATTTATTTAAACATCTACCTATAGAACTTGCACAACCATTTACACAGTTTGGTCATTTTACTTTATGTTAAAAAGCTGATATGAATGCATTCAAAAATGGGCAGATAAATATCTTTGAGGTAAATGTAATAAAAATTCTATTTATAACCTCTTTGTATATATTTCTGCAGTACCAACAGTTGAAAAGGACAGCGTGATGGCTTTTCTGACTGAGTTGCTACAAACAGACTTGTTTTTCCAAGAGGCTTGGGGTCTTCCTAATGTCTGGGTTCAGCTGCAAGAAAACAATACCTTTAGTAGAGTGGAAAAGTGTATTTTCAAAATATTTGTCAGGAGCTAAAATGATATTACTTAATGGCCATATCCATGGCCTACCGTGTTCTTTCCAGATTTGCCATAATTTGCAATGTCTCTCTAAGAAAGTTTCCAGGAGTAAATATCCTGATGACTTACTTGAATAATTAGAGAAAAGTGACAGTAAAAATAAGATGCCATAGGTTTAGGAGGAAGATGTGCATTGAATGACTTTGCAATAAGTGATTCAGTTAAGTTGCCTTTAAGATTCCAGCTCCATAGGCAGTCACGCTGATGTAAACAAGATTCAGATCTTTAATCCAGAGGACTGCTGTGTGGCACATGTCTTTTATCCCGTATTTGTATACCAATTACAGGGTGTAAGTTTACAAGAATGCTTTGTCAATAGCTTTGCTTTTAGAAAGCCCAATTATATGAACAAGCAATAATCAGTTTGGTTTCTTTGATCAAGCAGAGTGCATAGATTCCAACTTCAAATACCCAGGTACCACTTTCATTCCTATCTATGTATGCTGGTATTTGAGGACAGAATAGAGGAGATGCACAAGAAACCAGTAATCCAAATGGAAACTGACCTCTTCCAAGGAGAAGAGCAACCTTAATCGGAGGTGATAATTCTAGTTCTTTTTAGATTTCTTCTGCCTGCTTTGTTGTGGCTTGTAGATCTACTTGTTCCTGAATGACTAATTCTATCAATATTCTGCTGTCTGTCAGATTAGTAATGAGGGTAGATCTGGCAGAGGATTCGACTCAAAGTAATCAAATTATTGTTGTTATCCAAGTGTACCTTTGTCATGCTCTTGAAAGGTACTATAACATTGCAATGCTGAAGACTAAATGAAGCTAATTTGTATAACGATTGTTTATTCTACTGGGAATGACTGAAATGCATCAAGGATTATGGAAAATAACAAGAATTTGGATGAATTATCATTCATAACATTTGTGACAAGTATATATGCAACTTTTTGATTGATATATGCCCATCACTGGATGAACTAATAGTGGCAAACATTATTGTAGCCAACATCTTTTTATTATAGGTTTATGGTTGTTGTGGTTATGCATAACTCCAAGGTGCATCAAGTGGCTGCTTCAGGGAGTTTACAGTTTTGGTTGAGGCAATAAATGCATGGCAGATGACAACAGAAAAGAGCACAATTCTGAAAACAGGATTTTAAGGGTCTTTAAATTGACTTGTGTCTTTACTGCTATTGTATATTTCATCTTTATCTGTTCTCTAAATGTACAGAATGACCTTTTTTTTTATACTAGGATTTTTTTATTAATAAAGATTTAAGCAATATTTTTTCTGACTTATTTTTGGCCTCCAAAACAAACTGGTGTTCCATGTTGCCTGTGGTGGAGTTGATGTGTGGGTTTGAGTTTTCTTTTTTGAATGTGTATTTATTTTCCTTTTTTAAAACAAAGCATTTGAAAAATTTAACCCCCCCTCAAAATTCCATGTTGTATGTGCATCACGTTCTTACTTTAGTCACTTCAAGGTCTGATGTGATTTGGAAAAAGAGTGTAAGCTAGGAAAAAGCACTTAACACCTTCTTCTATAAGACCATGTTGTAAAGGAAGAAAGACAACACCATAGTTGCTAGAAGGTGACTGTGACTCTTTGAACATGCTTGAAATCACAGAAGAAAGAGATGCGGTAGCCTTATTATTATTATACATGTGAAATACCAGATTCAGGTACACTGACGTTTACACTGTGGAAAAGAAGTGACAAGTTTCCATACTACTCATTGAGCTTAAGCTGTTTTCTGTCCTTATAGAGCCAAAACTTGGGGTGCAGAATAGGCTTAAAGAGCTGGTAAGGTGTTAAAACCCACAAACGCCATCCTGAACCAAAACACAGTTATTTTTCAGGGAGTGGTGAGAGGAGGAAGGCTGCATGTTGTTTGCTTTCCTCTGCTTAGGCCCTATGAATAGCTTGTTTTTGTAATTGCATCAATGGGATAGAAATCTCTGCTCTAGAGAGGTGTCCTTATGCCATCCACATCCTCTTCTGCTGTGATCAGCTCAGCATTTGGGCAGCACCCCTGCCAGCTCATAGTGCTTTGTGCCAGTTCTTCAGAGTATGCAATGAACCAGCTCCATTAATTAATATCTAATGTTGCTACAACAAACTCCTGAGATGATATGGGTAAACAGGACATGAAAGTGATTGCAAACAAAAGGCTGCAGTTTTTTATGTCTCAGTAAGAGGGAAATGTTAGTTTTCTTGATTTAAATGCCAACTCAATGCACCTTTGAGAGGTGGGGAAAGCCAAAATTTAATAGATTTAAAGAGAAGCTGAGATAAATAGGAAGGGGGAGCTATATTGTACAGTTTAAGCTACATATGAAGCTTAAAATAAGGAAAACAGGAAAATAGTATGATTTCATATGCCAGTCTGGGCAAGACAAGCACAAATGTTTGATACATGATTAATTTTAGTGGAAAAGAAATGCTTTTTTGCTGTTATAAGGTCTATAAGTAGAGATTTATTTTAAATTTATATATTGTTATCCATCTGGAAAAAGGTAAGTAGACACAAAAATTGTGCCAGCATGTAAACATGAAGTTAGATCCAACTATCATAAACAAATTAGGAATGGAGAGCTGGCCTTGAGGAAATTTTTTTTTTTTCTTTACATCAAGCCCATATATAACAATGACAATTCCATTTCTTTCCTAAAAGGAAGTTTAAGTCATAGTGTCCTAGTCCTAGAACTACCCTATTTAAAATCCAAAATAGAAGAAAATTCTTGTACCCTTTTTTTTATTGGTTAAAGAAGGGGGAAATCTGCCTGTTCTGCATGTTTAGAGAGAGAAATTAGTAATAATGATTTTTTTCCTCCACAGTTGTTGTTATTTGGAAGAAATAGTGTAAAGTTACATTTCTTTCCTAGAGATTCCTTGCCTGTATGTGAGATAAGCAATACTTCATATTATGGATGGACAATAGTGAGGATTAACTCTAAAGACTATTGCAGTGAAATGGGATTTTTAAAAAATTTTTTTGGTAAACTTGCTTTTCTGCAGAAGCAAGAATGATAAATAGACTGAGGTAAATACAACAGGTTTTCAATATAAGAATGAAGAGCAAATCTAACAGCAAATCAAACTAATGCTGAGTTCTTAGGAGTAAGTAATATCATTGTAATTTTTTTGTTAGGGTTACTTCTTTTTGTGGTATTACAACATTCTGATACTTGAAAATAATTGCAAATTCCTCTTCATTTTTTTTCATGATCTTAAATAATAGTTCATTATTTCTTGAAAGCAGACTCTCTGTTATTGTCACTTCTCAACTCTTCTATGAAGAAAAACCCAAGCAGGGTTTACTCAGACATTTCTACCAAGATTAATATTGTTTGCAAAACATTTCTCGGGTTATTGCACATACAGCTGGTGACAGAAAATATTGACCATGACCATGTTCATTGCCCTGGCTGACTCTTCATTGATGGAGGGATTCTGTCAGATTTCTTTTGTCATGCACTCTGTCATAGGCCATTTTAAGCTGTTCTGGCAGTAGTGGAAGTGAAATATACTTTTTGTAATCACTGGAAGATAAGTTTTTGTAAAAGAAAGGAGCTATCACTACTAAAGAAGAGAATCAGATCAGTGTTTTGGAAGGAAGATGTATATTTTAATATAAGCTTATAATATAAGCATATTTTTTCTGTTTTTTCCACTTCCATCCCTCTCAGAGACTGTGTAAAAAGAAATTGCTGTTTCCCAGCCCTATGATAAAAGAGGAGATTCAGAGTAAGCTCCCACTTACAATACTTTATGCTATGTTCAGAGAGACTCTATTGACTTTTTTTCAAAAATAAAATTATAAAAGTGCTTGAAGTCAAAATGACAGAACACGATCTGGACAGAGATATAATGTTTGAGCAGCTCATAAAAGGAATAAAAAAGGGCCTGTTCACTCAAAAAGTTGCTTTTCTTGGCTATGGCAACCACTGTGTCTTCTTCAAACTCAACCATCTTTGGCATCAACAAAATTAATTTTCATTTATACCTGTAACAGAAGACATAATATCACTTTACTTCTTTAGTTGAGGAAACTCCACTGGGTGCAATATAAAATTATTCTGTCAGTTTGTAGAGGAGAACCACGTATAGCTTGATGGCAGCTACCCTTCAGGGATCATCTCCAGGACAGACTGAAGGCTGGATGTCCAGGAGAAATCCAGAAATACTGGAAGTAGTTTTTCAGAAAGGTATTCAGATTTCGCCTCCCTTTCTTTTTGTTTTGTTTTGTTTTCTGTTGCTCTTTTTGCAAAAAGTGAAAAAATCATTTCATCCTGACTTTGAAGTAGTCATGGATGGAGAGTCTGTAGAACAGCCAAAAAAGTAAAGAGAAGCAAAACAAAACCTTATGTGGTTGATCACCTTCATCTTTAAAGATCTTTCCCACAGGTACCAACTTGAATTTCTCTGTGAACAGCAGATCAGGTGCTAGTCAGAAATGCACAACCTAAATATCAAGTGAAGTTTTAAAGTGCTGACTCGACCTTCTCTTCAAGGATCTGTCCAAAGATGTTGCATCATTTTGTTTAATATCCAGCTACGCTGACTTCAAGAAGTATTTCAGCACTGTAGAAGTGGATCAATAGGTGGAAGCAGCTGGAGATGTGCTTTTTGCTTCTGTGAGTCAAAGCTAAAAGCCAGGCTCCCAGAGTATGTTTTGGACTCTAATTTGCATACTATTGCCAAGTGAGCCAAATGAGAAGGAAAAAAGTGATGGTGCAGTTTTGACATGGCATCAAAATATTGTCCCGTTTGAAATCTTGGATCCTGAACTGCCACTTAATTCAGTTTTAAACAAAATTTAATGAGTAAATTCCTTAATACATCAAAAAACATGTGTTTAAAGAGTTCTACTTATCACAACTAAATACTTGTATGAAATAGCACAAGAACTCACATTTTTTAAATTTAGTTTTAAAATAACTTTCAATCATCTTTTTGTTAAAATGTATTGTACATTTTTTTTTTTGTTTAATTCCATTATTACACATTATTACATTATATAAAGAGTAGATTCTTCATCTTGGAAAAAAAAGCCACCTTACATTTTGAATTAAATTTTGGAACCTATGAAAGGTTCTTACAATAAACCTAGTTTGGATATCATATATCTTTCTAAGAACCTATAAAAGTAATGTTTCACTGTTTCATAATAGTCCAGAAGCGAAAGGATAATACTAGGGGTAAAATACACAACAAAATAAGTTCCTTTAAATAAGTATTTTCCCAACATATTTTAAGCAGGTTAATTTAATGATTTCATGACTCCTGCTCTGACTCACCATGTACCTAAGTTCAGATGAATTCTGGAACCAACCTAGAATCACACTGACAGGATGTGTTAGTGGCTACAAAATTTCACCATGACAGTAACTGAGTGGAGCATTGAATGTAAAAGGCAAGGTAACTGTGTGTTATATGTAGTATTACCTTCACATTCTGTCACAATAAAATGCCTGCCTGCAAAATACAAAAACAATTTGTGAAAAACAAAACAAAACAAAACACTGCAACAAAAATTTCCACCTTCTTCACATTGTTTGCTTTCCAGAGACATATTTTTCTGGATGAAGTACTTCTTCCTTTGTATTTCTTTGTATGTTGTTGCAAAAGACTGACAAATGGATATGCATTTTGCAAATAAATTGTTGCTTCCACTTCTTCATTGTTGCTTCTACAACATTAATTGGTGTTACAATTATTGACCTACAGTAATGTATTTAGTGGGGAAGTTGTTTCTCTCTTACATGTTTCTCTCTTCTGTTAGTGTCTGTCACTGTACTGTTAATTTAACCAATTTTTGTCTAGAGGGGGCACCTTTATAATTAAAACATGTTTTAAACACCTACTCACAACTAAAATAGAGCTCCAGTAACTAAGCCAGTCAGCTCAGACCTTCTGAGATAAATGTGCTTTGGCTGTAACTCTCTCGTGTAAGGACTGAATTTTATTCTGCATTTTTACAATACAGCATTGGATATTAATCTTGAAAGGCATCAATTGCTTGGCATTATAAAATTATATAAGGCCTTTATGACTAATTCTGAAAATGGATGCCCTTTCACTTCTCTTTGGACATTAAAGCATCTACAGCATTTGAAAATATAGAGGAAGCAAAAGTGCTTTTTTTGTGATAAATAAATGTAAACTCATTGATGATGGATTCGAAATGAAAAAAGACGGAAACAACAAAAAGGATCACAAGGTGGATGGTTGTGATAGCTGTTCACACCCACCTAAAATCCTAATTATAAGGATCATTATGACTCAAAGACTCACAGAGTTTAAGTTATTATCCATGCTCATTCACTCTCCTCTCCTTTTCTGCTATTTTTGTCTGCACTTATTAAAAAAAACCCAAACAAAAAGACAATACAAGAACAAACATAATTTTAGCACCTACACAGAAACAGGAAAATGAGAGAGAAAGGACAGCTGGGGCAGACAGCAGTCCTTTCAAGGCTAAAATGGATCAGCCTGTCTTTAGGACATATATCTTTCTGTCTCAGGTCTAAGGAAAAAATAAGCCAACATCCCCCTGTCCACCCCCACCCCCTCCCCAATGTACAAGTATTTTGCTGTGGCCAAGAAATAATCTAGGCCACATAAAAAGCTCAGAAAGAGCAGGCCCTCATATCATTTATACTGATCCAACTCTAAAGAAGGAAATTGGATTGAAAGAATCCACAATGTGGCTGTAAAACAGGGGGCAGGACTGCAGCACAATCTTTTACCTCAATAAACCCTTGACTTTTAGGCTGAAAAATAGCATTCCTGAAATGTGTTGACAGGATATGTTCCTGTGGTTGCTAGTGGGAGTTTTGTTCAAGACCTCTTTTATGGGCTAATCTTCTCAGAAATTGCTTCCCTTGTCGCAATGTTGTCCTGTCCCTCCCTCACCCCTGCCCCCCCAGTGTTATGCACAGGTTACATTGAAGTGGATGAAGTCTTCATGGGGCACATGGTGATGGGCTGTAGTCAAGTAAAATTGAAAAATACCCTATGCGTGCATTTAATTCAAAATGTTGTGAATTTCAGGGAAAACATAATTTTTAAAAAATATGCAGTATTTCAGTGAAAGGACAGCAAATGCACATCAAAACATTTTGACTGCTCATAACAATGGCTTCTACAAGATGTAGTGTCAGGAATAATGCAAATTTAATATTGAGCTGCAACATCAGAGAGAGCAAGAATTTTACTAATCTCTAAGAAAGAAACATTAAATGCTGCAGTAAATTGTATATGGGGGGTAAATTCTCTTTTCCTTCCACTAAAGAGCACTAACAGTGACATCTCTAATTAGACCAGAGCCATCAAATAAGCAGGCTGAAAGTAGGAAAGGGGGATGAATAAACCAAACCCTGACTGGCTGCAATGGATTATCAGAAAGAAAATCTGCAGGTTTATCTGGGGTCCTGACTGAACATGACAAATATCTTGGTACAGAACCAGTGAAGGTTTTTCATTATTTTACAGTAATACAGTCAGGAGTATTTATTTATTTAAGTCTGATGAACATTTTAGCTGTAGGGACGGGAACCTCTAATGAGCTGAAAATTCTTGAGCAAATGGATGCTGAGAGATTGATGTTGTTAGCTTTTAGCTTCTGAGAATTTGTATCTGAAATGCAGCTAGATATTATTATTTTGATATGCTTTAGTTAGTAATAACCGAATTCATTAACTGAAGTTAATTTTTATTTATATAATTTGCTATCTGAAGAATGACTATGCAGTGTATGGAAAAATGTAGGCAAGGATATATTTTTAGTAGGGTTTCAGCTAATTTGGAATCTACTTAGTTGATGAGAGGGATGCACTTCCAGTGCAAAAAGATAAAGGACAATTTTATGGTGTCTTTTCAGGATTGAAATGACTGTACAGCTGAAAGTAAATTTCAGTTAATAAACCTCACTCCCATTTCCCTGATGTGGAGGAGTGACCTAGAAAGGGCAATGCTTATGTTTGTCTGCTGAAAGACTGCACTACAAATACAGGATGAGGAGCTCATCTTGCATAGATCCTTATTTCCAAGAAATCCAAGTGCCTCTAGTCTTACATAAAAGTCACCCAGGATACTACAGCTGAAGTTACTGTGCTGTGACTTGCTTAACACTGTTCTATAATTAGTTAGAAAGTCAATTCAACATTTATTTCAAGTGTATGAGGGAGAAGCAACTTCATGAATAGATAATAGAGAAGGCATACATTGTCTGAATGCATTAGTTTAAAAAAGTGTTCTTAAATTACTGTTTTATTGAAAGTATGCATTTGAAGATCCTAGATTATTCCATTTGCAAGTCAACACATTATGTGCATTACACTTGTATTAAATTATTATGCCTCGGCTAAATAAAGGCCCTCATCCCTGGTGCATCCCTGGTTTTATGAGCCTCCTACATTAATGTGTGTAAGGGCACATGGGAGTGAAGGAGAGAAAGAATTCTTTGTACTTTCAGTGTTTATTGAACCACAGTTTTTGGGTCATCTCAAAGAGTAGGCACAATCTGAGCAGTAAAAACATTAACAAAATCTCTCTTTTGAGACTTGCTAAGATTTCCTTTATTATTGTCTAATTATTCCTGCTTTCTCACAAAACATGAAATGAGGACACAAAGTTCTCAATTTGTGGGGCAGTGTGTCATGAATTGAACATTAAAAACAATCAACAGGATTTGACTTACAGTCAGTATTTAAAAGCATGTAAAGTCAGAAATGTTTTAAGAAGGAAGAAACAGGAACTGAGAAGGTGAGATAAGAACACTCTGCCTTTAGGTTTCTTCTTTTTACAGTTTTCTGCAAACTCAAGTGATTGTTTGTTATCAATTGATTGTTTTGCATGTTATAACTCTTATACCCTTGCCAGTTACGACTCTGTCTGAGCAGGAATGTGAAGAGTTAACACCAGTGATTTCTAACATATGGGGTCTAAACATTGTATTTAAAACCTACTATCAGTAGGTACAAGCTTTTTTATTTCAATATCAGCTAAAACTGAGGTTGAAAAACCTATATAAATATAAAATAAAACATCAATGCTATATCTTATTAACGCAAAACCCCATTATTTCTGGAAATGATTTAGAAGTTTTATACACAGACACTTGTCACGGTTTAATCCCAGCCAGCAACCAGGCCCCACAGATTGAATATTGCACAGCCACTTGCTCACTCCCCCAGCCAGCAGGATTGGGCAGAGACTGGGAAGGGCAAAAGGCAGAAAACTCGTGGATTGAGATAAAGGCAGTTTAACAGGGAAAGCAAAAGCTGTGCACACAAGTGAAGTGATACAAGGAATTGACACTGCTTTCTATAGGCAGCCAGGTGTTCAGGCATCACCAGGACAGCAGGGCCCCATCTTGTATAGTGGTTACTTGGGAAGGCAAAAACCTTCACTCCAAACATCCAGCCTTCCTTGTTTTTCCCCCCATGTTATATACTGATATATATGGCATGATGCCATATAGTCTGGAATATCCCTTTGGTAGGTTTGGGTCACTTGTCCTCTCTGCCTCTTCCTCACTTCCCATTCACACCCACTTTCCCCACCAGCCTGGCATCGGGAAGAGCAGGAAAAGGCCTTGGCTCTGTGCAAGCCCTGCTCAGCAATAACAAAGACATCTCTCTATTACCAACCCTGTGTTCAGCACTAATTCAAAACACAGCTCCACACCAGCCACTATGAAGAAAGTTAACTCTATCACAGTCAAAACCAACACAATATTCTCTTATGCTCCTTAAAGAGTATAGATTGCATTAATTGAATTACAGCCCCTCCTCCTAAAATTATCAATATAGTGTTCAGCATTTCCATAGAAACTCCTATTAGCATGTACTAGTTTTTTGGCTGTGCAATCTTCAAACTGCATTAGCAGTTTTTCTTTCATATAAAATAGGTGATTCATAGAGCAATATATTTAATTTTGCAGTTCCCCCTATTCAGTTTCATATCACAGAATCCCAGAATAAGCTGGGTTGGAAGGACCCACAAGGATCATTGACTCCAGCTCCCAGCCCTACACAGCACCATCCCCAAGAGCTATACCATGTTCCTGAGAATATTGCCCAAATGCTTCTTGAACTTTGCCAGGCTGGGGATGGATATCAAACCCCCAAAGTTCCATTAATGATGCCTTTGTCAGGGCCTGTACTAGAAAAGTTTATAATCAAGGACACTGCGTATTGGTGTTTGCATTTCTGCAGGGAAGATTGTTTCTGAACATGCTGTGTTCTTATACAGCAGACCTCTTTTTCCTAGCAGATTGCTACATTTTTGCAAAAAAAAGCACTTTCATGCATGTTTTTGTGTGTACACATTAACTTACATTTAGAAATTGCCATATATTGTATATTCTAAAATCCTTTTTATTTTCTGAAATATGACAGTAATTCTAAACCAAATAATTATATATATTAATTATAATGCTTATGCAAACATCAAAGTATGATTTAATTGGAGCTGAGCTTCAGACTGAAACAAAATTTTACAACGTACAATTTCCCATGTGGTTTATCTTTTAAGCACCATAGTTAATGACAACTTTCAAAACAACTTTTACTAAGCCAGCTGAAAATATACAAAATTTATCTTTTCTCTTACTGATAAGGTGGTATAACAAAATAATTGTGTGGGTGAAATTTCCTTGCCTGCATTATGGTCCTCACATACCCACTGGATAGAGAATAATGAATCCAAACTCAGCTTAGGCTGCTCTTCTACCAGAGGCATGTTGCTTTAGGTTTTAATGATTGATTAAGCAGGTCTATGCATATGTCATCCTCCTTTCATATTTATCTAATCCCTTGTGGCTGAGGGATCCATCAACAAATTAAATGACCCCTCAGTAAATCAAATTAATCAGTGAGTCCAGAGATGTTCCCAGTATTATGCATCATTGCTAAGACATGCATCAAACATTGTAGTAAAATCTGCACTGCTATCTCCAGAAGTAGCAATGATCTTAAGTCATCATAATTTGGAAAACTGCTATAATTAACAAGTAATGTTAATTACTTGTCAGAGTAATTAACATCAGCTCTGTTGGCCCAAGAAGTTTTCTAGTTTTCATACCTGATGGTAATAGCCTGTGTCTAAAAGCCTCTCTGCTTTCCTCAAGATTTAATCTTATTTCCACTAGAGTAATGATTATGATCATAGTAACAACTATAACAACTCCTAGACCACTTGAAGAGGCTGTCCCTGTAACAAAACATATTTCAAGAAAGACAAATCATCTTGGTGCAATTATGCATTTAAAGCAGGTTTTGAACTTTACATTTCTGTTCCTAAAGATGTGTTTATTCTTGAGCATATAATTTGCCCTTACATTTACCAGGGATAGGTATGCCCTTCCTTTTTGTACAGTTCTCGTATTTAAGACAATTCAGCAAAAATAAAAATCAATCAAGTTACAAAGGTGGTGAATTTTGCTAGAAGTCTTTTATAATGGGAATTACTTTTATTGGTGGGTCTGGGACACAAGAGTTTCTTCTGCTGAGTTTAAATGGTGTTCCATATTGGAAAAAGAATCTACAGGTAAAATGAATATGTGGAATAGCAGTCCTTGGGATTCACTGTTTGACATAGTGTACTCTTGTGTATTTTTTGTTAGTGGCATAATATATCATAACTCTTATCTTTTTATATATATAGGCTTTCTCCTTTTCCTTTTAGATTAATGCAGTGTGGAAGTAGGCATTTTGTTTATTGAGCCCTTGTAATTCCATACATGGATTTCTGAGCGTGTGTGCTAACAAAAGCTGCAGGGATGACCAGTTTTTATGAAAATACATCACTGAGGAGCAAACATGCCAATTTCAAATACTGCAGGTGTTATAAATGGAAGTGAGAACAGCAACTAATTTAAATAACTTCCCATTGCCAAGCCATCTCCCACTCTAAGAGGATTCTAAAGCACATTTTGCCCTAGAAAAAAGGATGTTGTTTGCTATTTTCTATGCAGCTGAATTACAAATTACTTCTTCAGCAGAGACCAGAGGGAAGAAAAGTGGATATGTAGGATATTGGTACCAAGACATGTTTTTAGTAAATAGACAGACAAAAAGTGTTTTATCCACAGTTGATTATGGTCACTCATTCACATTTTCATACACTAGATACCAGTGCTCAGAGCTATGCAAAGTGCAATTGCTGCCTAATCCTTAAGGCTAGGAGTCAGACAACATAGATAATAAGGAAGTACGTCTGTGAAATGCCTAGAGAAAAAAAAAATTGGAATTATTTTGTTTTAATTGCTTATTTCTGTATTGTTTCAGCGGAAAATGCCACATAGCTTTTTAAAGACAAAAAATGTTTTATAACCTTTGAGAAGATATCACTTCTAATAATGTCATGACCTCATTTGTCTCAATGAGATGAATAATGTGATTTTCA
Organism: Certhia americana; assembly: GCA_018697195.1. Classification (NCBI taxonomy): domain Eukaryota; kingdom Metazoa; phylum Chordata; class Aves; order Passeriformes; family Certhiidae; genus Certhia; species Certhia americana. Next base: position 112,084,795 of record CM031858.1, read on the forward strand.
GACAGCCATCTAAATTTTCCTGGATGAGATGATAGCTGTCCAATTTACTCAAGTTTCCACTCAGTATATGGTTTAAAAATAATTTATCAATGATAATATAAATCAATTTTATTTCTAATTGTCCTTTAACAGATGAAAATATGTACCAAATGTACAACCTAGTCCATATTTCTTAATTATTTAAGGACTCATTCTTTTAAATGAGTGTGATTTTCATTCAGTCAAACTTCTGAATTCCAGCCTAAAAAGCATCGAACCCAACCAAGGTCCATGGCATAGGAATCATAGCTAAATAAGCAATGTACCTGATGTCCATGGTTCTGGTTTGATGCATTATTTCACTATTTTTGTAGAATTTCTGTGATTTTTTTTCCTGGGATCTTTATGCCAAATTTATATCAGGATGTATGGCAGCTAATTTTTGCATCTACCACTTTCTTAAGCTATGTGAAGACATCGGAGTGAAATCTGCTCTCACTGAAATCTCAACAAGAGCACATGAACAGGGTTTAGGTGAGAACTAATTCTGAGTTTTTCTGAGAGTTTAGGTGAGAACTCTTTATGCAAATAAAATTACTTTTAAGACAGAAAATCCCTCTGCATTTGATGGGAGATAATTTTACCCCAGACTTTTTTTCGACATACTAACCACACATAGTTCCATAAAATTGACATGCAATGTCTGGGTTGTCTTTAAGAACTCAATAGTTGATTTTGTAAAAGTCACCTTTCAAGGTATAAAATGAAAGCCAAACAACAATAAAAAAATCAAATTTCTGAAAAATGTGAAGAACAGAGCATTAGATTAGTCAAGGCATATCTGAAAGAGAAAGCTGTAGTCATGAATTATTAGCACAAGAAGAGCAAAATGTTCTCCCTTGTCTTAAAAGTCAGTTCAGCTCACACACGATCACAAAGTTACTCCTATAATTCTTCATTTTTGACAATTCTGAATCAGTTGCACCAGGACAGAAACGTCTTTCAACACAGAGGGATGGTTTGTTTGCATCATAATTTCTCCATCAATGCAAATTTCTCAAAAAATGCGACAGACTTCTCTCGACCTCAGTGGCTGTGAGTGAATACCAGATGACAGTACAAAAAACTAACTTAGCAGATCAGCTTCAAGTAAACTAAAATGCCATGGCAGTGTAACAAAACAAATGGAGAAGGATTAAGCAATCTCTCTTCATCTGATATTTGCAAGAAACAGTTGTCATAAAAAATTAGAAAATCATAGGCAGCTTTTTCAGAAAACTCTTTGAAGTAGATATGGATTTCACAGCTACCCAAAAAGAAAAAATGTAATCTTGAAAATATATTACATACCTGTGAGCCCTCATTAAATAAGAAATATAAAAGGGAAAATGTTTGGAGAGAAAATGCCCATCTTTTGGTTAAAAATGGAGAGATATCATATCATCAAGAGAACATGGAGAAACAGTGTACCAAATCCTCTGAGAAATCATTTGAGAATTTTTCCCAAGGATAAGGAAGCCCTGAACACTAAGCATTGATACCTTCATTTTCTCTGGAATCATTTCCCTCTTTCTAATTAACAGCTGAAAAAGGAGTAAGTAGATTTCTTGCTCTTGCCATGTACCCTTTTTTTCCCTAGAGAAAAATATTAGTCTAGCTAGTCCCCAAACAAAGGAAAACTGGTGAAGCAGCTTTCTTAAGGAGGCCTGAAACAGGCAGGTCACCACATGCTCCAGCACTTAAATTTAAGAAGTACTAACTCAGTGCTGCTGATGACTTGGGAAACGAGCCACAGAGTATCTTGGAAGCCTTGGAAAAGGGCTGAGAACAGTTAGTAAAGAGCAGAGCTCCTATTAACTTTCTAAAGAGGTAATGGTCCAGCCAGACATCAAGAGAGAAAGGGGGATTGTGTGGTGCAAGACACAAAGACGTGGCATGGGAGCAAACACTTCACCTGTCCAAGGGAGAAAGCCAATCAGTGTTACAAATCCATGCCTGTTGATGAGGTTCATCTCAGTTAAATTTATGAGGGAAGATCTTGCTCTTCTACAAGGCAAACGTGTGAAGCAACTGCATTTGAAGCAATTCTGCACTGTCTTGACACACAAAACCCAAGAGTTCACTCCAGGTTGCTACTGCTCAGGAGGATCAGCTCATGCTGTTGTTCCATGAGAATCAACTTTCTCCAGTCTAAGGAGTCCAATGATAAAACCTTCTGAAGGGAAAATCTGTCATAAAAGATTTAATAATTAACTGCAATTAAGTGTAATTGCTGCAGAATATTTCCATACCCCATGCATGTTCTGCTGCAGCCTGAAAATATTACCTTCCATGAAACATCACCTGCAAGAGGAATTAAAAAGATTCACTGCAAAAAGGGAAAAATGATTGCCTCCTGGCAGAGAGATCTGCCATTAGGAGACAATAGAACTGAAAACACACCTGGCAAAAGAAGGAAATGCAATTTAATTTATTTCTATACTATATTGTCATTCAAATCTGGCCTTGTTGTACAGACATTTAGACAAAATATTTTTTAAAAGGAAAAAATAATTTATTGGAATCTTGGAATAGGGTTAACACTTGCATGATCTCTAAATCAGAATGACTGATGACTGTCCAGTGGTGATTGGCAGTTCAGTCAAAAGGATCCTCACAGTGCAGCATTCAGCTGAATCCAGAGAGACTCCTCAAATTTTATTCTTTTCTTACAAGTCAGCTGACCACGCTGCTATGTGACCATCCCAGTGCATGTACAACTCGTTGCCATGGACACATCCTTAACAAAGCACAAAGCACCTCTTAAGGACTGTCCCCATTCTGCTGGAGGGGTTTCTGCTGACTTTTACAAATGTCTAATCTGTGCACAGTCTGACACTTCTGCAGAAGTGACACTTTGGGACACTCCACCATGGATTTTAATCAGCACATCTAGGAAAGCAAATTGGGCCAGGTGCAGGGGAAGGTGCTGTGGGGCAATAGATGCAACCATTCAAAATTACCAACTTTAGGGCTGCTGTAAACAGCAATTGCATATTTAATTATGAGGGGTCAGTCAGTTTTCAGCTTGGTCCATTGCCTCAAGCTGATAATAAATCTCACTTATGGACGTGACTGGCTGGGAAGTCCCAAACTCCTCAAGGAATTAAGTTTGCACTGGGCATTCATATGGGCACAGCACCACAACCCACCTACACCATAATTATAAAATAAGAGGAAACTTTTTTATTATTATGCTTTGAACTCACTTTCAACTAAAATCCCATGGGCAAAGTTTGAGTATTTGGAGAGATCATATTTTCAAAATTAACAATAAATATTCTGCATTTTACTTGTGGTAAAATTTTTCTTTGATTCTTTTTTAGATACGTTTCTACAAATTTGACTAAGAAAAGAGAGCTAAAAGGACAGCACCTCTTTAAAGACTTGATAGGTAGAAAGGCTGTTAATTGAAAAAGACAAATAAATATGGGGCAATAGTTCCTATTTCAATAAATAGTAAATTAGTAAAAAAAAAAAAAAGATAGCAGTATTGATGTACTTGGAAGATTTCAAGACCGGGAAGAGAAGTTAGTTCAATTAAAATGTGCAACAAAAGAAAATGATTTATTTAATGAGACAAAAAAACCAGAAAACTTTTTACTCATTCACAAATTGCTGCTGGAAACTAATGGCTTGCTTACCTATAAAATATTTAGAAGTTGCATTGGGAATAACATGGGGGAAACAGCCCTGACAGGGAAGAAACCAAGGAGACAACCAACTTCCTTATTATTAGTTTATGCAAACCAGCTGCTTCCAGGAAAAATGGATTAAGTGTGGACAGTAACAATAATGATTGTTATTTGCATAGTTTTCTTTTTAAGATGAGAAAATAAAAATTGTTTCAACTCGGTGAATATGAAAGCAAATCAACTGCTCTTAAACTGTGAAGCAGTTTCTCAGGGCTACATCATAATTTACTCAAGAATTAAAGAGTTACAAAAGTGGCAGAAGTAGAATAGCTGGCTTTCAGGATGTGGCTTGATGTTGGTGTAGGCATGGATCATGTCTGTACCAGATCCAAATTGCAAATCACATTAACTTGTTTGTGTAGGCTAGACTACCTCTTGGAGCCATTTCTTTAGACAGTAAAAAGCTGTATTACTTGAAATATTCATAGTTGTTTTGAATATGGTAGTGTTTTATTAGAATACTGTAATTTCCAGAATGTGTAGTTCCATCATGCATCCTGGGATTAAATTCTTGACTATCTCAAAATTATCATTTACCTTAAAAATTCTGTTTTGACTTGACTAAACTTGCATTGATTGTGAATTTGACTGATAGTAGACCATGCTAACTTGTTTCAGATCTGAAGCTACTTTTGCCTCTGAAAAAGAGAGTAAAGCTGTACCCCAAAATCTCTGAAGATGTGTAGACCTGTGCTGTGTCTATGGAAAGTAACATTCTCGGCCTTTGCTCTCATCTGTGAAGAGACTGAAGAGGCTTAAACATACTTTAGACCTGATGCCAAATACTTGGGATCAGTGAACTTTTAAACTGTCTGCAGATGCCAAGAATAATTCCGGTTAAGCCCAGGTTATGATAAAACTGATCTTTTCCAGAACTGATAGTAGATACAAAAGCTAGATTTTTTTTAGGAATCCTTGAAAACTGTATGAGAGCTCTCATGTAAAAAACTACATGAAGTAACATGGAATTCATGCTATCTCTATATGTCAAAAAAATCATCTATTTCAGTAAAATTTTGGATGCAACAATTTTTTTTTCTTTTTCTTTTTGAGAAAATTCCCTCTCCTCAAGTTTTCACTGGTTAGGACTCTCAGCTCTAATATTTAGACTTTCTATCATTACTTAGCTCATCTTGTTCTGACAAAAAATGATACTTTAGACTAGACAAACATAGCTTGATATCTCTTTCATCCTGTCTCCAATTTCCCTTTCAACTGACTACTCAAATGATTAAAAAAATTATAATCACTTCAGTAAAAGAAGTTAGCTTTGTTTCACCCTTCTTTCTTTCCCTTTAATTAGTTTTCTATTTTTGGAAACTTCCAAAGGTTTTGTGTTATTCCTAATGAGGAAAAGATGCCTTTCTAAAGTACCTCTTCCTTTTACTACTTAGACAAAAATCTGGCTTAAGAAGAAACCAAATGGGTTCATCCTTGATCAGTGTCTTTCTTCTGTTCAGGATGTGAAGCCAGAAATAGCTCATCATTCTATGGAAACTTGAAAATCTGAAGATTGACAAAACCTAGGGTTTTTTTCTACAAAAAGGTATGATGCACTTCTGCTCCCAGAAATAGATTTTGATTTTTTTCCCCCATATATAAGGAAGCCCACTCCCACAAATTATTAGGACTCATATGGACTCAACTACTTCTGGCAATTTTACCAGAGCAAGATGTGCAGGATCAGACCTTATGATTTATTCATAAGTTGCTATTATGTTGGATTTTCTTTCTAAAGTTAATTGGAATTAGAGTCTTTTCTGATAGAAAAAGAAAACAAAACCAATTTATTTTAAGCTAGCTTCAAACTAAATTTTTAATTAAATGACTATTTTTTTTCTCCTCACCACAATTTACCAATTCAGGTAAGGAGCTGTGGGTACCCACATCAGAGATAATGAAGCTTATCTTAAAAACAAATCTGACTATCATTTAAATTTTGCTTCAGACTTCTCTTGTCCAGACTCCAAGCTTTAGATTCAAGACAGCCCTGAATGAAATCTCTATATCTAAAAGTCTCCACCATCTATTCTTCATCAATCAGCTGAAGCTAAAAGTAATTGTTATACATAAATGAACTGAAAGAAGTTGATTTTCTACAGGATTTAATATCACAACATTTATTAGAGTATAAAAAATTGCTTGTAGAGCAGTGCATGGGAATTAAAAAAAAAAACCAAACCAAGAACAGAAAATCACATTCTCAGATCCAGCCAAAGATTTGTAATTCATGCAGAACCTAAAATTACAGACACATATATTAGAAATAAGTAAAGAAGTTAACTGTCTCTTGTAAGTTGTGAAGGCTATCTCCTTTGAAGCATTTGGGCTTTGGAACTGTTCCATACTAGTGGCATTAAAATCCCTCTTCCCCTCAGTGAACTCTTAAATTAAAGCAACAAGCAAGTATTTGAACTATTTGTTATCAACTGTGCATGCTTGTTACTATTTTTTGCCTTCAGAAACTTCTAAGACAATAATCATCACTTAATTAAGATAGAATTTTGCTCTATCACACCCTGTATGTACACAATCACTGCACAATATTCTTTAGGCTTTCTGAAAAGAAACATTTCACTGCCACATGCAAGTAAAACTTTAGAGGATTAAGTAAAAGAGAACTGGCTTATTTTTAACTCAGTGGCATCATTACTGAGCTATGAAATTACTGAATTAAAGGAAATTTAAATATACCGTGATGCCTATGCATGTCTTTATTCATCTAACCAATTATATGTATAACTATCAAGAGCCATTATTGGGAATCTTCTCTCCAGAAGAAGCAATCATTATTATTTGGTTTATATACAGTGTAATTCCTCCACAGGTGAATGAATTAGCCATGGCAAAGTTCACGCCAGAGCGTGTACGTGTGAATATCTAGGTTGCTAGGTAGGAAGAAGCAAGAGGGAAAATGGAAAGGAAGCTTTTTATGTAGATGGAAGTGGAAGATCTAAGTTGTAGATGGGAGTGGAGAACACTGAGTTACAATTTCAAGCTAACTCAAAAAAGAGTTAGAAAAGACAGGTGCTTCCTATGGATCCTCTGGGGATGTTATTTCCTGCAACACCAAATACCACTGGAATCTGCTGGACAGAGATTAAGTTTGGAGCAACCCACAAGGACACACTGGCTGTGAGGGATGTATGTGTTCCCAAAGGATTTTGTTTTGATCTGCCAATTGATCAGAAACTTGCTGTGCCCAGAAAGCTTTTCTATCTTGCGTTCCTTTTGATATATTCTCCTTAAGAAAAATAGCAGACACGTTCATCTCAAGGTTTTGGCTGAATTTAGGTCCTGTCACAATGTATTTCACATTTTTTCCAGGACATTATTTACCCTAATTTCAGATATACCTTTTCTGAGAGAACCATGAATCATAGGTCCACATTTTCAGTCCTGAATACTTAAACCCACACATCTAAAAATACACACTGGTCATTGTTTTGCCAAACTAGAGGTCTCTTGAAGATTTTCTAGTGTTCTGTTCCTTCTCTCTTGCAGTCCAACTTTGCAACTGAAAAGCACAATTAAAGTACTATTGAAGATTAAATAAAATTAATGTCAATAACATCTCATTCTATAAATAAATGAGAAATTGTTTCTGCTGAGTGCTCAGGAATTCTAATGAACTGTAGGGAAGAAATGCTTAGCCCTTTAAATGAGGGAGCACTGGAGCATCAGCTATTAGTAATTTAATTTTCCTTAAGTTTATCTTAACCCATCCATGTAGTTTTGTACCAAGAAAGCTAAAACCCCTAGACCTTTGGGCAGAAAATGGACACTTACCTTTCTTATTATCTGCCTATATTCTTGCAGCCCGAATTTATTTCATTTAACTGGCTTGTTAAAGGTTTAACATTAATGGTTTTTTCTTATGTTCCCTCATGTTCCTCCTGAGCTGGTTTATTCCTGAAGATGTATCCTCCTCTAAGTTACCTTGTATGGCATTTCCCCACCCTTTATTCCAGCCCCTTCCCTATCAATCCCTGTTACCCTGCCCCTTGTTCTGACACCTTCCATGTCACTCCAACCCTGAACCAATCCTTTGAGTGTTCCTCCCCCTGGGCATTCCTGGGTGTTTCCTAACCCTCGATGCCCCATTGGACCATGTGTCTTGCCCTCTGCTCCCACTTGCCCCAGTTGGCCCCAAAGAAATGCTGTGACTCCTTCACTGTACCCCTACTGATCCCTCACTGGATTGTGTTTGGTACCCACCCCTTGCTCTGTTGCTGTATAAAATCCTGAGCACATGAGGGCTTGGGCTTTTTGGTTCCTGAAGCCTTCAAATTGAATAAACCTGCTGTTGGAACCTCAGAGCTGAAGAGCCTCCTCCTTCTCCTTTACCCAGCCCCTGACTGCAGTGAGACCTTTCACTGCAGAGCAAGTGGCTCTAAAGGTTCAGCTGTTGGCACAAACCCCACCCTGCAGCTGTTCCCCGCACCTGGTGCAGCGCTGGTGTCCTTCAAGCTAGCCCAGGCTCTGGTGGGCTGTGTCACTGTATCTCTCTTTCCACAGGACTGTTGTGAGACTCGCGAGGGCACAGAGCAAGAAGGGCTCAAATGCCTCATCTTTCATTTTGCTGTGAGTGACAGGCACTGCTGTCCAGCTCAGGGTGATGACTGCTACACCCCCTGTCAGCAATTGCCAGAGTTAAAAGAAACTAATATTTTAAAGCTGTACTATCAGAGCGATCTGTAGTTACCCCCTACCCTTCGTAGGGAATGTATTTTCAGATGGTCAGATTTTGAAATCCTTTGACTTTTTATAATGGAGACTGCACTCAGCTGTTTGGATAGGTCTTACCTAGGAAGAGCTCCTGTGCTTTTCTGTTTTTTTTTTTATCCATGCAGAAAAAGACACCATTTACCACTAGACACTTTAACATTCAGTCTTGATCTGTAGTGGGACTACAGATTTTTGGCTGGCCTCATTAGGAATTGCACACCCCACAGGAAAAACTGTGCTCAAGCTGCATAATGTCAAGGAAATTAAGTTTAGTCAGAATTTTCTTGTGCTGCCAGTAAGTTCTGAGTACTTCCAAACTAAATCTTTAAGAGCAGGCATAGACATAGGCACCTGATACGTTTTCGGTTGGGTTGATGGGATTTAGGATACAGTTAGTTAAGGTGGTTTCTTCTTTATACTTATTTTCACATGCTCATGTTCCCTTGTAGTGTTTGTTTGCAAATAACCCAATTATTAATTTATTTGCTTTTTATTCCAGAACTACCCTTGGCAGCTGCAATCTTGAATCTATCATCACCCAAAGCAGGGAAGATACTTCATTTTTTTTCCCCTTATGAGAGCTAGAAAGATAAATACTGTCAAAAAAGAAAGTGTTCTCAAAATGAAGTATTTACTAAGGAAAAAAAAAAAAAAAAAGGAAGGATTCAGTAACAAAGTAGCTCTAAACAATAACTTCATTATCAAACTCCAAGGGCCTAAATTTAGCTTTGCCAGTGCTGATCTGGACTGGTGAAAGACTACCGTACTCTTTGAGGGGTCAGTGTTTAAAGAAATAAGCATACTGGACAAAGCTTCGTGTATTACCAAGCTTCATATTCTAATTTTAGGTTCTACCTTTGCCTTCTGTTTGAACAGTCGAAAGAATGATACTGATACAATAAGATACAAATGCTCTTATAAGTCTGATTAAATTAAATCCCTATGAATTACTAGTTTTGTATGTGTTCATTTTATATACCACCTTTTTAAGCAGTTACTGGAATGGAGTTTTTCTAAGTAATTTAATTTTCAAGTTATTTTGCATGACTATTAATTAAGTGCAGTTAGCAATACAAGCACAAAACCTGTCCCCCAATTCTAAAAGAAGCTATAATTGAATTAAACCTTATGCATTTTTATGCAGGTGCTCAAACAGGTTTGTATATTCCTGAGAATTACCTTGATCTTGTGTTTACTGTTTGAACATCAGTTGAGAGTATTTGCTTCTCCTCTGGTTGAAAGCATCTGCTGATGCTGATGATGCTACAGGAATGATTTAAATTTACTGCTGCTGTAACCAAATACATTTTAATATGTTAACCTAAATATTGTGTGCAAGCGGTCTAAAACTGTCTTTATTCTTGTATGTCTAAACTTAAATTTGATTTATGCAAACTGTATTACTTTCATAAAGAAATTTGATGTTCCAGTTTTATGTAGGAAGTTTTAGTATCTAATTTAAACACTTGTTTGCCATCAGACAACTAGAAGCTTTTCTCTGAAACTGTGTCCTGAAAGAAAAAAAGGTAATAACTCGGTTCTGTAATAATTCTGATGAGCCAAATAAAGATTTTTGTCTTGAATACACATAACTATAATATGTAGGCATCATTGCAAAAGAGACCTTTTAGTCCATCAGAATGTGAAAGCAGTACTTGTAATTTTTTGCTTTACCACAGCAAAAAAATGGGTACCTCCCTCCCAAAAAATACGCATAGCCATATATCTTTTTATTATAAAATGTGTTTCAGATTTCCATTTCAGTGTATGCAGTGACCCAGAAGAGAAATGCTTTAAAAATGCCAGTGACATAACAACATTGCATTGCATTGTAGTTAAAAACTGAGACAAAATTGATAGGCATGGCTGCTGTTGCAATACATCTGTCCTGTTCAGCTTTACCTTCTGTTGTGAAGTCCCATTGCTAAGCTAGTCCATAGTAAACATTTTTTTAACTTGCATGTGGTGTTGACCTTTAATAAATCATTCTGTTTTCTTTAGGATTAGCAGGAGGTACATTCCACCCTGCACAATACAGATCAAATCTCTAATATTTGCATAAGTTTGCTCCTTCTTGGGTTTGATTATGAGACAGTACAAGTGGATATGAAAGATAAAACCTTAAGAGAAATAGAAATAGGACATGATGTGTAAGTTGCTCTGTGAAGAAGGTGACTTCAGACTTTTTCTCTACTCACTGGCTCTTCTTACAATGCCTTGTAAAGCTTCTAAAAGACTAATGGATTCCCACAAGTAATAAGGAAAACTTCAACTCTCTTCCTTTTTCCAAGAATAAATTTTTGTTTATTGAAACTTTTAAAAGCATGTTTTATCATGAGGTGACAAGACAAAATCCTCTCTTACACAAAGCAAGAAACCACAAAAAGTGGCTCCACAAGACTGCTTCTTCAAGCAACAGTTAATAATTTGATTAGCAGTAGCTGAAATAGATATTCTGCATCTGAGGTGGAAGCAAAGATGCAATGTTGTATCCTGAATCTGGAGAACTTTTTTTTATATCAGCTGGAGACTATATTAAAATACAGCACTTGTGGTTTCCTTTTTGGTATTGAATACACTTCGTGCAGTAAGTACTCAGGTATTCAGAAAAAATATGTCAGTGAAAGCACTTTGCGTGCACACAAGCATCACTCTTAGAGAAAATGCTTTGCATCCAGATAAGCAGCTGCATTAGCATATCTGCATGACAGAGAGAAGTGACAGATTGCTTTCCATAAAGCAGTTGCACAGCTCACTCTGGCAACTCTTTGGTATGCTACAGAGGTATTGATCCAGGAGCCACGTCACAATCAATCAGATTCTCAGAGGACTGTGAAGGGATTGCAAATGCTTAAGTTAAGTAAGCACACAGTAAAAAGTTTGATTGAAATAGAAGGTGACTGCTTTTAGCTGCAGATACTTACTTTTTACCTTAGCTTGCTTGAAAAAGGTAATTATGTGAGCTTAATAACTCTTTCAAAATACTGAAATCATAAACCAACTAGCTAAAGGTGCTGCCTTCTAGTAGTAATGTCAAACCACATTAGAGGAACAAAATGTATTAAATCTCATAACCCATTTATTATTTCTAAACTTTCCTCAGAATAATAAAACTCACCTACACTGAAAATTAAGGTGGGAGACCATTGGCTACTAATGCAGATCATCAATAAATATGCACATGTCTACTCCCCTATGTCTGTATTACTATTTGCTCTGTGGGCACTGCCTTTGTTAGTACTCAACTTCCTTTTACACAAAGAACTCTATGTTGAGGTTGATGTAACTCATTAGAAATTGCTGATATTAGCTCTGCCTGGTGCCATCTTAAGTGCAGACTTACTGTTCCTATCTTTTCTTCTCTCCACCTCACATCCTCTCCCATCTTGTTTTATTATGCTAAGAGCAGGCTTGGGCATATACCTTATAATTCATAACTCCTGGCTAGCTCCACATGGTATTTGGATATGGAAAGTCAGTCTTTTATAAGTGCACATAAGTCTTTCTCTATTTTCCCCCCATATTAGGTCTGATCTTTGTCAAGTGTGGGTGTACAGCAGTTCATGGGAAGATGTTTTGCGATTTATCCTTCAACACCTGTCCATTCACATGCCGTCTCTATTCCAAGTTGTAATTCGTTTTTTAGTGAAAATTGGGTATTTTTGTTTAATACCTTTGATCAAAGTCTTCCTTTCAGATGTAAATGTATAAGAAAGGAAAGCTCTGCTCTAGGTGGAGTATATTCCAGAATATAAGGAACTAAAATTTCAAGTGCTGTGTCTAGAAGACAGTTCTATATCTAATCTATAGGCTACTCCTTCCCAGAAGATTATGCAAGATCCTTTCCTGGACATTCTTAAAACTAGACACTGCCTGACAATGCATTGTTGTAAGACACTTTTAAATGCCCTCTAGAAAACAACAATCTAAGATTTGATTCACCCTAGAAGATCTGTATCATCACCTGAAGTTTCTTCATGCTTCCTCTCAAGGGCCGGTCTGCAGATCAAGGCCTTCCCCAATAGTATAGTATAAAATTATTCCAAAGACTTACCAAAAAAATAGGAAGTAAAATTCAAAGCTGCTGTGTGCAGCAGTAAATATTCATTAAATGTACATTAATATAACAACTTCTGTGAAGTATGATAGCATATATCCCATAAGCAGATACAAAATGAATAACAGCAAAATGCTATTAACATGTTTGAGTGCTTAAAAGCATTCATCGTTCAAAATCACCACGACAGAATTACACTTGCCTTTGAATAAGATTGACTATAATCAATTGTGTGAGAATTTTTTGTTAAGTGTTGGATGCAGAGGAATATGCACAACAATTCCATTGACAAGAACTGCACTCCTGCAATTTTCCTTTGGGGTCTTAACCTAGGTCTGGTTTAGATAACCACAACAGTTTATTCTCTGAAAACTAATCCAGGAGACATGCAGAACGTATTTTAAGAAGCTGGAAATTTCATAACCTGAGGGCTAGATGGTTACTCAGATAAGAAATGAAAGTTTCATTCATGTCTGTGAGGTGTTTCACTCAAATTTGGGTTTAGGTACGTGACTCCCAGGAGCTTTGGCTGTATCCCCAGCATTTACTGGTCAGAGTAGCTATGCAAGCCTGTTTATCCCAGTAAAAGCATTGCTCCTGTAAAAAAGTGCAACTGCTGATGCTTCAAAAGATGATAACCAAGAAGTTCTGCTGTGCAACTCAGCATCTGCAATAAATTTCATCCAGTTCTACTAAGGTGACAGAGCTGTTAACCAGAATAATGTTCCATTAACTGCACAGCCCAGGAAGAAAGAAACTATGTAGTAGCTCAATACTTGGGCAGCTTCTGGAGTAAGCTTTGGGAGACACAGAACAGCTAGTCAGAAACTAGATAAAATCACTCAGACAAGTCAAGAGAAATTTGACCTAGTGATAGAAGAATGGCATTTCATGAGTCAGTATCACCTTCCTGCCTACCAGATAATTTGACCTTCCCCAAAGAATTTGAGGTATAACATGATACATTAAGTTTCTTGAATGGGAATAATCTAGAAGACAAATCAGGAAAAAAACATATTTTATTTGCTAAAATATGGTTGCAAGGGGGGCAGCTGAATCATTGTGACTTTTAGTGAGATCAGTTTTTTTTTGCCTAGGTAGCTGTAACTGGATTAGCTGGAAGAGAGTATCAAAAAATTCCTGGGAAACGATGAAAGCACCACCTGGCAATCTCAGGACATTGGAGAAGTATTATTGATTAAAAGCAAAATCAAACAAAGAAAACAAACAAACAAACAAACAAAAAACAACCCCCAAAACCCCAAAAAAGCAAAATCCCCCCAAATTAAAAAAAATAATTTAATGTGCATACTGAGAGAGAAATTGTAATGAGGATCAGTCTTTTAGATAGTACAGTGATATGACATAACATGTCACAACATCTGTATCTCATTCAGCTAGAAAGCCTTGCTATGTTTTTCCTTACAAGCACAGCTTTTCATGTTTGAAATACAGATTTGTTGCTCAGAACCATGGAATTGGATTTTTTGACCCTCTGTGTGAATTATCAAGACAAACTAAGAAATGTGCAGTGAACCTAGAGTTAAAGGAAGTTTAAAATGGTGACCAAACTGTAGCACTTTAATGTTTTATGTCTTGTTTATTAACGCTGGTAATGTTTTCTGTGACCCTGCTAACACCTAACAGAAAGATTAAAGATAAAGCTTTGCCTGCAGATGTTCAAAACCTGGCCCTTGTCTTCCCCTAAGAAAGCAAAAATGCTCAGCTTCAACTCTTGCATGATTTTTCCCTGTGTCAGCTGACAGGTCCATTTCCTTAAGCAACTTTCCCCCATTCGTCTTATCCCTGTTTTTAGGATCTCGTGTCTTCTGCTTTAAAAACACAGTTTTGCCTGCAAATGGCTGTGACTAACAGCTTTATTACAGGACTGAACAAAAAAGGGGAAAAAAAAAAGAAAGAAAACCCTACAGATCAAACATGTTTGTACTAAGTCTTATCAGCCTTGCCCTCAGGGCCACTTCACACATTTACTGTGTGCCTGCAACAGAGGAAAACGTTCTTAGCAATGACCTTTTTGCATCTCTGGCATATCTGAAATGTGCAGCAGAGCATAGCATTTCTCACCACCAGTAATCTTTTTTCCTAATCACAAATGGTTCCTTTCACTGCTTTAACACTTGTGGGCTCTTTCACACACATTCTCACACTCTATCTCACACACAGCCCCCTACACAAACACATGCACAAAGTCATTAGCAAATATAAACAAGCTTCTACAAACTTGAAAGCTATTTTCTAACTTGGAATTCACAGGTAAATACAGGAAATCTTTATCCTCTAGAGAGAGCTCAGAGCTTTTGCCACCTCTGTGTCTCTGCTAAGTAAGGGCTCTTTTGGGAGAGTTCTTCAAGATGATGTCTTCTGATTTACCTGTTTTGAAGAGAAGCACATCTCTACAGTGACAGTGGCACCGAGAATTTCACAAGTGCTCTATGGCAGTGCCTCAAATACTGAGCAAATATGAACACACAAGAAACAAACAGAACCTAACAGTCTGGGTAACTGCAATTTTGTTTGTAACAGAAAGATTTTAAAACAATATATTATGACTAAAATGATCCTGGAGTATGGACTTGTTCTTGGAAAATGTCTAGAGTGCTACTGGATTACCATTACAGTCTAAGTAAGACACTCCGGAAATGCTGAGATGAATCTTAAAATCTTAAAACCAGAAGCTTCTCCAAGTTTCATCTGAGGAACATGGTCAGAAGAATGATTATTTGTGCTACATTGTGATCTACATTTCTGCATAAAATAATTTATTCTCTTCAAGTTTTCAGGGTACGATCGAGGGCCAGTGAAACTGAGGAGTGTAACACTGATATTTATAAGATATTTAACTTATGCAGTACTCTACTTGAAGTATTCCGTAACTTATTATATGGAGTCTCTCACTTTTTTTATATTTTATACATGGAAGATAACACTAAATATTCAGTTCAGAACAAGAGTAGCAATATGTTTCAGGCCTTTTAAGACAGGGCTGATGTTCAGATGCATCTCTGTGATCTAGCTGGAAAACCAAGGGAAAAGCTGATCTTTGACCTCACCCTCCTTGCATCACTGGAGGCAGGCTGGGGCACCCTGCCTGAGAATATCTGACTTGTACATGTGTACATCCTGCAGTTCCCTGTTCATTTCCCCATAGCCTCATGCCCTGCAGGTCCTCTGGTGCCCCTCTATGCAGACATCCCTTCAAAACGTGGTATATCTTTCTGTTATTTTTTCACATCTGTTTGTGTACAGTGCCCTAACCACAGTAACCAATAGTCTGGTTTTCCATATCTTGGTGTTGATAAGGGAAGAATGAGACCAAGATGTTAGCTTGTCACCTATTCTTTAAGTAAAATGGAGCTACTCGGACTGTATTTACCCCAAATAAATTAACGTTTCTTCAAATCTGACATGGGGGAATTAAGAAATGCATAATTTTCATGCATCTGGACAGAGTTTTAATTTTCAGTATTGAAAGCACTTAGCAGACAGTCTTGAATTTCAACTCTACATTGCTGTGACAGTATTTTGGTCTGTGTTTGGCAGCATTGTTTATGGAAGCTTTAGCTCCATGGGGGATATTTTATTTATCATCTTCCAAGTTGCCATGGCATAAACAGGAATGACATCTGGTACGAAATCCAGCTGTTATGTTTACAGAACCTAGAGATCAGTAGGATAGTCATGTACCAAAGAGGACAGAGATAACAAAACCACACAGATGATCCCGCCACTTTAGCTGAGCAGAGCTGATCCCTCACGCCACCAACCCGCTGGCTGGCAGCTCAGTTCCAGCTTTGAGGGAGCCAGCTGACTCTCCAGGTTAGGGAAACCAGGACAGCTCATATTCAAGTTGGGTCCCTACTGTCAGTATGGTTGTAGCTGACTCTGGGCACTCACCTCTGTGACCTTGAGTCTGAAAAGAAGCAGTTTCCACAGAAGGTAGAGATGTAGGCCAGATATGTAGGAGGCAAGTGATCCCTTTGCCAGTGAATGTTTTGTCCTTTCTCATGTGAATGTGTACACCGATTGGTTTGTGCCCATCTCTAATACATCATTGATAATCAGCTGTTATTTTTTCCTGCATGAGAACGTCAGATACTGCCTGGACTGTCAGTGCTTGCCAGCACTGATTTGCCAACAGATCAGAGTCAAATTTTACATCTGCTTTTTATCAGTGCCCATGAAACTGTCAAATCTGTGGGGGAGGAAGGCAGATCACATACACACCTCCAGCAGCACTAAGTGTGATTGCATCTACAACATAATAATACAGAAAACTGATAAAAAAAAGGAGCAGACTGTTACAACGAATGATTGACATTTTGATGAATTTGGATTGTAACAAAGGCTTCAAATACATAAATACACTAGCTAAGAGTTCTACAACATCAAATGGAATATTAAAGCTGAAATTTAGGAACAGATACAAAGTACTTTAAATAAAATATACAAACACCTACTCACATACTCTGATTTTTTATCTTGCTAGGCAAGTACAATTTATTTAACTTATCTCTAGAAATTATTTATTGATCTTACAAAAAACCCCTACAGATTACTTGGAGGCTGATTTTAATGGTACTATGTGCTCATCAGAGCTCAGACAATCACAATAACCAGTTCCTATTAAGGAAAATAGAAAAGCTACAGGGAAAAAAGCTATAGGCAAAAGTTTTTAAATTATTCTTTATGAATGGAGGGCTTGTGTTTGAAAAAAGACAATAGTAATATTTTAAAAGATGGAAATAATACAATGTAGATTAAAGGCAGACTAAAAATGGATAAAACAGAATAAGTACTTTCAGGGAAGAAAGAACACTGTAAATAGCATTAATGATTTCTAAAATGAAAATAATTTCTGCAAATTAGGCCTTCATTCAACACAATCTTGTGCGACTTTGGTACCTGCAGAGGACTGGAAGAACAATGGATTCAGAAAGCATTCTTAGACTTGTATTTAATAAATCTTGGAAGCTTTGTGTGGCTGGGTTAGACCAAAAACACCAAGGGCAGAAAGGGAAATCCTGCTTCCTCAGATCTTTGTAACATAAGGGACCTGAGACACGACAGTACATAGTCTCACTTTGGCTGGGTGCTAAGTATGGCACACTGGTCTGCCAGGACATTGACTGGCAGTGGACAGGAGAGTGATAACACAAACTGCTGGAAAAACACCTCCATATCTCTAGGGACTCCTCTCACAGGTGTCTGGCACTGACAGCTGGATGTGAAAGTCCTTGGCTGATGGTGCATGTGTGTGTGCACACGTGTGTGTTTGCCCTGACGCAGCCAATCCCTTGCTCGCATTGGCTTAAAAGTTGAGCTTTGTGCTGTCAGCTTGTTCTATGATCAGCTTGTTCCATGATCCTTTCCTACCATCCTTGGTACTAATTAGACTAATCTCCTGACATTTAGTACTCTGCTTACTATCTCCAGAAATAATACAACAGTTTATCGGAATCTCCATGGATTCTGGAATCTCCAGGCCAGGATCTAAACTCTGGTATCTAGACATTCCTGCAGTATAATTACAGGGAAAAAAATAGGTGAGTCTAGTGGCTATGTGTTCTAGATTAACAGTTAAGAATTGAATCCTGTGTGCAAAGAGAGAAAATGCACAAAATATATCAGCTACTGCTTTTAATAATTGGTGGTTTTAATAATCAGAGTTAGAGTTTGTAGTATTTCTGCAGAGGCAAAGATGCACTAAAAGGTAATACTTTTTGTTCAAAACATAGCACTATTTGAGTGTTTCTATTGTGCCATTGAGAAATATAATTTGCTATTGATTGTCTATTCTATTGAATAACCACAAATGCACAAAAAATTAAACAACTGCAAATTCCACTTAAAATTTCCTCAGAAAATGCCTAGATGGCTTCCCTTTCTACTGTTGTGTCAACTGCATGTCTCAGTTTGGAGTCATTAGCAAACTTGTTGAGTAATTTTCACATTTAAAAATATTTGAAAATTTACTGATGACTCAGTAGGAAACTTATAGGAAACTTATAGGAAATAAGTGCAGGAACAAACTCCTTTCTAATAGAAGTCTATAATTCTACAGTACTATCCTCAGCATTGTTTAACACTAATATTAGGAAGGTGGAGTCCCCCCCACTGCTATCTCCTGCCTCCCCCACTGGCCCACCTGCATGGCTGTTTTAGCTGCTCACTTTATCAGGGAAATCAGAGGAATCTTGTGCATGACATCTGACCTCTGCCTTGGTGCTGCTGTGACTTTGATGCCAAGTCTGGCCACATCTAGGAAGCGGATGATGTGATTTCACAGTTTCTTTGCAATCCTTCTGTCTTCTGGATGATATTAGACTCTTTCATACCTGGTTCTACCTCAGGGTTTCTGGTCCTGGGGGGCTGAAGACCCTCCCCTCCTGGGGTATGTTTCCATCCCCTCTCTGGTTGCTGACACTCCCCATTTCAGGGCAACAGCAAACAGAAAGATTGGTACTGATTCTCTTTGAGTATAAGCTTGTGCTCCTTTTTCCTTAGTAATTTTGAAATAATTTGAACATGTAGAAATTAGAACAGGTCCACAAGCAGATATTTACTGTCATAAATGACAGTTCCATATTTGGGTTCATTTGCCATCTGTAACAGGAATATTACAGAGGAGACATGGTAGTTAAAAAAATGAAGGTATAAACCCATAAATTTTATGTATCTTATACCAGATTCCCTATCTTTCTTTCCACTGCTGCTTATCTTACTCTACACACAAACACACAGAGAAACTGGAAAACTGGAAAAAGTCTATTTCAATATGTCAATGAAGATAATATGTTGGTGTGCTTTTTTGCTAAAACAAATCCTGTTATTCTCTTAGAATGTAGAAATTTTCGTATTTATGAAATTAAATATTTTTTGGTTGGGTTGGCTCCATCAGAAGAGAGATGGGATGCAGAGAAATAAGGAAACTGAACTATAGTTTTAATAATTTAAAGGAAAAAAATAAAAGCAAGCATGAAAGACATCAAGGATGTTGTCACATAATTGAAAATTATTAATTATGCAAAAGGTTAATTAGGCATTTTGATGTTACATCTGAATAGAAGCAACAAGTTAAGAGTAAGAATAAGTAAAAGAAAGAAATGCAGCCATATGGGAACATACTTAAGTGTCTTTCTGTAGGAAAAGTTCCAACTGTAAGACTTCATGAGGATCCACATGAAGAAATTTTATTTGTGCTTTTTTTATACAAGTGTGAAAAAAAGACAGAGAAAAACAGAACTTGTGCTGACTCCTCATTCTTTATAAACAAGGTTTATCACAAGGTACTTTAATTTCCTGTGTACCTGAACCTTGATGGAGGAAGCTATCCCTGTTCAAAATACCACTTAAATACATGCCCATCCTCTCACTGATTTCAGTCCACCCTAACACCTAATATTTATCTCAAGATAAAGGTCTTTATGTTATGAGACAGATGGACATATAGGGTTAATTTTTTTCCTGAATCCGAGCTAGAACTACAGAAACTTAGTTTAGATTAGTACTCCAAAATTCATCCAGTTGAATTCCCTGCTCAAAACAGGTCTCATTAAATCAAAGCCATCCCACACTTAGTAGCAAACCTTGAATTACTTGATTAGAATTTCCTGTACTCTAACTTGGGTCAATTGTCCTATCCCCCTGCACTTCTAAGATGACCCTGCCTTTATCTTCTATCTTATAAAAAAACCCCCATAAGATAATAGATCTTAAATTTGTCTTTGTATTAGTTCTATATTCCTGGATGAGAAAATGGGCACTCTAAAACTTGAAGGAATTAAAATTTTTGTTTTGCTTTGAGCAGCTATTTACTTATGGTAGAAAGAAATATATAAGACGGTAGTTCCTTAAAGTCCTCATCTGTGACATGGAGGTTTAAAGCATGTTCTCACCAAGAGTTAAAACATCCTGGAGCTTGCAATTGCTGTTTGATAAAATATTTTTCCTCTTATTTTACCATTAATATAATTACTGCTTTCCATTAACTGTTGTCAAAATAATGAAAGCCTTAATGATTTCACGAAAACTAATATAGCATGAATTGCAAAGCAGCCCACACAAAATGGGAGACCTAATGCTTAACTTTAAAAGAATTGTTGCTTTTCTGGGTAATATGGAAAAAAATTCTGCATGCACTCTGCTTAGGATCATAAATGCTGTTTCTTTGCAGTTCAGGTTTACCAGCTTGCAGCAAGAATGTCTGGAAGGAAAGAAGGATTGCAATATATCAAAGATTAAGCTCATGTTTATTCCAGGAGTATGCTGGAGGCAGTTTTGCCTTGTTTATATAATATCAAAAATCTTGTGGTTCCCGGCTAATAAACTAGTTCTTAAATGTGACCTGTCAAGCTCTACTCCCTGCTGCCACTTTCTCAGAAGGTGCTACACTGCTCATATTTATGATTCTCCTCCACCCAGTGTTTTTGTTTTGCATCTGGAAGTTTATGTTGCTGTAGAAAACTGTCCAGCATGTAGAACATAGAGTTGATGGCTGAAATGTTATTTGTACCCTCTAGGTTTGATTTTTTCAGAGGAGTACCATAATTTGAAAGAAAAGGTTAATTACTAATTACAGATTATTTAGTGTGTACTTGTACGTGACAATAACTGTCAACACAAGCTGTAAAGGTCTATGACTGGTTGAAATATCAATAAAATAGTGTTTTAAATACTACTCACAACTTCTTCATCCAAGAAAGGCAACACAAGTACAATTGCTTATCCCTACAGATGAGTGTGATCCCTGCTCTGGAATCATCTACTAAAAATGTAAACACTTTCTATAGGAGAATAATCTGATAAATTCCTTTTCATTTTGGATCTCTATTCTATTTGGGCTAATTTTATAAGATAGAAGTCTGTTGTTAGTTTTATTCCTCCTTCATAAGATATGCATTGTAAGCTTCAAAGAATTCTCAATCTTCTTGCATACTGTAGGCATTTTTTTGTCTCTTAATTTTCTACTTTTATATACCAGTTCATCTTTAAAATGTATTTCATTAGGCTTAGCTTTCAAAGCTGAAACATCTATCAATTGATTTCAGTTTTCCCCTCTGCTTAGGGATAAAAATGCTAATAATTTTTCCCTTTACTGCAGCCTGAGAAGCTTCCTAGACCATTTGACTATTTACTTTTCCCACCATAGTATAACATGAAAAATCAAATTAAATAATTCTTTATGATCTTTATTATGTCTTAAGCTTCCAGCAGGTCTGATATTAAATGTCTGTCTTCTGTTTTCCTTTTTTGTGTTTGTTTGTTTTCCAGTAGTAGGTCAGCACTTCAGGGTCACTTTAATTAGTACATGATCTAACTGTGTAATTAACCCAGTAGCTATATATTCTCCAAAGATCAATGCTATGGAATGTATTCCTAGATAGATGGTCCTGGAAGAAAATGACTGGACCTCATAGAATGAGTTATGTAAAGAGAGAGTATAATGTCTGAAAATACCAGTGTTTTGTGCTGTTGTCTATTCTATTGTGCCTCTGAAAAGAGTCCCTGGAGAATCATTTTCACTGTTCATTCAAGATGACAGTCTGTATTGGAGTTGGAGGCTGGGATGCTCATGTAAAGAAAACCACAGAGCAGCATATTGATCAGCTGAAGGTACATCTGTTACCTGGTACTGCAGCATCCGTAGTGGACCTGATAATTAAAACATTTCACCCATCCTTGCTTTTCTGTCTGAAATGAAGTCAAGATGGAAATTAGTTTAGCAAGTCCACTTAGATTTAAATGAGAAGAGTATAATGGCTTGTTTTACATATCCCTCTGTAGGCTATCACTGTTATTGTAGACTTGATTACTTCCCAGAATGGGCAGACGAAGTGAGAGGATAGAATAGAGTGGAGATGTAGAAAACCTTATCCGTTTTGCTTCCATGCATTCTTCCCTGAGAGCAACCGAGGGTCAGTGTGGTCTCTGCAGGAGGGAGAAGTTTGAAGAAGACTAGAACTATCTCACTTTCAGAGGGGCAGGTGCCACTGAAATGGTGCCATGTGTCAGAAACAGTAATTTCAGCACTGTGAGAGGAAACAAAACAGTGAGATTCTGCAGTCTGTCATGTGGTTGATGTAGATGAAAAGAACAGCAGTGGAATAGCTCAGACATGAGAAAGAAAAGAAATTCCGTAGATTTAGTGTAGACATCCACAACGTAGACTAGGGGATCCCCTGTACAGTCACAACAATGGTACTTCAAACCTGAAGTTCATACTATTGCAGATGACATGCAGAGATGAACATGGGTTTGGCAGATTCCCCAATGAACTATAGGTGTTCAGATGACTGGCTCAGATAAGGATGACTACACTACAGATAACTAAAGCCAGAAAAGACAAATTCCTGTTAGACTGAATGAAAAACAGGTTATGATGGAGTTCTACATAATTTCATGGCTACAACAATTTTCATAGTTTCTATAGAGCATAATAGAAAATTCTCATGTGAGAAAAAAAGATTTTGATTTCCTTTAGACAACAACTCTGCGTAGATGACATACTAAGATTTTACTGACAAACTTGTTAAATGGTGCTTCATTCCAATCTGGCAAGTAAATCCTAAGTCACAGAAAACAAAACACCTCATGAGAATTTACAGTATGAACTGGCACTGGAACAGGCTGAAAGTAAGGAAAACATAAACAAATTGAATTTTCATATGTACAGAATTTCTCATATTTCTCAGAAGTACAGAGGATGAACCAGGAGAAGAATATTTCAATATGAGAGTAGTTTATTCAGACACTAGTGGAATAAAATAGAAATTGGAAAAGAAGCTGGCATTGGAGGCTTGATGTTTATAATTAAATAAAAATTCTGAAAGTCAAAGTATGTCTGTAACAATGTCAACTGACAAAGGAAAAGTAACTAGAGAAGCAGAACACTCTGATAGCAAAATATAAACTTGCTCATGAATTTGCAAAAGAAGGTGAAATACCAAAATGAGCAAAAACTTTTTAGAGGAATAAAAGGCAGCATAACACAAAAGGTGAAAAATATACAAGCAAGAAACCTGCCTCTTTGAGATATTTCTCAGTTCTGTGATTGTCCTGGATGCTCAGCAGATGATAGTTAGCATTCTATTCATGCATAAAACAGGGTGGAATTCTATCTACCAAGAATTATTTTAGTATTCTCTTCATGTCTTTTGCTTTGTGATTCCAGGCTAAGAAAACAATTACATGTAAGTTGATTAGCATAGTATATCAGCCTGAGGTTCTAATAGAGAAAGGAGAATACATGGGGAAATAAAGCCATGAAGCTAATTATATTTTGTATTAGTGTAGACAGGAAATATCTGGAGAGGGGACATTAATGGTAAAGATTTAGACTCACAGTTTGTTGTTGGGTAAGACTACTGGCAGTGAAGTCAGTAGCCTGGTTTTATTGTGATGAGGTTAAGATAATTTTACAGGATTCTGAGGTGAGTACAACATTGCACTTTGTATTGGGTTTCCCTGGCCAGGTTTTGGTAGTGGGGGGATCCCAGAAGCTTCTTCCATGTCCGAGAGAGCCAAAGCCAGCTGGCTTCAAGACAAACTTGCCCCTGGCCAAGGAAAGCAGCAGCAACAACCAAACCCAGCAGCAACAGTTGCAGTGCCTCTGGGATAGCAGATTTAAGGAGGGGGAAAAGCCTCCAAACCCACAGCAGGAGAGGAGTGAGAACATGTGAGAGAGGAGGTCCTCCAGACTCCAGAGCTAAGCTTCTCCTGCAGCCCATGGTGAAGAACATTATGAGGGCAGCTGTCCCTTAGTGGCTCAGGGAAATCCATGGGGTAGCAGAGATCCAGTGGCAGTTCATGGAGGACCCCACACTGGAGCAGGTGAAGGAAAATGTGACTCCATGGGAAGTCAGAACAGAGTTCTGACATGTGGAACCATGGACAAACCATGCTGGAGGAGGTTTGATGGCAGGACTTGTGACCCCATGAGGGACCCGCTTTGGAGCAGTTTCCTCCAGAAGGACTGCACCTCATGGAAAGGACCCACCTTGGACCAGTTGGAGAGGAACCTCATGGAAAGGACTCACACTAGAGAAGTTCATGAGAATTGTATCCTGTGGGAGGGATCCCATGCTGAAGCGAGGGAAGAGTGTGACCAGTCCTCCCTTGAGGAAAGAAGCAGCAGCAGAAATTAACTGCGTGAGTAATTGTCCTCAGCCTCCATTTCCCATCCCCCTGCACCCTGAGAAGAGAGGAGGTAGAGAAGATCAGTTGTGAAGTTAAGGCTGGGAAGAAGGTAGGGGTGGGAGAATACATTTTAAGATTTGGTTTTATTTCTCATTACCCTACACTAATTTTGTTGGCAATAAATCAAACTAATTTCTATCACTAAGTCACATCTGCTTTATGCATGATGGTAATTGGTGAGTGATCTCTCCTTCCTGTATCTCCACCTATGAGAGATATTTTATCTTCCCTGTCCAGGGAAGGGGAGGTGATAGAGCAGCTTTGGTGGGCACCTGGTGTTCAGCCAGGGTCAATTCACCAGAGCTGGACTAAGATACACTGCAAAAAGTCAGGATGGCTTTACAGAAAATACTACAGTACATGCATTGAAAATTGCATAAGAATGTGCTCAGTAGCTGTAAGAATCCCATCATTCTCTCTGAAAGTAAAAATTTGCAGTTTTTTGTAATTGTGGAGAATGTAGACGCTTTCAGACATTTCTACATAAAGGTCCCTCCAGACTGATTATCATTTCAGTTTAAACCTGTTCTGCTGTTATCTGGATATTAGATATAGTAATACCAATTCAATCTGAGAACAAATAAAATCATTGTTTCAAAATAAAATCGTTGTTTCAAAAGTTACATAACAGGTATTTGATTCAGATTTATTGCAGCTATGTTTTCCTAAAAAAGTTTATAAATATTTACATGATTCCAAGATAAAAATGAATATTCAACTGAAATTACATTAGTTTAAAAATTCTACTTGTTGAACCTTTTTTATCATTTATAAGTGTTATAATCAAGGGAAAGCTTTTTTTAGAGAGTCTGACCTAACTAGTGTGCATAGCTGTAATTTCGTTTTAAATGAGTAATGTGTCAAACTCCCAATGGCTCACCTTTGTGCAAGAGAAAATGAAGGTGGATATTTCTATTTGCAAAAACCTATTAGATTGTCCAGGCTACAAAATGGTACACTTAGTCAATGGCTGTAAATAAATTCATCAAAAATAATAAAAAAGAAAGCCTAGCCAGGTCAAATACAAATTCTGGCTGTCTTTCAGTTTAGTTTTCCCAAAGACATAATAGAAATAAATTCCATATATGAAGTGTCAATGACAAGCAGCAGCAGAATATCAAGTGTTCATGACAGGAGGAGAATATCTCCTCTGAGATGAGTAATATTTCTGGCAGAAAAGTATGTATTTACGTATTAGCCTTAATAAAGAAGCAGTAACATAAAATCATATTAATTTCAGGCAGGTGTTTAACATTTCTGCATTTTCTGGATCCATCTGACCAAAAAAAATGGTGTGCAATGAAAATGTGTGCTAAAGTTGTTACTTTTGGAATCAGAGTAATATTAATCAAGTTTAACTCAATATTTCAGTTTATACATCAGACTTTGATGGGATTACAGTCTTGCTATGAACCATTAAGGGTACATTATTCCATATTTTTAATTGAAATGGCATAAAACTTATAGCTTGTCAGCATAAGACAAATTATACTTTATTTTTCTAATGCCTACAGAGAGCTATATTTCACTATCTTTCCTACTCCCTGGGTACTGCTGTTGTCAGTGATAGGCATTTCTGAAGTGTAAAACAAACACAGGAACCCTTTGTTCCTCAATACTCTGTTTCACTGTCTGAGTAATTCCCAGATGACTCCACTGCACTCTAAGGGGACACATTGGATTGATTTCGGGACTGGAGAAAAGCCACATAAGTATGTTTGAAACCAAAAACATTTCATTTCCATTGCTGTAATTCTGCCTGAGTATCTCTAATGTTGTGCTGTATGTTTTCTAGAGATGTTTCTCAAATTTTCTTGAGGAAACTTCTGCATTTGCTCCGAACATTGGCTTCATGAATTAGAAAGTTCTTGCTAAAACACAATTGTTTTCAGGTAGAGGTATTTGCAGAAGCAAACAGAAACTGCAAGGAGGCAACAACAACAAAAAAAATCATGTAATTCTGATATAAGTTTGATAGTACTAAAGGAATTAGCAAATGGGTGTGCAAAAATCACCCCAAACCTCATCAAATGGACCCTTTCTGCTCTCATCCATTTTTCTCACAATTAAAAAATATTAGTCAAATCTTCAGCCAAAATTGAGGAATTGATTTGTGATATACAGGTGATAAGCAGATGTCTGAAATTGTTCCACATAAGGGTTTTTTTAATTGATTTTTTTTTGATTTGAACCAGCGTTATTCAATAATCTTCTATTAATCACAGCTTGTAAAATTTCACAACTATATCTGTGTTGCAGAAGGGCTCTGGATAAACTTTATACAATCAGTCCTGGCTCCTAAACTGGTAGCTGACAGAAGTGTTGCGTCCAAACTGTCAGACAGGATAGTTTTGAGTTGTTCCCTGGACTTCTGGTTTCATGCCGTTGTTCAGGAAAGGAGACCTGTCAGAGGACACTTGCTGCTGAATGCTTGTGTTTTCATCCAAAAGAAAACAGGGCAATGGAAAAAGCAGGAGAAAGGTGAATAGACCTCAGAGGAAGGATAATACCCTTCTGGGACTTATCCCAAAATTTAATCAGGATTCATCTGGTGCTTATTTCCAAGACTGGATGTGGGGGTTGTATTTTCAAGCTAAATCCTTACCTACTACATCAAAATTTTCTCTGTCATTTCTAAGCTGTAGGATAATTCCTTTTCTTTACAAAGCCGCTCCTATAACAATGTGTGCCTGAGATGCAATGGAGGCACCCAACACCAGCATCTGTCCTTGCTTTTCCAGGGCAGAAGCAGTTCAAAAATCAAAGGAAAATATCATAGGCAATTGTTAGTCATGTTCTAAGCAGTCTCATCTCTACAGGGACTTTCTACCAAATACTCAGGAAGCAAAAATTCCTCAGCAGTGAGACTTTCTTTTAGCCTTTCTTCTGTTTTAAGCTCTGATCCTCCTTTGCATATCAATGATATTCCAGAATTTCAAGAGCTGTTCAGAAATAGATTACCTTTAATGATGAAGCTTACAATCAGTCTACTAAAAAGGGAAAGTAAATCCAGTTCCATAGACCTGAAGAAATTAGTTCCATGTTTCAGAAAAATACTTACATATTTTACACTGTTTCTGCAACCAAATGTTCCAAAATAATGCACAGAATGATGTTCACATAAGTTTAGCAGTGTTATTAGTTAGCCAGATTAACAGACTAAAATTTCTGTGTGAAATGAAAGTAGAAGGTATTACTTTACACAATTCCTCAATATGTCAATAAAACTGGAGGCTGCATGGGTGGCATAGAAAAAGGAACAGGCATAAGTGGCCATCTAAATTTTAAATGCCTTGCCCTGTTAAGGCAAGCATGTTGTAATGTTTATAATAATGTTTTTTTTTATTTTGAACTTTAGATGGTAACAAGAAATAATTCAGTATGACATTGATGATTCTTCTGATAAATTTCAATGAATTTAAACCTCTGAATTTAAAAGAAAGTCATTACAATTGAAAATAGAAATTCTCTGTGTTCCAGGGGATTATCTTGTTTTTAAAAGTTCATCTCCTTAGTGCACTATTTGGTATGTAACTATGTATGTATATAATACCATTAATGCAATTTTAGCAGTACAGAGTTCCACGAAAATACAAAAGAATGGTAATAAGAACGTCAAGCTACACAAGGGGCATACGTGTTCATATTTCTTTTTCTGATTGTGATGAGTTTGATATATCCATAAATCTAAACTTCACCATCTGCCATGAAATACAAAAAAATTGAAAAAAAATCAAGAGATGTAATTGTTGTATTTCCCTTTGCAGGTTTTTATGGTTTTATACCTCATGATGTTCCCTTGTTGAAAAACACCAGTATAAAATTTTGAATCATTTTGCTATTTAAGAGTCAACATTCAAAATGCTGGTGATTTGGGAAGTATAAAGACTCATTCACTTTTAATTTCCCCAGTGCAGCATCATTAGCTTCCTCTTTTTCAGACAGTATATCCAGGAAAGTTGCTAAGGCAGTAGCTATAAACTGCCAGAAGCTGCCATAGGAAGGAAAGAACTGGAAAAATCTTTCCAAACAGGTCTGTTGCTTTCTTAAGGTCTCAGAGTTACAATGGAGGATTACTAATTAGTGGATGAAATACCAACTTTTCAGTAAAGTGTTATTTCTACAGTTAGTTTTTTGTCTTTATCCTTGTTGATTCTTCCGTGGAAATATTTACCTTAAATCATTAAATACTGTCATCTGAGAGGACTAATTCCTTCCTTCGCAGCAGTTTTAAACACCATACAGATTTTTGATTCAAACAACTCAATATGTAGGGTGCCAAGAAAGACTAAATAGCTTTATAGGTCAACTTCCTCCTGACTTGTAGCTAAAGACCACTCAAGCTCAGTTTCCTACCGGCTTCCTTTGTGTTCATTCACAACAGCAGCCACAAAAGAAACTTTCACTTCTCTGTCAAAATACTGAAAAGACTTAAATGTCATTAGATCAATCATTACTGCAAATGGAGTTTTTTATTGAGGACAGCCTGTCTCTCAGATGGTACACAGTACAGAGAAATCATTCATTATATACCTTTGCATATAATTGTACTGGAAACCATTTGGAGATTCAGATCATGAAACTGGCTTGTGTGTCAAGCAAAAGGCAGACTTTGACATTATGGCTCCTTCGTGCACAGCAGTACAACATTCTTGAGCAGGGTTACTACAGTTTTTTAATGGATATTATTATTATATTATGCTTGGGTTTAGCAGTTGCATTCTAATGGTTGATAGTATAAGGAAAAAAAAAAAGTGAAGTGTTTTATAGAATCATAGAATGGTTTGAATTGGGAGGGACCTTAAGATCATCTAGTTGCACCTTCCTGCCATGGGCAGGGGCACCTTCCACTAGACCAGGCTGCTCAAAGCCCCGTCCAGCCTGGCCTTGAACACTTCCAGGTACATGGCATCCACAACTCCACAGGTCAATCTATTCCAGTGCCTCACCACTCCATCAATAAAGAATCTTTTCCTAGTATCTAATCTTAATCCATACTTTTCCCATTTACAACCATTCCCTCTTGTCCAATCTAGCACATCTAGCAGAACATTGTCTTTTCAGGAAGGATCAGGTTATAAATATACGATAAAGTGAATGTATACTTGTATTCACTGACCGTTGTCTAGACTTTTCCCTGCCTCTTGTTATATAAGTGTGATTTGTTTAAATTACTCACTAATGCCTGAGAATTAGGGAAAGAATTAACTCTCCTTTGTCTCTTGGGGTAGTTTTCTAAAAACTAGTCATAAAGCACCCTCTGTCTTCAGTGACACTAGTCCGATGCTTCAATATTTATCCTTTGTTTAATAAAGAGTGAATTCAGAGATATTTTAAGTATAGTAATTTTAGAGTCAGCTTATAAAAACCAAAATCTTCATTAATAAATTTAATGCAAATTAAAAGAGGAATGTAAATTGAATGTCTCTTAACTACAAATGTTTGTTGCCAAATAAGAAAATGTACCTAGTTAAATTCATTTTTAGTTGCTTTCTTTTGAAAGGAAGAAATGAGAATGAAGACAACAAAGGAAAGAAAAGAAGATTAGAGGGTAGAGATGGAAAAAGTGTCTTAGAAAAATAGCTTACTTGGCAAATTAAGCATTTGGATTGGTATAGAGCAGATTGTAGAACAGAAAATGCTGAAATCAAGATGATCAAAGAACCATCATATACATCAAATAGTTGCATCACAGAGTATGACATTAGAAAATTAGATTCATTGAGTCCCAAGGACAGATGGCACTAACAGATGAATTCTGTACTTCTCTTTAAAGGGAAATAGAAGAAAAATGCATATGACAAGACTTTCTTTGAATAATGCCACTGACTTTAATAAAGTTACTCAGGTTTTGAATTTAGGCCCTGGAAAACTATTTATGTCATGTCTGAAAAAGAGTTAAGTATCTCAAAATATAACTCAGGTACTTTGAGACTGAAGGCTGGCTAAGGAGATACCAGTAGCTGCTGAACATTTTGAAACAACAGAACAGAGAAAAAAAATCAATAAAGCCTCAAATGAAAAGTGAGAAAAGAAATGGGGAGGTTATAATTTGCTGCAATAACTCTGACATGAAGTTTTACACTTGTACTGATCTTTTTTTCTAAGCTACTCCAAAAAAGGATTTTCCATCCAGGCAGAGAACAACAGTGAACAGCCGTTCTACAAATCGCTTTCTAAAAAATTCACTTTTTCTTTTCCTATAGCTTTTCTAAGTGGCCTGCAGCTAGAAAGCTGCTCCTCTTTTCACTCCAACTGCTTACCAGAAGCCTGAGACATTGCCAGTTCTTTCAACAGAGTTGAGGTCAACAGAGTTGGTCACCTCCTGTTTCCTTCTGTTGGACAGTTTGGAACAGTTTGTAGGTCTAAACATGCCTAAGAGAAGGGTTCTAGGCAGGTATTTTGGCAAAATCATGGTTTTGCAAGAAGAGACATGTCTTTCTTCTGGACAGGAATTTACATTGCAGCTCAATATTGTTCCTGACACCTGTATACATAGAGCACCTATGTTACATGTTTTCGTAAGGATTTGTGATAGAATTTGCATCCTTTTTACTTGCTTTTCTGAATTTGTATGGTTTTTCGGGCACCAAGACCTGTGAGGAGAAGATGGCTGAGACAGAAAGGTAAGAGAGGCAAGAATCACTGTACTGACCTGTGAGTCTACAGCTCATGCTTAAACAAATAGTGCAGTCAGGAGCAGAGAGAAAGCTTTCAGTAGTGACTCAGATCTTCCCAGGGGCCAGAGGATGCTGCAGTTCACTCTGACTCAAAAAATTACTGAGATGCCTGGAAGCAGCAACTCACCTTTGAACACACAGCAAGGAGAACAGCTGTGTACAAGTCTTACTTGTGTTTTTCTGAGACAGTTTTCTTTGAGAATTTCCAGGCTTTGTTCAAAACTATTAGGCTTGCTTTTTCTATTTTTTTCCCTTTTTTTTTTTTTTTTTTTTTTAAAACTGTGTAAGAACCTGTCCTGGTTTAGGGTAAATTTGGGAAGAAACCTCTGAGTGGGGTCCCTCTAGAAAACAAATCCAACCGACTCCTCCCCCAGCTGGTTTGGGAAAAACATTTCCTTGGAGGAAAGTGGAAAAAAATTGTTTATTTAACAAGCAAAGCACTCCCCAGCACAACAAATGAACAATACTAAAAACCAAAACCTCTCTCTGCTCTGCAGAGATGCTGAATTCAGAAAGTCTCTCCCATGGGCTGTAGCTCAGCTCACTCCATTGCTGTCAGTCCCTCCATGCTGGGAAATGCCGGGCCCAGGCCAGGCCCGGTGGGACACGGCTCTGAGCTCCTGGGGCTCCCCTGGGTTTGAGTCCAGAGCAGGTTCAAACTGTTCCAAGCAAAAGGAAAAAAATCCCCAAAACACAGTCTGGAGAACTTCCGTGCCCAAAAACTAACAAAAAGCAAAGGAGATTCTCTCTCACTGTCCGCACTGCAGACAACACACTCTGTGTGTAAAGGAACAACCACCTCAGACATTCCACCACTTCTCCTTCATTCTCAGATCCAGTTTTAAAGGTGCAAAACTTATTTCTGAGCTAAACAGACAAATAGGGATACAATTCAGCATCAACCCAGGACAGATCCTTTTTGGAGACATCACAGAGAGAAATATTTCTAGCTACAACCACTCCAAAACTGTGGGGTTTTCAGGGTCCTCCTCCAAAAAACTCAGGCGTCCAGTGAGAGAAAGGGCTCTGAAGTTTGAAAAAGGGTTAAAACTCTGGGCCCCAGCAAAATGATTCTTGTGTAAAACTACTTATTCCTTCAATGAAAGAGATAGCAGGGACTTGTTGAGTTTTCCCATCCTACAGAAAGTGGAATTTGTAAGACACGAGCTGATAGCATTGTGGTTTTCTAAACTGTTTGGCATTCCAAGTTTCATATGTTGTACAGGTATCATTCAACTCTAATATCACTTACAGTTTTGAAGAACAAAATTAAATCCTTATTTTGTGCATGCAGCAGGCAATTTAAAATTTTTCTCAGCATGCTTTTGTGTTCGCAGGAATAGGGATAGTAGCGGTAGCAAGTAAGAATATTCCTTTTCCAGCAGAGTTCTTTTGGTCTCTGGGCCTCTCTTATCATGTTAACAGGAATGCCAAGGAGAACTGAAATCTCTGTTCTATGCAAGACATTCCTATAATATTTCTGTATGAAATTTAATTTTAAGACCATGACAATTTTTATGCTTAAACTATTTACCAAGCTTGCTACCTTAAGATTTTTAATCTTATTCCATGCAGATTCAAATAATTTCATTCCATTTCTGTAATGGGATACTGATGAGTACAGTCATTTTGTCCTGGATTTTTATGCTGTAGCTCTTAAAGTGCAGTAATTATACGTCATAGGAACTTTGAGAAAACTTTTTCAAAACAGCTCCATCCTGGACTCAAAGTTATGTTCTTTCATGCTACAATATAGAATTATAACACTTTTTAGAAATTTTTTATCACAAGAGCCAATAGTAAATTCCAAACTGTCTCTAATTTAAAGCAAATTTTAAAAATGATATATTCTGTAATGCAGAGATCACTACAAGAGATAACTATTTTTTTTGATAAAATGTACGCTTCTAAAATTGCTGTAAGCCTGAAGGACAACTGAAGCAGCCAGAAGTATCTTTTTTAACGTCTTTTCCTTCTTCCCATCTTGTGGCTTGGTAGATGTTTGAGTGGAAAATTTCTGCAATTTCTCAGGGAAACTCAGGCTTCTTTATGCTTCTGATGGTTTCCCCATTATTTTTATCTACTTAGATCTCTTTCATTTTTTTATAGAGCTGAGACATATAGTTTTACTTATTATTCTAGTGATATCTGCATTAGTAGGTAAATAAAAACTGTGATCTAAAACCACCAGAAAAACTCTAAAGAGTATTTAATTTTTTTTTCCCCCAGAAAGCTATATTTATATTTTATATGCATCCTATTTTGCCTGTGGTGGGATTAGCTTGCTTTTTTTTTTTTTTTTTGTGCTCAGTTTCATAAAAAGAAACTTTCTTTTTATGAGAATGTATGTGGATAAACTCCCCTGCATGAAATAAAAAATGGGGCTAAAAGTCTCCAAGAACCACAGAATATGATTTGGATGGAAATAAAAACTGATGCACAACCACATTTCCTTTTTTCTTGAAGGAAAA
The DNA here is from genome assembly GCA_018697195.1 of Certhia americana. Classification (NCBI taxonomy): domain Eukaryota; kingdom Metazoa; phylum Chordata; class Aves; order Passeriformes; family Certhiidae; genus Certhia; species Certhia americana. Next base: position 112,118,660 of record CM031858.1, read on the forward strand.
CAAGGAATCTGTTTTTGAAAATTACCTATAAGAAATCAAACAGCACAAAATGAGGGCAGTGTTTGAGCTGCCATTCATCAATGATGCTGATTAGTTCACTCCCAACATTTTATACAGGCATCTTAGTCTACTCACATGCTCCAAAAAACCAAAATTCCCCTTCTGTATGTCTTCTGAGGAGTTCTGAGTTATGTCACTGCCTATGAAAGTAAGTAGAAGTCCTTTCAGATATTTCTTCCACTTAAAGCTTTTCTGCATATTTTATTAAATATTTTAGTGGGTTCAATCTCATCTACTTGTAAAAAGCATCTGCTTAGATTTACCAGGAGTTTATACTGAGATGAAAGATAGGAGAGATGGCCAAAGTGTTCTTAACACATAAATATCATGAGACATCTGGACAGGGACAAAATACAATGCAATATCTGGACACAGATTTTTCTTGAACCAAGTCACTCCTCAACTGCAGGAGGATGTATGGGTGAAGATGTAGCCAGGATTATTGCTTTAGTAGCCCAAAACAAACAACAAAATTTTGTCTTCAAATATTTACTGCACCCCCTTCTATTTTGTAGGTAAAGAATACACTGCGTCACATTTCTAGGTTTAAATATAGTAGTGAAATACTGACTCTTGCTGTCTTAGCTCTGCTGATAAAATAATCCACAAAAGTGCTATACAGTTAATGTTTCTACACTTAGAGACGGGTTTTTATCCCCTGTAAAATGGCAAAGCACAATTATATATCTAAAGAAGAAAACAGAACCTGCCATACTCAGTCTCTTCTCCTCTCCCCCTGCCCCTGTAAATCTGAAGACAGAAAATATGGGCAATCAGTTCAACATGAAATCTCCTCTGGTGTCACTATTTGCACTTTCTCACAATAAGTGCTAAATGTGTTTAAAGGACTGCTGTTCTCTTTTGCAAGCTTCAGATTGCTTAGTCATAACAAAAAATAAAAGAAAGGAAACACTTGGAATGTAATAAGTTTTCTTGCTGCAGTTGTACAACATAAAATTTCTTTTGCAAATAGAAAACAAATTTAATGTGAACATGAAACTCCCTTATCTAGCAAGCTGCTAATTCTCAGCCTAGAAGTATTTGCTGATTGCTAGGCCTTTATTAAATACTTAAGTATGTATCTTTCTCAGCCATATTCATAGATCCATTATGAGATTTTGAGAGAATATTTTTTACCCCATGAGAAAGCATTTTCAGCATTTTAAAACTCATTATTTATGCATAAAAAATCTGGGATCCAAAGACGAAAGAGTTGTCTCTTTCTACCACTATAACTGTAACATATTTATGATGTTTTGTTGTTACAAAAATATTCCTATGCAATGTGTTTCATCTTACCGACCTTTTTATTCTTATTTTAAAATTAATTTTAGTAATTTAATGCAAGTGTCATAGCAATACAGGTATTCACATGGCAGAAGTGGTTCACATGTTGCTATATCCACTGATGGTATCTGTGCCTGGTCTCTGAAACATTTTTTGTGGTTGTTTTGTTGCTTTTATTTGGTGGTTTCCTTTGTTCTTCTTTCTTTTAATTAGTACTATGGCTAATTCTGTAGACACCAACTGTCCTCACAATTGTCAGTCTCTCTGTGGAAACATGATGGTTTCATCTAAACCAAACCTTGCCGGATCCCTGTGGGAGATGTTCAGGGAAGGTATTGGAGCTAGGAATGGTTTTTATATGACAGAATAAGTTCTATCAGATCAAAAGTATATGTTCAGAAGAACTAAGGCCTAGCTTAGCTGTTCTTGTTTTCCTAGTGAATGATGGGAACTGGATTTGGACAAGATTCGTGGAAATGCTACATAGGAGACAGTGGTCTGGAAAGAGGCATAGGTATGTAATTTCTTTGCGTAGATTAGCAGGAGAAATTTGTTGCGTTTGTGCCCATTTGCCATGGAAAAAAACCAGAGGGCTGTGGTTAAAAATGCTAATTTTGATTAAAGAAGGCAGATCTTCCTGGATTTCTGGTCACAGTGGAAAACCTACTTTTTAAAATCTAAGCAAAAGCATCTGAAGCTCAGACCCTTAGAGGTGTCTAGGAAGATGTTGAACCCTGTCTGCACACTGCAGCCCACACATCTCAAGATAAAGTCAGTGTTTATGGGTATCCCTTTCAATGTTTAGTTATACGTTGTTCCTCTCACAGAGCAGCAGAGATCATGAAACGATTTTCTGTCTGCACCTGACAGTTATTAATAATTCTGAAACTGATGCTTAACATGCCTGCCACTCCTGGTAAGCTTTGTGCTAGCTGTGGTAGCTAATGATGCCAACACCTTTGTCCTCCTCAGTTACATGCAACTACTCAGGCTGAAGCTTGTGTGTGAATGGATTGCACATTTCCTTGGATGTAGGTTTGAGTTTAAGCCAAGAAAAAAGATGAAAGTGAAAATGATCTTCCACTGACTGGGTGGAAGGACAAAATACTCAGGAACCTCTTGCTTATCAAGACATGTCGTTATCTTCTGAGCAAAGTAAGAAAAAACAGCAAAAAATCCAGTGAAGTGTTTCAATATTTTCTTTGGTTTTGTTTCTCAAAATAGCACGCAGTTAGTCTTAAAATATATTTCAAAAGAAAGCTCATGTAACAAAATGCATGACTAAAATTTAGCAGATAATATTTCTCAAGCATAAAAAAGTAGTGGAAAAAATAATCCTAAATTTGTTTTGAGTTAATAGTTTTACAAAGCAATTAAGTGATTTGGCAATCAAATAGGAGCTTCGAGAAAGTAATTTTTTATTTTCAGATTTATTCTTCAAATTAAAATCTTAATTTTTGTAACATTTCAGCTGCTCTGGTAGACACAGAAGTTTAATACTTCACAGTTAAGGTGATAAATTCTGCTCTTCGTTCACATCATACATACATTGTCTGAGATCTGATAGAGAATAAATTTGATTGTCTCAATTGTATTGCAGACAAGTGCTAATGAAATTAAAGTCTCTATGCAGATTAACTGTGTACAGTAAGGAAAAGTCCTTCCTTTGTTTTAAACTGTGTCAATACTATTTTTGTTTTTAATGTCTGTGTTATGAAAGATGGAAAACAACTATCCATCACTGCATTTCTCTATACCACATAAATTTACTCTGTAATATTTTCCCCACTTCTGCCTCTTCTTTACTGAAACATCCTGCTTTGTTTCGTTGTTACTGTTATGGGAAGCATAATAATCTCTGTTGTTAATCCTGAAAATTTACAATTCTTTCTGGCAGTGGGGGTATCAGAAAAGGCGACACTGAAATATTTCTATGAATTGATTTATTCAGGTTGTTCTCAGGAAAAAAATCAGAATGTTTTGGGTTGGGACAAACTTTAAAGATCATCCAGTTCCTGCCATGGACAGGAACACCTTCCACTAGATCAGGCTGAATAAACACCATCCAACTTGGCTTGAACATTCCCAAGGATAGGGCATTCATAGCTCCTCTGGACAACCTCTTCCAAGGTCTTACAACCCTCACAGTAAATAATGTATTCCTAATATCCAATATAAATCTACTTTTTTTAGTTTGTAGCCATTTACAATAATTATAGTTTTATCAAGTAAAACTAAAGCCCTCCTTTGAGTCAGACTTCAAAGTGACTCTTCAGACTCCAGAGGTGTAATTTATTAACATGTGGGTGTATTTGACTTAATTGTGTTCCCATTGGACTGCTATTGTGTGGACAACTGGAACTTTGGCAAAGAGAACATGAATAAGTCTTCAATAATTTAGAAAGTATGTATTATTCTTGTCCAATTGCCAAAATATTTTATAAATAATTCCTTTGCCTGTTACTGCTGGACAAACTGAGAAGTTGAATTTATTCAGCTTTAAAAAGACATTGATTTTGCTGCTCTTTATTGATGTCCATTGTAAAAAGGGTTTTTAATTACTTTGTACTTCTATTGTTTCTCTTTCCTTTTCCATTTTAGAAACAGCTAAGCTGTCATCTGCATAAGACTTCTACTACAAAAATGGGGTTTTTTTCCTTTGGCTTAATAAGCAGGGCAGAGATAATTAGATCCCGAAAACAAATTTGGGTTGAATAGTTCAGAAGTACATTATTTGTTAACAGAAAGTACTGCTGATAAATTCTTTTCAAGGGAGCAGCAGAGAAGCCACTGCCCGTCATAGCTGACTTATTGCCTCTGAATGCTGCTGATAACATCTTAACTGGAGGTGGCCAGAAGTAGTAGCTTCTCTTCTCTACCCAAGATTAATTTATCCAGATGTGAATTCTTCCTAGGCCTATATTTCCTTTTAATCCACTTATACCCTTTCTTCAATTTTGCAAAGCTCCTTTAGTGTTTTAAATGTACTACCTTCTAATAAACCAGTATGTGTTCTTCCAAACAGTGCAGACTGTTTCACACAAACCTTATAAATGATGAACTACATTTTGCATTTAAACTTTTAAAAATTGTCCTTGGTAATCTTAGTATTGACAGAAGTCACTTAATTGGTTTACAAAATTCCAGGATCTCAACCATTTTCTCTATAATTGAACAGTAAAATGGAGCAGGGTTCAGCATCCTAAACACATTTTTCCTGAAACTAGAAGGTATGTATGATAATAATAATATTTGTTTCATATGCAGTAATCCCTGGTTTAAATCTAATATGCATAACTCCTTTCTTGCAAGCTAGAAGGTAAACAGGTAAGTGTGTACATAAGCGCAATGGCAATTTATTCAGATTTTCTAATGTAAACCTGAAGTAAATTTATCACTTTTAGAAGGGGAATAACAGCAGAAGGGAGAAGTTTCTTACAAGACAGCCTGAAGGACTATGGCCTTCGGTTATGTACAGAGGATTAAGCTAAGCTCTTGTTTGAAGACCATCTTCAGTATAATGCTCTTCTCTGTGTGAATCCAAACCTTTGGCTACAATGTCAGTGTACTAGTCAACTCTCAAATGACTCCAATTTATCCATTCTCCATGCAGGAAGTGATAAAATACCTTATGAGCGCAATTGTCTTGTCTTAGACAATGTGAAGATACTCATCTTCACAAAAGGAATCCATGTATTCCTCATGGATTCCACATGCTGTAGTACATGGCTCGTAACAGAGAAAGGATTGGATACAGAAAGCTACTTAAAACAGCTCTTTGAAGACAAGACCTATGAATAGTTCTTGGAAATGCTGTGATGTAAATGTTTGATACACTTTTAACTTGCTATTTACCTCACTGATTTCTCATTAGTCTTTATGAAAAGCTGTGGTGCGTTATTTTGTGATTGTAATAGCATTGTGTCTTTTATTTCTTTGAATATGTTACTTTGTGGAATTAGTAAAAAAACCCAGACAATTGTTTTATTTAAATGTTATTTAATTGAAGCTGGTAGGATGTATAACAAGTACCTAGGTGATGTGTTGGTGGGAATACTGCTGGTAACTGCTTAAGCACTTAACTGAGATTGAATCTTCTACAGCTTTTGGGTATATGCCAGGCTTGCTGAGTTTCAAAATGTATAGGAATTCTCAAGCTTTTATTAAAAGCACAGCACTTTATTTCTATAGCAATTTCAGACCTATAAATTTAATGCCTCATTTTATTTGTGAAGGTGCCTCCACCATGATTAGTAGCCTAGCACAGCACTATGAAATGCGTGCAATAAAGATGACATTGTGCTTTACCTTATTCCATTTATTGAAACTGCAGGGTGCTGATTTTAAAGCTCGAAGCAAAAAAAGATATTCAAACCATATGGGCAGGATCATTTTTATGTTTAATATAAATGACTGTCTTAGAACTGAACCAGAAGTGTGACTCCTATTACATACACCATCTTCAGGAGAAGCTGTCTCCAAACCACAAACCAGTGTTCACCTCCCCCATTTTTCATAAATGGACTGACCTGATTAACCACAATGACTGTGTGGGATTAAGGTGTTGTTCTAAGGTGCCTGCCCTCCTGCTGCTCTCCAGCTGGCTTTGGAAATGACATTGGACTTTGTCCAAGTTGATGAAAAGTAAATCTAGACAAATAAAGCTGTCTTCTCACTACTGTGAGCTAAGCCCCAGAGCCAAGAATAAGGCCTATTGCTGTTTAGCTTCAACTTCACAGCCTCTAGAATGGTTTAAGGCAAAACTCTGACATTTATGAAGTCTTTATATTTTTTTGAAGACTATAGAAACAGTAAAAGATAAAAGTAGTGCTTCTGAAGCCATAATTTTTGCTGAATCTCCAGGGCTTGTTTCTCTCTCTTGGATAGTGTATGACTTTTCTCAGAGCTGGTGTTTTTCATGTAGAAGAAAGGGAAATTTTGAAGTGTGCTTTATGCTGAAATATATAATACAACAAAGTGCCCTTTAGGTTGAGAATAAAAGCTCCAGAGACTGTGATCCTAACATATATATCTATTCCTTTACCTATTTCTTCTCTGAGAATGTTTTAAACTAAACTGCAGATATTGTTGTGCTTAAAAATTGAGACATTAGGAAATATTCCTGAAAGGTGGACAAAGAATTGTTGCAAATTCATTGCTAGTTATTATTAGGCACCAGAGTTTTCTATTCAGGAGGGTGGCATGAGTTCTGTTTGAATTTTTGTACTAAGGATGCCATATAATAGAATACAAAATAAGTCAAATTGAGCAAATTTCTCTCCTTTATATATGTGATTGTTTAAAAAGGTAGTGATTAAAAATAGTTATTTAAGTGTGTGGTAGGAATCACATTCTTGCAGACTGTTGATACAATTTTTTAGTGTGGTGAGTCTTCTCAAATTAAAAGTAAAATGTTAAAATATTGAAGAAGTATTGAAAAACCTCACACAAAAATGTCTTCTCTTGTTACTATGAGTCAGAAGATGTGGCAAATTTTATGCAAGCCTGTACTTAGGATTTTAGCTTGATGATGTAAAAAGTTTAGGGAGTTCAAGTGGGGAAAAAACATGATGGATAGAGAATTAAAAAATTATGGAAATCTCTAGTATTTTCTTATAATCCATTATATGAAGTCTAAATAGTCTGGAAAATTAGCTGTTTGTACATAGCTGACTTGAATCCAAACTCTGAATTTTGGGATAAGCCTTAAGAAAGAATTTGATTTGGGAACCTGTGTTCTGTAAGTGAGAGCTGGGAAGCATTTCTGGGTACCTAACAGACACTGATGAATTCAGTTGCAAATGTCTTTCCAGGAGGAAGGCTGATTTGACATGATGAATCCCAAAATCTACTAACTTGGACTTCTCTTTGTGATTTAAAATTTTTTTTTGTTCTCACAGCTGCCAATAACATACCTCACTTGTAAACAACATTTTGTCTGCTTGTTTCTATAAAAGAAAAAGAATACATTGAGTGCTTTCAGAAGTTGTCTGTCAGTTTATTCAAACCTATTCCTGCTGAAAATGGAGAAAAATTGCACATTACAGAAGTTCTGTTTCACACATAAAAACTCTTTCAAGAATTTTGGGGTTAGGATTGCCTGTTTCTAGCTGCTTTTATTCTCTTGCCCTTTTTAAATATGATACCCATTTTTAAAACAGATTTGGTATTGTCTTAAAAAACCCAACAAACACACCATACTTTAATTTCAAAAAGGTTTTCAAATCAAATCTATTTTCCAGTATGATACAGAGGAAGTGAAGAAACAACAGAGGACTTCAATTTGCCTCTGAACAGCAGTTTATGATTTGGAAAAAAACACTCGTTAATTCAGGAAGATGGAATGAAACATTAAAACTTAGGTATATTGGTGTAAGAAATACTATAAATGCCTAGAAAAGTAAATTTTTTTGCCATGTTATTTCTCTATAAACTTTAATCAGTCATTTTCAAATTCAGGAGACAATTCAGTAACTGCATTATCCAGTACAGTAACTTGGAAAGCTTCATTCCACTTTATAGATTCAGTATATTGTTCAAAATGGAATTCTGGAAGTCATTCAGCCTTAAATAATAAAAAAGAAATAATTCTTTTCAGACTTTAAGTTGATCATCTAAAAAATCCATCCAACATTTTATGCTGAGTTTTATTTTCCATTTCTTGTGGCCTGTGAAGGGTGTCTGTATTGACTTCAAATGAACTTGCTTACCTGCCGTTTGCAGCCACACTTCGACAGTTGTAGTTACTAAAGTGTAGCCTGAAGTATTGCTTTTGGAAATGTGCACAGATGAGTTAATGAAGTTTGGAAAAGCCACTAAGGAATAAACCACATGTATTTACCCATGCACACTCCCTGCCTGTATTTATGTTTGCACATGTATGTGGGATTTTGCACACAGGTGCCCAAATAAATATTTTGTGTTCATGCACATATTTCTTTACCTACCTGCATATCTATACACACATATATTTCTGCACACATATGTATGTTAATGTGAATGCATGTAAATTTGTATGCCCACACCTGAAGAGAAACCAGGAAGGAGGAGTAAAGACACTTATTGGGTAATCTGACAGGCAAACAAGGAATTTCAACAAACAGGGATCGATAGAAGCAAAAGATTAAAATTAGATGGTAAATATTAGACGTAAAAGTGACACTGAGAACTATGGAACTTCTACACTATGAACTACCAGGAAAGAGAATCAGGGCAACATAGTCACCTTAGAAGCATTTTAAAAAGCTATGATAGTACACGGTTATCTGCCAAAAAAAGTGATGATTCAAGAAGCAGAATAAAATACAATGAAGGCTTAGTCACCTGTCAGTGCAGCAGTCCAATTAGCTGGCATGGATGAAAAAGCCAGGACCAAATTCTTTACACCAAGGGGTAAATCTAGGACCCTGGGAAGCAGGAGGCTGGAACATTAGACTTTTAAGGTCAAGCCCCTGCACCATAGCTGCAATCGGATATCTGCCCCCCAGGTAAACCCTATATCTGGCCAAGTTACCCATGCCCCTGGTCTTTGGATGCTGCAGCTCTTGGACCGTGTGCTATCTGGAAGGAGTTCTTTCTGGAAGGCTCCAGGCCATATGGCTTTGGGAGCTACCTAGAAAGCACATGGTCACTCTCGTGGATTAAAGAACATCTCTAAGTCTCATCCATCATACCCAGCTGTTTACTCTGATATAACATGTTCTGGATGAATAGAAATACAGAAAATGTTGTACTTAGCAGTCTTATGCAGAAAAGACCTCAGCAAGATTTAGTCATATCCTGCAGCTGAGGATTTATCAGGATCAACAAAAGATGCCTAGAATTATATGCCTGACAGACAATACAACAGCTAATAGGATCTGTAGTCTTACACTGTTCCATTGATAAATATGAGAGCTGGATTGGGGTGAGAGGGAAGGAATTAACAGCTTTCATTAGTCAAATTGTACATAAGCTAAGAAATAGACACCTAGAAAATGTTGGAAAAATAATCCAGAATTTTGGTTAGGTTATTATTAGTACACTGAAATTGACGTTCAGGTATGGAATCTGCAGAGAAATTTGAAATTGTGAAACAAATGTTTTATGTCTTATTATACCAGAGGGAGAATTCATGAAAAAGTAAATGGGTGATCTCTTTGAGGTAAGGAAAAATAGGAAGGATTAAGAGAAAAGGAAAGCCAAGGAGAGAAATGAGATAGGAAAACAATTAAACTATGGGAGCAGAGGGAATATAAAATAAGTGGACTATGAAAATGTCAAATAAGTGATTCAATCAGCATTTTCTAGTGGTATATGAGTAACACTGGTCTCATTCTGCAGGGAAATACTGAGGTAAAATAAAGCTTGAGGACCTGATGGATTTTGTGTAGCATGTAAATTGTGAAGTGAAAAACTGGTATTAGATCTTATGTCTCCCTGTGCTGCAATCTGTCTAAACAGTGGTACCAGGTGAATAACATGAAATACAGCAAGAATAAAAATGTGTAAAAAAGTACTTTTAAAGTCAAGATACACAGAAGGGCTATAAGAGATTGACACATGAAAGAGAAACATGAAATATGAAAGTAAGAAAAAGTATAATTGCAGCAGCATCAACAGAAACTTTTTTGATGATGTTTTTGTCATCAAACACTAAAGTATTAGGTTTCATAGTCTATAGTAAAGATATAATCTTACAGTTTAATAGTTTCCCATAAATTATTTCAATGTATATGTCATGGGAAAAGGGGCAGGAAATGAAAAAATATATTCTTGGACCTATATGTCTGAGACAGTGACCCAACTGGAAGTCTTATAGATGTGAGCTTGGGGAAGGGTGGAAAAGGTGGGTGAAGGCATCAATATTGTGAAGGTAGATAGGCTGTTAAGTGTGGGTAGAGGTAGAAGGTAGAAGCCCTTGCTTGGTAGAGTTATGGCAGGTGAGAAAAAATGGGCAAAGGCTAACAATAGAAAACTCAGTGTAATAACAAATAGTGAAAACTGGAATTAGGATGTTTAACAAAAAGAAATAAGTAATAAAAAAATTCAGAGACAGGGAGTGATATATGATACACCTTATAAATGCTTACAGAGTACTGAAGAGCTGCTTGGATGGGGCCATAAAAAGAAGAAAAAAGAAATAAAAAAAAAAAGAAAGGAGGGTGAAAAAAGCCTGTTTGCAGTACTGAAAAGTTTTTCCACTGTTTTTCTGTGATTTAGTTTTACTTTACTAGAAAATTTTGAGGGATTTTTTTTCAGATTAATTTCTGTGTGTTTACATATGTGTTGTCGATCTCTGAAGGTAGTGTCCCTTGGTATGAAAAGAAATTCCAAAATTCCCATGATTATTGACTTGTGGTAGAGCCAGAGTCAATCTCTGTAGAAAGACAACAAACTCAGTTTTCAAGTGTAGTGTTATATGGTTGAAAAGCTATTTCTGTAGAGAGAAAGAACATAGATGTAGCTTTTATGTTCATCTAGTGACTTTGTCTTTATTTACTTTCAAGCAAAAAACAGCCATGTGTTTGTATATGTTTAAGTAACTTTACAAAATAGTTTAAAAGTTTACGAGGCTGGATATACCTGTTGCTGAGGACCACATGTAGTATTAATAGGTGGAAAGTAATTGGTTTGTATATATTTTGTCTACAGAGTGGGTTTTTGAAAGTGTCTAAAGAGTGGTTTTCTAAAAGTATGTGTATCAAACATCTTTGCTTTTTTTGAGGAGATTACAGGACTATTTGAAATGTCCTATACTTGGAAATAAGCGCAATTTTTACTGTAATAGAATAAAAGCAAAATTCAGCTTTGAATCTCACTGAAACAATGGATATTTTTCTCCCTTTTAATTTTGTGTTGGCCACACAAACTGTTGACAAATAATTACAGAATAGTGTTCTCACTACTTATAGAAAGGAGTTGACTTTTTAATTACTCTTCTGTTAATAAACTGAACACAGAGGAGAGATTAAATTAATCCAATTGATTAAAAGTGTAGTAAATGTAGCCTTTTAGATATCCGCTATTTAGGCTCTTTCTGTTGGTTGCCTTGATAATCTTGCTTCTCTTCAATATCAGAGGATTTAAGTGGCACTTGACAAGAAAAAGTACTGTAAACAAAGTAGCTAAAAACCAGTGAGATCATCAAGGGATTGTTTGAGGATGAAATGCATTGAAGAGGATCAGAGAGTTGTAAGGACAATAAGGTTACCTGAGGTGACTGCTAACATGGTATCTCCAGAGGTTTTCTATTATTACTGTCATTTATTCTTGTGGTCTTCTAAAACCCATCCTTAAATAAACTGTATTTAGTGTGCAGTCTAATGAACCATGTTGATGCTTGGGTTTTTTAATAATTTTATAATATTTTTTTATCTAGCTATCTAGCTATCTAGCTATCATCTATCTATCTCAGTATCAAGGTATGAACTGCCAGTTTGGCATGAGGAGCCAATATTACCTCATATAAATGAGGTTGTTCGTTGACTAACAAGCTACTAGTCTTGCCTATGTCTGCTCAGTTAGAGACTTACATATTTCAAAGGCACCTACACCTACCCAGGGTGGATTATTACTGCAGCAAACAGCCTCTCATTACCAAGAAAGTTACAAGTCAGTACTGCTTAAGAGAGGCGGCCAAAGCAGATTTTGAGTTGAGTAGTGTTTCCAGTGAATATGTAGAGGAAATCAATTCTAGACATGTTCCAGACTTTCAGAAATTTGAGAAGACAGTCCCTGATCAAAAAGGCTAAAAAATTAGCCTGTCAACGGGTTCAATTTTTTCTGCCAGCTGAATGAATTACAAAGAATATTCTTTATCAAAAAAAAAAAAAAAAAATTACCAGGTATTAAAAAATATTGTTTCTATGTGCCTTCAAATATAATGAAGGATTTTGTTAGAATACGGTAATGGTCTTTATCTTCAGAATTATGCTTGAGTGACTTCTTCTTATGGTGCCTCTACATCAGAGTATTAGCTGAGACAAGGGGTGCAGAGATGCAAGGAATCTTTTAGTCATTTTTACTGTTTTTTCCTCTTTACTTTTTACATGAGACTAGGGCAGTCTCAGAGCACACAAATTAGATTTATTTTCAGATGGTTGTCAGATGTGTTCCAGAACAGCACCTAGTGCAGCTGAAATTATTAAAGGATATTACTTCCCAACTTCCCAAACTGGCTTAGAAACCTTAAAGAAAAATTGCTGGAGATGTGTATAATTTGAATATTGGGGTATACTTAACTACTGTTTAAATCTATGAACTGACAACTTTGTGAAGAGGCATCTCCATTAGTTGTGGTGTGCTGGAATGTGCCCTGGCACACAGCAGATAAATGTGGAATTCAGGTGTTTTCACAGTGTAATTGGGAGGATCATTCCCATCACTGTGATAGCAGGCTGATCTTGTTGGTCTGTTGCTGCAGCTGAGGAAAATGCTGCATTCACAGGAGCTCTCCACCCTCCACTGCTCTGCATATCAATCTTCCTACTTGCTTATGCCTGGAGCTGGGATTTAGTTTCACTTAGGACTTGCACCATTTCAGAGTGACTCCTAGGGAAGTATTCCTATATTTACTTTCATGAAAAAACTAACAGGACTGAAAATAATGTTCAGTCATCTCCACTAGAAATGAGTGACTTGTGATGAGCACATTTTCCCTTTAATCTTTGAATGAACTGTTGGAGCCTTGAATGAGATACACTGGATTTTGATTTACATATGGAAAAAGCTGGCAACTGAATTTTTACCTACGTGGTGTTCTATTTCTACTAACCCTAAAAGGAGACTTTGTGTAAAGAATACCCTTGATTTAAAATGCTATTTTTTGACTATCTTGCTAATAAAGGATGATGAGGAATATGAAGTTAGTTGTGTTCATAAACTTCTCAACCCTGAATGTTTTACCAGCCTATTTGCAAGTTTTCTTTAGACACTGCAAGTTGATCCTCCCGCTTAATTTCTTATGCTGAAAGCAATTTATCTGTAGCTCTTTGTCCTCTAGGGACAAGCTGTTGTTTTGAGGTAAAATAAAATTTATGCAAATGATTCATCTGTATTGAAATCTGATGATTTAAATCTTCAGGTTTTCTAATTCACTTCTTGTGCTTATTAAGAGCAAAATTACTGGTTATCTAAGCATCCTTTTGAGAAGATGTGATCGTTTGCTTGTAAAAAAGTAATGAGTAAGAAGATGATTTTTTAATATTGCCTATTTCTAAAATACAGTGTAAGTGCTTCTCCTACCTCTCTAGAATGGACAATCAGGCAGTCCTGGGATGTGTAGTTGTGTATCTTGATAAGCTTCTTGCATTCCTTCTGCATGTGATAAGGTTTTTATCCATACCATGGGCAGATTTGTACATCAATTGATATGGATTTGTCCTGCTTTTTTTCCAGTGCAGGAATAATTTCGTAAAACTTTCTTGGGAAAACAATACTTGTCTATTCTTTATAACTAGAAGGCATTGGTAGAAAGAGAACTCAGAGTGAGCTCAAGGAGCCAGGGGGAATGGGTACAAACCAAAAGTATAGCCATGTCATTGCTGGTGAAAGCAAAATACTGAGGCCATCTGAAACTCAAGACTTCCATGTGTAACTGGAGCTCAGTGAACCTTCCATAGATGCCCAAGGGCTCTGCGCCTCTCTCCAAAGTTATCTATAATTTTATTGAAGCAGCTCCCCACATTTTGAAGTGCATTGCCAGAGGTCCAACTCTAAGACTGCACTAACTGCCCAAGGTATTCCTCATAGTCAATAGAGATGAAAAAGTACATTAATCACGTAAGACAGATTTATCCTTGGTTAAAAGTCTAAACCAAAAAAGAAAAATTATGGCTGTAAAAGACTGGGGTGAGCAACTGAAGCTTTGATGATTGATTCTTAGGTGTTTAGGGCAGAGTCTTCAAGGGATAGTTTTAGATACTGAATTTTCCTTTTATTTAGTGTGTAATAACAATTTTGGTTTGCTAAACAGTCTATATTCTTTTACAATTCTCCTATGAATTCTGTACACAGAGGCACAACCTAATAAATGGATAACTTTTAAAAAATATTACATGGAAAACATGCTTCTTTTTAAAATCTGTAATATTTAAGCTTAATAGGCTACAGAAAAAAAGACATTTTCAGATGGATTTGAGTATAGAATAGAGAATCTAGAGAACAGCAAAGGAGATTGATCAATAAAAACTAAACACTGGAGATGCTTTTACTTTTCCAAAGAAGAGGGGACAAAGGCTAGAAATCCATGTCAGCACAGCCATAGTGGGTTGGCAGGGCTTCTTGAAGCACCGTTCCTTAAAATAGATATATATTTTGCCTTGAAGCAAAATGGAGTCTAATATAATAGCAATATGTTATTAATTTCTATTCAGCAAAAATTAACCCAAGCAGTACCAGCACTTTGTGACTTCTGAACAACTTTTAATATTTGCTTCGGCACAGAAAAAAGAATTGATTGTGCTGGAGGATCATCTTCTACTTAACTAAATGTAGACTAGCATGAAATAATGATAGTGCTTAAAACACTAGCCTTTCTTCCTGCTCTTACTTACAGGGTATCACTAGCTTTTGCTTACAAGCTCTTCTAAAGTCAGTTTGGTCTGGTTTGTTTAATGGAACTGGGGAAATACTGTAATGATGTGCTATCCACCTGCCTTCCACTTAAACAATTGTTCCTGCTGCTTGTAAATGCTTTGCGAGCCCATGAGATAATAAAACCAACATAAAAATAAATGGTAACTACCCACACTGCTACCATTTCTCCTCCTTCATAGGTAAAAAGATCTTCAGCATGTGAAGAAAACTAAAAAGTAAAAGAAAAGTAGCTGTACTGACAGTAAGTTTGAAAATTAATAACAACTACTTCATGGACTTGAAATTTGTATGCCTGTACAGGGAGTGCCAAGAGTAGACACAGATGTTTCTTTAGAGGTACATAATGTGGAAGTGATGAAGAGGAGCTGCCACATTATTTCATGCAGATGGAATCTAGGAAATAAGTGCTTGTGCTTAATAATTGGGCTTTATGTATACCCACTTGTGTAGGGGGAAAAAAAAAGCCATCTTCTTTCTGCCTGGAAATGTTTCCATGTTTGACTTCTAGAGATCTGTGTTAGTGAGATAAATCACGTCAGGCTTTGTGAAGCCTGGAGCTTTACAAGGTTTTCCACAGGGCTTGAACTTCCCCCTCCCCAGCTGATTTCTACAACGCTCACCAGTTTTGTGATTTAGAACAATTTCATGAACTAAATTTCAAATTTCAAATCAGAGCATGTGCTCTGATTTTGACAAAATGAGCTCCTTAGCTTCTAGGTTAAATTTGTAGTTAAGCAAACATCTTCAAGGTATTCTTTCAAACACAGGCTGTAATTGTGAATCTCTTTGACTGGTCCCTACACTATTTTCAAGGTATACTTTTGGGATACTTTGAAGAGAGGAAAAACATTCTTCGATTGAAGCACAGAACTGGGATATCTGATTTATTATCTGTTCTGTCCTAGCATTCCTGCATGATCTTGAGCAGGGTGCTTGGAATATACTTCTGTCTGAATAATACTTATATTTAAAACTAGCATCTTGTTCAAGAGAATGAAGGCATTTGGATATTCAAAGTGCTATGTGCTGACTCTATGATCATACACTCAAAAAGAACCCAAATCAAAACCAATCATCTCCCTTTCCCAACCAAAAAAGAAGCAACCACTGCTTTTTTAATGATTATTTCTGTTTACCCTGAAGAGCTATTTTGCAGGAAAAGAAGCTGGCGTTCTGTCTTGTACATCAAGTAAATGGGATCCACAGGGCTCCCCTGCCTTCTGTTGTACATCCAGCCTCATCGCCAAAGGCTATCACACTATTTTTTCAATTATCTGTGCACAGAAAACATCTCCCTTTATTACCAGTATTCTTTGACTTCTTTCTGGCCTTTAATATTGGTTCTAATGGCTTGCTTCTAATGAGTAAGAGGTGGGCCCAATTAAAAATATTCCCAACTTGCACAACAAAGGAAGACTTAATCAAGAAAACAATGTTGTACACAAATTCTAAATTAACTTTACTCAGCACCTGCAAAACACAGCTTTTTAAACCCACATATTGTGGATGTCTGAAAACATAATATTCTGGTTTCATAAAATATCAAAATAATGATCTGTTAGCAAAACCTTATTCTTTTTGTTTGTTTGTTTGATTGATTGATTTAGGTTTTTTTATTATTTCTAATTTCCACCCCAGTAAGATCAGAGAAGAAGCAAACCACAGATCATAAATAACTTACCTGCAATAGATGCCCAGAGCCTGGAGAGGGATCACGGGTCAGCAAGAAAGTGCCTGAAGTGTGGCATAAAAGAATTTCAGCCACTCCAGATAGTAAGTTGGCTTCAATGGGGGCCCAACTTAAATATGACTATACAAGATATATTCCATGGGGAATGAGCAAGACGAGTTAGTTAAGAGATGTGTAAATGCCTGCAGGGCTAGAATGTTATTGGCATAATGGAGAAACGATGAGATGGTACCTTATGACTGGAGTGTTGGAGTGGACACACACACACAGTACACACTGTTTAGGAAAGGCAGGCAGGGAAGATGAGGAGGAGTGTTTCCCTCTGTGTCAATGAGCAGCTTGACTTTGAAATTGGTGAGAAGACAACGGAGAATTTACAGGTCAGTACTAAAGGCAGGGCAGGGACAGATAATATTACAGTGAGGGTCTGCTACAGACTGTCCAACCAGGACAACTGAGTGAATAATCTTCTCTATACAGAGAAAAGAGCAAACTTCAGGTACTGAGGAGTAAAATCAATGACTGATGAAGAAAATAGGAAGAGTGCCCTTAAAGGTCAAGCTTTTGTGAATGAAAGTTTTAGATCAGACTATAGACCTGTGTGCACAGAAAAATAGGATTCCAGAAAACTAATATATTACGATTTGATACAATAAGAAAAATTTTTGGTTTTTTGATGTTTTCTTACAAACATTTGGAGATCATGATATTGAATTCAGATCCAAGAAGTGAAATATAAAAAATGAATGCAGCACAAGATGTACTTTTCCTAGTCTCAAAAGTACACTTTCAAACTTTTCCTGCCATCTGCTTGCAGAAATACTTTTTCCTCATCTTACTTATGTTGGTCCCTCTTGCCCTCTGTCCCTCTCAAACACACATATAGACAGTGGGTCTTGCATTACTTGGCAGGCCTGGCATTGGTTCTTCCTTTCATCTACAGAACTAAATGAAATTAAGAAACAGCATTGGTTATAACACATAAGAGGAAAAATGATTTCTTACTTTGGATAAAGCAGTAAAGAATACAAGAATAGCCAAAAATAACTCAGAAAGGTTTCAATGACAGTGGCTATTAAAGAAACAATGCCATCAGGTGTTTTCCTAGAGGTATGATACAATTCAGAGATAATATACTGCAGGTAGGATGTTTAAAGGAGTTCAGAATTTTTGAGAGGATTATTATCTCTAAACTTTCTCAGTAATTCCAGAAACTGCTTTTGAATAACTTGATCTGATTGCCCAGTAGTTTAGCTTGACTAAATTAAAAAATATTTTTGCTATGTTACCTGTTAAATAAAGTTTTTTATTTCTGACAGTTAATCAAGTATATAATCTAAAGCAGTGAAAATTGTTTGAAGTCATTACATCTAATGAGTAGTATCTTCAAATAAGAACAAAAAATACTTTATAGTAAACAGAAGACTTTGGAGCATAACAGTCTTCTCTGATGTAGGCAATTCCATCTTAGATGATTTCTGTCTGTTTATTTCTGCACAAAAATGTGAGCACAGATAAATGTTTAAACAAATGTTGTTTTAAGCACTGGAACTTCTGTGAACCTACAAAACTGAATGAGGAGCTATAAGTGCTATAGTCCTTTCTGCTATTTACACTAGTCAACTGGAAGGCATAAACAAATACCAAAAGACAGCCAGGGTCAGTGTGGTGAAACATGGCTAGGATAAATCATTTCAGAGGAATGGTATTCTACAGGAATGCACAGATTAGGTCAGGCTAAAAAGAAACAGGAAACTTCTGTCAGCCATTTCCAAACAAGTAATATGGGCCTTAATCTTAAAACACACAGTGCTGTTTTCCCCCCGTATCACTGAAAAACAAGATTAGTAATATATATATGTGCATATCCTTTGTATATTAACAAGAGAAGGTATTTAAATGTTTCAAGACTTTTTTTTTTTTCAGCATGCTTAATGCTTCTGCTTCTTATCCAGATGGACACTATACATCTTATTCTTTTTTATATGATGTGAAAAATAGAATCAGATCACCAAACAGAACAACTAAATAAATTGGAAAATATCTAGCAGCGTCAGAATTTTCTACCTGTGTTCACTTACATAACCTTCTGATCCTTGTGGTGAAATGAGGTAGATCTTTTTTTGGGTGGGGAGCAGTAGCTCTGTTCATGTAAGAGCTGATTTTCTACCTAGCTGATAACTACCTAAGGAAAATATTGCCCAGCTGGGAGTATTTAAACTTATTGTGGTATTTAAACAAAACAATTCACCACATTTCAAGTTCCTGAGGTACCAATTATAATACACACAAGAATGGAACTTTGGCATTGGAATTATATCCCATATATCCCATACTGAAAGATATTCATGGCACTGTGAGCTGACTGTCCTAAAATGCAATATATAATTTGTCTCCTTAGAGTTTCTACATCAGCAAATCTTGGAAGTTTTTATCTACTAGGATCCTTACAACCCAAGCCATTCTATGATTCTATAATCTATAGCTTCCTTTCTTAAAACACTACTCTGTATCACTACCCTAGGCCACAATTAAATTGAACCCATTAAACCATTTAGTAAAGAAATATTATCCACAGTCAATTATTATTGTCTTTTCTCATTACTGTGGTGCAGTTCAAGTAAGAAAAACAATGCAAATTTTTTTGAAATAACTATTTAGCCTTTTACTGATTAGTTTAGAAAGGGGTTATTTTTTACACAGAATTAGATGTAAAAGCACATTGAATATTTTGTATATTTTGTTCTAATTGTAGGAACATGTTACTACAAATTCTGGATTGGTGAATATTCAGGGACTTGTTCTTGAGTAACTATTTCACAGATTCAGCTAGGAGGTCTTATATGAACAAAATTGTCTAGTGGAAAAAGAAGGAGAATGTCAAATGGAAGTCTGAATAGTTTTCTGACACCAAAGCACAGGTGGGTGTCTATGTCTGAATTAATACAAAATGATTGTGATGTTTTAACTACTTTGTATGTTTTCAGTATGCATTAGCTTTGAAGTGTAATTCTGTAAACCATGCACAATGTGCTTGTTCAGTAGTTTTGTGTAGTCTACTTTTCTCAGATGGAGTTGTTCATACATATTAAGGTAAATTAATTAAAAGTCTTTGCAAGATTAGGGTCACATGAATTACAGTAGAAATTTCAGTAAGTCAGTTTCTGAGAACATTTTTGGTTAGTATTTCAGAGCCACCACATAGCCAGTTAGTTTAAACAGATTTGGTTTTCATGTGTTTTAAAGCAAACATAAGATAGAGACATAAATTTTTTTATACACAGCACTGTAATTTTGTAAGTGTGACTCATCCTTTTGAATTTAATGAGACTCTGCATTGGTAAAGTTATTAAT
This sequence comes from Certhia americana, assembly GCA_018697195.1. Classification (NCBI taxonomy): domain Eukaryota; kingdom Metazoa; phylum Chordata; class Aves; order Passeriformes; family Certhiidae; genus Certhia; species Certhia americana. The sequence continues at coordinate 112,138,629 of CM031858.1, forward strand.
GTTATGGGAGTTTTTTCTGTTGTGTTGGAGTCTATAGAGTACAATGCTTATGTAAAGTACTAATGTGGCCACATATTAAGTACTTTTAGACTGTTACCTAAAAATGCAGAGGATAACTCAACTTTGTTGTTGGAAATTAGCTAGTCACCTTGTGGCACTGTCTCTTTCAAGCATCAGCGCCCTTATAGATGTTGTTTTTCCTGAATAATAGAGGAGGATTGATTTATCTAGAGTCATGCAACAGTTTTAGCACACCAGATGCAGATACAAAATTAGGTGTATTAATGGTGCTTGTCTTTTTGTACTGTTGTCATATATATCCAGTCTTCTTACCAAAAGCAGTGAACAAGTTCTATAGAAGTGTTTAGCCTTTAGGCAGAACCTAGCTACTCAGACCTAATTACAATTCTCTTCCTTTGATATGGCATTCCTGATTCATCATATGAGGCAGAAGGTATTGTGTTAATCAGTGTTAGTCATTCAGGGTCTTCCTTTCTTCTTTTTTAATCGTGTCAAAGAAACTAGTCAAAAAATTAGTCATGTGTATGACTAAGATTTCTATCTACTACCTAAACTAACAAAAAAGCCTGGCATACATTTTTTGGGTTTTTTTTTTTTTGGGTTTGGTTTTTTTTTTTTTTTTTTTTTTGGTAGTATATATATAGAAAGGTTCAAATTTAGTAACCTAATTTTCTGTCATTAAGTTTTTGTTTTAGCATGGTTTAAAAAATAGTACCAATCCTTCTGCACAGTAATGGAACTGTGCTCTCTCGCACTTTGAAAAGGAAATTTACTATTCCTTATTAGCAATGTCTTTTGAAAGAGAATGACATAATTGTTGTTAATATTAATTTTTTTTGGTATCTTCTTTTAAGCACTGGAAACTTATAGAGATTCTCACAGGCAGATTTTTTATATCTACAAAAAGAAAAGGCATCTTGGCAGAGCATAACACTCCTGATAGGAAACCAGTCCCTTCAATGAGATGGTTGTTTTCTGTTTAGTTGCAGGAGCCTCCATTTCAAGTATTCCTGGGGCAGTGTGTTCACCTGGATGAGATTAAAGCTACTTGTGATGCTATTTAACTCATTTCTTATAATTCAGTTGGCCTTCAGTCCTCCATGACCACTCCAGCAACTCATGTTTATGTTGAATGTTTTAAATGATACACATAACATCTACATTAATTATGTACAAAAGACTGTCATATATGACCAATTCTGTCAAATGCACAAAAAAAACCATTTCTGCTGTCTGTTTACAACTACCTGTATATTTTGGTCAGTGTTGCATTAGGAACTGCCTGAAGGAGTCAAGGAGCCTGCCAGATTCTTTATCCAAGGTAGCTGCATTTTTAATAAATGCATATTAATAAATTATGCATGAATAGCATATGTATTGAAGCATACAGATGGTGGCTATCAAAGAGTCTAGGCACAGCAGGGCCTGCTTAGGAAAATTCCAGAGCTGTCTATAATTCACACCTGGAGAGCTCCTGTAAGAGAATTTTTGTTGTGAAGCTGGTTAAAGGCTTAGTCATTGACTTTGTCTCATGTGCTGTCTCCTCAATGCTGAGAGTATTGGGAAGCTCTTGCACCACCCAGGAATTCATTGACAGAGGGTGCTGTGTGTGCATGCAGCCAAAGCACTGATATCTCGCAAGTGCACAGTTGGAATTATTGGATGGACTTGAATTTTATGCTTATATTCCAGTTGTAACTCTGATTTTGCGACTTTTACGAGAAAACAAATTGAGTCCTGTTGGAATTCTTTAAGACTGATGCATATATTCATATCTGAATTGATTTTGCCTAAGGTCTTTTACCTGAATATTTTTAAAAAGTAAGAAACAGCTTTGTGGTTTGGCTTGGTTTTTTGTCTATTTCTTTGTTCTTCTAACAATGATAGTACAAGTATAGCTAAATCAAGTGTGTAAAAATATTGTTTGTTTAATGAGGTCAACAGTGTTTTCTCTTTTGTGGTACAGAAATAAGCAGTCACAGACTGATGGAAAAGGTAAATGAAAAAGCAACAAGGCGAGTCATTGAACTTCTCAAGAAACCAGTTTCCACTATTCAGTAGTAGAAATTGAAGATGCATTTTACTTTGCAAAATGTAAATAAGACTCAGAACTGTAAAACAGACAGGGTTACTAAACTGCAATGATTAGTAATTTTGTATAAACTCTTCCAAACATATGTTTTTTGTTGGCTTACTTTTATTAATGTGCAGGAAGTTTTGCAGTTGATCATAACAAGGTGGGTACTTGGTATTTTAGGAATTTGTCTGTTGTAATTGTATGAAGTTTATTACCTCTGACTCAACATATGTATGATTATTTAGGAAAGATATTTTATTGACTATATTCTAAGAACTTATCCATTAGATTATAAATAGGATAGAAGTAGTCTAGACTAGACTAGACTAGAATTATCATTTGCAAGGGACCCACAATGATCATTACTCCTATGCATCTCTACACAAAAGCCTATATACTATTTAAAAGGGAAACTCATATAATCTCTATTTGTGACAGAGTTACAAAAAGAGAGAGTGCTGAAGGGCAGAAATTATGTGCCTTATGAATTTTTCAGATTTTTAGAATCTACAGTTATTTATTCCAAATGGCAGCTGAGCATGAAAAACATTTCATGTGATTTCACTGCATGCCTTGTTTGAATGTTTAAGATTGTTGTTTAAATATCATATTCAAGTATCTACTTCTGGACAAAATACCCAGATAGACACTGCCTTATTCAAAGCAGTACCTAATATATTCTCTTAAATTTGGCCCTATACATTGCTGTCATCAGGGTTAATGAATTATAAGATTAAATTGTTTAAGTAGCACCTGCAAATAACTGTTCAGTAACTCAGTTCTCATGGAAACCAAAATGAAAGATATAGGGTGCCTTGAATAAAAATATCTTTAAATATGAAAATAATTTACTTGGCTTGAATCAGTATAACTGCATTCTTTCATGTTTGCATTTCTCTTAAAGGTAAGAGTCCAAAAACTATTATCACACTACTTGTAAATTTAACGTGTTTACTGTGGTGCACTATATCATATTGCATTCTGTATTTCATATGAAAAGAAATGATGTATAGTAATATACAGGAATACATGTGGTTGTTAATGAAAATATAAACTGTACCTACTGTTACACAAAGGAATAATCAGTAAATAGACAGTAGAAGAGGAACAAGGCGGAATATCATAGCAAAAGATATAAATAGTAGAAATCCTTGTTTATTGCTGTCTAAACATACCCCCAAATATGTTACTAAACCACTGAGCATGTGTCTGACTCATTTTTCTTATACAACATAAGATCATCTATAGAACTTCCAGTAAGAAGTCACAAGAACTTCTGAATTCCCTACTGTGAGTCTACAACCAATTTTTTAATTTTTTTTTTTTTTTTAATGTTTGAATGTTTCCAATTTCTCTGCAGCTATTGTAAGGTACTCAGTGTTCTGGTTATTCATGACTGAAAGGTCATTAAATTACAATGTCCCAGTTGAAAATACTGCAATTTACATGACATTTATCAAGGAGATTATGTGAATCTACTTTTGTTCTGAGAGTTTAAAAGGTGAGACTTCTTGCTCTTTCCAATAGAGTAAGATTAAATAAATGAAATTCAATTCCACAGTACTTTTTTTTTATTATTTGAAAGAAAATGTTTTCTTAGGCAATTGTGAAGACATTAGTGCTAATAGAATTTTTCTAAATAATTCTCAGCATGTAAGTAAAACCCCTAAAGTCAATCTAACATTACCATTAGTTTTTGTTAATACTGTATATTTTGTCTAACTGGTATCTTTTATCAAATGTACATGTCAGATCATTGTTAAAAGTCCTATTGATCCAAAGAAGCTCTATGCTATAAATAAATCCATTTGCTGCAGAGTGTGAAGCAAAGGTTGCTTTGGTTTACACGAAAGGTTGCTATGTATATTCAGCATATGGTCTTTTTGGTACCTTAATCCCATCAGAGGCATCTCTCTAAATATTTTAATCACTGGATTGTAACATATATAGATTAGAAATCAATCTCTCAGTGGCATATGATGGGATAATTCAGAACATATAATGATGTTAATGATGTTAGGCTTTGTGGAAGATACTATCGCCCATTTTAACAAAGAGGTGCTATGGAAAAAAAAAGGAATTGCTTATTATATCCATGTCCTTTGAGGACAGTGGTGATTAAAGTACAGATTGAGAGACAGAACCTTAGATGACTGCCCATGGATTACCCACATGAAAGTATGGCTGCTTAGGAAAGTTAGGATCATTATGGTGCAAATTCAAGCTGTGTCCCTTGAAACAGAAACAGGTATTTGAAGGGCTCATGTTTGCTGGAGTTTTTAGCAGGCTCTTAAAGCAAATCTGAAGATAATCTCCATGAATTCACCTTCTCCCACTGTTGGGGGTTAGGTTGCTTTCTTATAGAATTTTTTCCCAGAAGTTGCTAAGAAGCTGATTGCTGGGTTCTTTTGGGTGCTCATGGGTGCTTAGGAACAGACAAAGGAAAGCAGCTAAGGGACAGATAGGGTGGCACTGACTTCACTTCTCTCTGGGCAGTTTTCTGCTCTCGGAAAAAAAAAAAACCCAAAACAAAACTGCCAGGACTGTTCATCTTGGCACGGAAGAGAGCTCTCACGAGCCCTCACCTGGAGTTCGGCTTGGAGTGACCCACCACCATCTCTTCGTGTGTCCCCCGGGATTTGGGAACCTGTTCTCTCCCTGCCCTGCCGGGACCTCCTTCCCACTGCCCTGCATCTGCTGCTTCTTCAGTTTTGCTCAGGGCTTCCCCACGCTGTATTTCTGCAGCCCCTGCCTAGCCGGGACATTCGAACAGCTTCAGCCACTGCCGCCAACCCTCAGATACATCTCATCCTCCCAGGACTGATGCTGGCTCTGTTAGCTTGTGACAGTACTGAGGGGGGGAGGGTGCCAGAGGAAAACTGTAACTGGGTTGTTGTTTTTTTCTTTCTTTCTTCTCTAGTTCTGTTTGTTGTCAACATTATAGTTATTGTTGTTAATTTTCCTTGTTAGACTAACTAGTAAAGAACTGTTATTCCTACCCTCACATCATTGCCTGAGACCCCTTCAATTTTAGGATTATAACAAGTACAAGGGAAGCTTCCATTTTTTTGGTTCCCTAGCAGACACCCCTGTCTTTCCAAACCAAGACACCCACTCTGTTCTGAACTGATGTAGCCTCACCTTGAATATTGTGTTTTGGGCACCATAAAATAAGAAAGATATTAAACTATTAGAGATTGTCAAAAAGAGGGCAAGAATGGTTTTGAAGGGCCTTGAGAGGAAGTTGTATGAGGAATGGCTGAGGTCACTTGGTCTGTTCAGCCTGGAGGAGACTGAGGGGAGACCTCATCATAGACTGCAGCTTCCTCATAAGGGGAAGAAGACAGGCAGACACTGATCTCCTCTCTCTGGTGAGCAATGACTGGACCTGAGTGAATGACCTGAAGTTGTGTCAGGGGAAGTTTAGGTTGGATATTAGGAAAAGGTTCTTCACCCAGAGGGTGTTTGGGTACTGGAACAGGCTCCCCAGGCAACTGGTCACAGCGCCAAGACTGACAGAGTTCAAGAAGAATTTGGACAATGCTCTTGGGCATATGGTGTGACTCTTCGGGAGTGCCCTGTGCAGGGCTGAGATTTGGACTCGATGATCCTCACGGGTTCTTTCCAACTCAGTTTAATCTGTGATTCTGTGATTCTAATTCAAAGAACTAGACTACAGGAAGACCCAGACTAAGCTCATTGAATAGAGAAAGCCCTTTGCTCTGCTGAGCCACTCCACTGTAATTCATGACCTCCAATGAGGCTATATTATTCATCTGACAGGTTCGGGTGGCTTGTAATACACCATAATTGTCAATCCTCTTAGTGTTCCTATTTTTTAACAGACAAATAATGATCACAGAATTGGGTCAAAATTCATGACTTGTTCTAACATTTAGTTTAAATTTGTGTACCAGCTGATTTAAAGGGAGATAAAACTTCAAATTATTAAACATTTTCTTGGGGTTTTTTAGGTGACGTTGAACCTGAGGAATTGTGACCAATATATACAATTTTCTGCAAGATTAGTGAATAGGTGAATAGCCAAAATAAATTTTGTGAAAAGCATGGGCTGGTATTTCACTATAATGTTGTAACAAATTTGACATCATCAAACTGCTCATCAGTACTTTTAAAGAAGGATACAAATTTTTAGTACTCAAGTATACACACACTTGAGTCAGGGTGCCATGTTCCCACATTTTCAAACTGATTCTTAGAGTTTTTCCACTCCTGTATTGGTGTTGCAGTGACCCCTGTGTGATTGTTAGTGGTGGCTATGTTAGTTACAGAGAAACAGAGCTTTTTAGCTTCTTTCTGACAAATGCTGTTGTGTCTTGGATAGCTGGGGAGTTTGCCATTTGCTTCTAACTACTGCTGATAGTTTCAGTCAAATTATTGGCAGTCAGTCCTTGTCCTCTTAGCAGCATCTAAGCACGTGAGATAGGGATCGATTGAACTGAAAAGTTAATTTTACTGTAATTTCTTCAACATCAGAAGGAATTATCACAGCCTTGCTGTTGCTACTCTGCCATCTTTGTGACTCTGTACTGAACTTCAGCACCTAAGGCTGACGAGGCAAATCTCATTGACCTGAAATTCATGCATGATAAAAATTAGACATATAATGAGTTAAAATTGGACATTAGACTTAAAATTAAATACTGCAGTCTAATGTACATCATGAGAACTAAAAGCAAAATACTTGGTTTTAATACTACATATTTTTTCTGAGTCTTTCCACCCTTAAGAGTTAACAGTAGTAACAGATTGTAATTGCCATCTGTTACACAGCTCTAAAATACTGTGTTGTAGGATACTACATACAGAACTTTGGAAAAAATCTTGATTGTTTTTTCCCCATACTGTTCCCAGAACTACTTTTAATTCTTCTCCTAAGGGAAAAACAGGTTGGCGTTTGGAAGACACGTTGCAGATCTAAGCCTCTAGTTACTGTCAGTAAATGCTCTTGCTGCTGTAGCAGAGCTACTTTGGCATTCTTTCAAAGAAAAGATTCTTTATCTCAGCTGTTTCCAAAGAAAATACATTTTTTTTTTTTTTTACTGGAAGAACATGTATTTTCTATGGTTAGAAATAACACAATAAGTTGTGATGTCCTATTATAATTTGTATTATAATAATACAGTAAGTCATTAAAGTTACTGTGGTTTTCTCAAGTCTATTTTAGAAATGGGAATAAATTATCCAGTCTATTTTATTATGGGACTAAAAATTGTGTTCAGGGGCCCATCCTCTGTGACAAAGACTCCTGACCTGAATGTATTTCCTAGTTTTCTCCAGAATGAGAAATTTCTGTCTAAAATTTAAATAAAATTAAATGGAAGGGCAACATATCATATCAATATATATTATATAGCTATTAAGAAAAGAGTATCAAAACACACATTATTTGTGATCAGAAACCAAAATACAAAATTCATACCTCAGAAGCAAATAGAATTTACATTCTATAACCACTTCTAGTTCCACACAGCTATAGGTCAACTATTTTCTGCATTAGGGGGGAAATCATCTAGAAAATTCTTCCCCTGACAACTACACAGTTGAAACCTCCTGTGACTTACTGTTACTGATTTGATTATTTCATCAGTCACTGAGGTTCCATTGATTGAGACAGAAGAAGTGAATATAATTGGAAACCCCATAAAACAACTGGAGAGAAAAAAAATACATGACGAAAGCAGTACATAAGATAGGAGGAAATGTACTGCTATATATTGTGAAGTATACAAGGTATTTTTCTTTCTGCTAGAGGAAATGTTCAAGTAAAAAAAAAAGAAAAAGAAAAGAAAACAGCAACAAAAAAATCTTATTTATAAAACCTGAGCTGTAAGGTGAAATTTAAAAGCAAATATAAAAAGAGGATGATCATAATGTTGAGACATTTTTAACAGAGTATAGGAGTATCCTGTCTCCATTTAGAAACCTAACATGAACCAGTCAGCCTTTGATTATGGAATTAGGGGAGAAAACAATCTGAAAATTGTAAATCCTTTCAGTCACTCACATGTCTACATAAGACACTTCCCCCTATTCTCTATCTTTCTGCCATCCCAGTTCTTAGATGTCAGTCTTGATGCTTTTTTCTCTCTCCTTGTTTCAGGTATTTACCTAAATCCTCGTGGTTTTACTGAGGATTTTGGTGTCCTTCACTTAGAAGAGCTGACTGAAATCCAGCCAGAAGGCTGGAGGGTTAAAACCTGCTCAAAAGCTGGAGCAGGGAGAAACTGCTGGCTTGCTGGATCAAGTGGATGGCTTTGGGTTTTGCTATGCTGTAAGGAAAGTACTTGCAGAGGCCTGCTGAGTGGGATTATTCAGTGGTACTGGTTGCTGTCAGGGAAGGTGTAGCACCATCTCAGCCTGCTCTGCAATGTAATTGCTGTCAGATGACAAGCAAGGGAGACTGCTTTCTTTTCCCCTCGGTGCTGGCCCTGCTAAGGCACTGGAAGTGTGAAGCAAACTTAACAGCAGGTGCTTCATAGCTGTTCTAGAAGCCTAGTACCTGATTTTTCTACACAGGGAAACTAGAGAGCACTGTAAGTACTCCTGAAATCTCTGAGCTAACCTTCCTGAAGTGAGAATGCTGAGCAGGAAGTTGCCGGCCCCATGGGAATGCTGAGGAGAGGATACCTTCAGCCTAGACTGCAGTCAGCTGCTTTTGATGCTGTGGAGCCACTTCTGAGGATTTATGCACCAAAAAGACCCTTAGAAAAGAAGTCCCTATGACATGTCTTTCAAAAGAATTATGCTATTAACAAAGGACAGCTTTTCCCTTTTTTTTTTCTATAATTGCTAGGGATTTTTTTTTTGGCTCGTTTTCTTGTACAGTGTGGAAGATTCGAATTTTTTTTCCCCCTTACCTAATATTATTCAGCTCAGGATCCCAAAAAAATATTTCAAATATCAGATTATGCTTGTGGCTTTAAAGAAAGTGTGCCAGGTTGGGATTTGTTTGTAGGTTTTGTACAGTTTCTTCTCAGTTACTATAAACTAACCAAGATGGGAGGAGAAAAAAAGGAATAACAGGCTGTTTTCTCTATGTTGTTCTTCCTTCTGGGATTAAGTATATTTATTTCACCCTTGGTTTAGAGATCATTTTCAGTATATGCGAGCTATTACTTTGACTGCATACTGCTACATTTTAATGAAAGTCTCTTCATTAATTTTGCAGTGAAGTTTTCTTTTTACACCATGCCCTGCAGGTTTTTCCCACCCCTGTACATTCCTCTGAGTTTCTTTGGTGGTTTAGTATCCTAATGTACCTACAGGGGCTGCTTGATGTCATATTAATAGTAACATCTGCAAACAAAATGCAGCTGACAAGTTTCTGTACAAGTAAGCACTTTTAGGGCAGATATATTTGTGCCTTTCTCTGTCCTTAAAGTGTAGATCATTTCCTTTTTAAATTGCTCATAGAGCTAGTTTCAGCAAACTAACTTTTATCTGTGCAATCAAATGCTTGCATAGTAGGAGACCTTCTTGCATACACAAGTGGAAACAAAGCACAGTTCCCCTTCTGGTATTTCCTAAAGATTACCTTAGATCAGTTACTGAGCTGTCTAAAGGTTTCTAAGTTTTCTATAAACTTTGGTACCCTGTTAATATACCTAAAGACAACAAAGAGGGCAATTATATTGTTCTTCAATTATTTGGATTTAAATTGATAAGTTGAATTTTGGCTCAGGTGTCAGGGACAAATGTTTCAAGCCAGCTGTAGCCATGCTGCATTCACACAGAACTAAGTCTGGACATACCTCATCTTCTCAAATAATTCGCAAAGTAAACTGGTTTATGCTGAAGAGCAGAAAACCAAAGGCCAGGACCAGGAGCAAGCTGTTCCATACATAGAACTTGGGAGAAAAAAGTTGAAAGAGTTGATGCTCAATGCCAAGAGCTGCAGTATCAGTGTGCAGCCTTCACTGTCTCTCCATCCAGTAAATCACTTCTCAAGTTTGTCTTCCTCAACCTCTACCCAAAACTCTTGTGCTTGGAGGCAAGCTGTTTGACTGTCATTGTCAGCTGTCATAATACAGGTGTGCAGTGCTGTTGGGAGCACGCTGTCTTAGAATGGCAAGCACTGCAGGTGTTACTGAGAGCTTTGTTCAGTATTTTCTTTCCAAATGTGAGGGGTTGTACACTGGAACATGAATACCATCTGTTGCATTCTTGAGGTGTCAACTCTACAAATAACTTGGAAAAAGGACTGCCATTCTGCTGCTGTAATTTAGTATATTTCAGCTGCCTGTAAGACTTCTGTATCTTTGTGAGTTTGGGGGGTTTTAACATAGGTTAAGCCAGCTTTCTGTTCACGGCTGCAGACAAGAATCCTTATTGATCCCTAGAAGCCACCTGACTGTGTAAGCAGTGCTGATTACGTTCTGCCCAACGTATATGTCTCTGCTCAAGGCTGGCTGCTAAAGAGTCTGTGTTAGTTAACAGTGCAGCACCACTAGTTGAACAGACTTGTAGCACAAACTTGTAGCCAAGAATGTTTCTTCTTTACAAGGGTTCCACTGCACATGCATGACAGTGCACATCAAGTGGAACTTTGATGTGATACTGGAAAAATGGCTGTGGAGCTATGCTCTCAAAGTGCATTTCAGCTCCAGACTATATTTCTAGTGCATGTACCTATCAGCTCTTCAGTTAAGATATATCTGACAAAAAATGCCTTGCTACTTGAGATTGAGTGACTGAATAAGCAAAACACCAATTTTTTCCTAGCTTCACAGTGTTTTTGTAGTTTCATCAGTGCATGGGCAGCTGAACATTACACATGTGCTTTATCCCATAGAATCCTTTAAGCTGGAGAAGACATTTAAGATCATCAAGTCCAACTGTAAATTCAGTACTGCCAATTCCAATACTAAATCATTTCTCTAAGTGCCACATCCACATGTTTTTACATACCTTCAGGGATGATGACTCATTCATTTCCCTGGGCAGCCTGTTCCAGTGCTTGACAACCATTTTGGTGAAGAATTTTTTTCCTAATGATCAACCTAAACCTCCTCTGGCATAGCTTGAGGCCGTATCCTCTCATCCAATCACTGTTACCTGAGAGAGGAGACCTACCTTCAGCTCTTTTTACAACATCCTTTCAAGCAGTTGTAGAGAATGATAAGGTCCCAGCCCCAGCTCCCTCAGCCCCTTCTCATCAGACTTGTCCTCCAGATCCTTTACAACATTTGTTATCCTCCTCTGGGCACACTCCAGCATCACAATGTTTTGTGGTAAGAGGCCAAAAACTGAACACAATATTCAATGTATTTTACCTTGTACCTGTGTAATTGAAGAAACTGTGATTCCCCAAGTGTCCTTATAGGATACACCTGTTCTTACACCTTATACACCTTAAAGGAAGAGGATTCTTCCTCTTCCTTTGCATCTTCAAGGTAGCACTTCAGTTATGTGATTTTAAGAATACCAAAATTTGTGTTGTTTTATAGAAATCTACTGGTTTCTCTGATTAATTTTTCCTTTCACACAGAAGCAGATGACCACTCTCAGCTTTTCTGTCTAATTATGCACTCTCTGTTTCAGTTCTGTTGTAGATGTATTTCTGGGTATCCTTTCCTGAGTTAATCTGGGGAAAGCCTAATTTAGGAGATGGTATGTGACAGTTTCAATAAGTCAAGTATGCTTATTCCTTCAGGAACACTGAGGTTCATGCTCAGACTTGATAATGCCAGCAATAATGAAAATTCAATGTTTTCAATCTGTGGTCTTTCCCAGTTGAATAACCATTAAAAAAAAACTAAGCAAAAAAGCATCAGGTTTTCTTGTATGTTTCATCTGCTGAGTGTACCAAAAGATTTTCAGGAAAAGTCCAAGTAATTGTTTAGGCATTCAGCAAAACCCTCAAAAAGTATTGACATGACATGGAGTACCTTGTAGGAATTTGGATGGTAAATCCTGCTTACATGAACTGATTGCTGTCTCTATAATCTAGCTTGAGTGAACCAGTGGGTAGGCAGTAAAAATAAGAAGGAATAAAAGAGTGTTCTTACATATAAGTGTCTTGTTTTCAGCCATGGACAGGGTTGATTTTTTCACAGGAGCAGTGAGAGTTCAGAGGCTAGAACACTGTGGGCATGACCAGGAACCTAATGTTATTCCATACCATTTTAGGTCATTGCCAGGGGCGGAGGGATCTCTCTCTTGCTTCCTGGAAGAAAGGGTGTTCCTTTCCAGAGCAGGAAAAGTGTGTTGGGTGGAGGGTCTGTCTGCCATTGTTTCATTGTCCCAGGGCTGGTGAGTATTTTGCATGTAAAACAAACTCTCTTTGTACACTTTTGATATTGGTATTGTTGCTGTTATTTTCTTATCTCATTGTTGTTTCAAGTAAATTGGTCTCACCTCGACCCCTGATCTCTGCCTTTTGTGCTTTTAGCTGAAGGGGAAAGCGAGTGGCAGTGGGAGCACTAAACTGGGAAGTACCACTCCTAAATCACAACAATAATCTAAAACTGATCTACTATAATCACTGTAGATCTCTGTCTAATTAGAAACTGAAGTTTTGTCACTCACATCCAATCTGACAACGACCTGCAAGGAGCTACTCAAAATCTTCATTTAGTTACACTTTTTATAGAAAGAGAAAATATGACTGCTTTCTGTAAATAGACTCATTGGGTGCAAAATAATAATTAAAAAAAAAAAAATCTTTGATATCTTACAAACATCAGTCATATGAATTGGAGGTCAAAGACCAAATTAAAAATGTTAATTATATATTTTTGACTGTTACTGTTTTGCCAGCAAATAATGATAGTGTTCCAACCAAATGACAAAAGTGTTAATGCTCATGGAACTGTGTATATTTTTAAAATTAGTACAAAGATCAGAAGAATGTAAGGATTATTGTTAGAATATCTAGATGATTTATGTGTAATCAGAATAAAAAAGACAGGTTAAGAGACAGGAAAATTAATACATTATAGTCAAAGACACAGCAATCCTGAGCAGAAGTGGATAATGGAGACAATTGCAAAGACCAGAAGTCTTGGGGTACTGATTGATGGATGGGTCATTGGAGAAACCACTCAGGCATATCTTTGCAGAGGATAAATCAGAAATTTGTAGTTGAAAGAAGGGAGAGGAATAGGATACACATATGTTTCATATGAAAGATTTAATTTACAAGATAGTGGAGAAGGATTGTGGGATTACATCTGCAGAAGACAAACATATTTTGTCTTTACATCTTTTGGGTAGCAAATATTTTTGCTGTCTTGAAGCTTAGTTATTCTAGGATGGATTGAATTATATAAACAACTCCTTAATGAGGTTTTTATCTGCTGTAATAAGCTCATTGCTGTTCTGTTTGGAGTTACTAGCATCCTGTTTTAGGATATACAGTCCTTGCACTGTGTAAGCACTATTCAGCAGTAACTAAAATTTTATTATCAACACTATTTTCAGCACAAATGTAGAACATACCCTCATACAAGCTACTATGAAGAAAATTAACTCTATCACTGCCAAAGCCAGTACACTGGGGTACAAAAAAGAACTTATTTCTGAGAAAAGCTTTATTGAACCAGATCCTTATCATTCTTTAGAGAAAATTAAAGACCATGCTCTCCCTCCAGACAAACCAGAAGGAGGAATCACACTTGAGAGGTATCTGGTGCCTCTTTTTGGTGCCTCTTTCATAGGAAGCTATGATTCCTCTTACCACAATGCCATCTGACCTGTTATCATGTTTCTTTCTGAGTATTATACATTATAAAAATGTGTGTATGATATTCTGTAAAGTGCCCATTTTTCGGGCTCAGATGTGTTCCCTAAATTCATATCATTTGGAGGACGAAAAAGTCAGCTAATCTTCCAGCATCAGTTAGCTAATTCTCTGTCTATTCTCTCTTGCTAGATTGACTAAAATGCTAAGATAGCCAGGAGTACTGGCTATCTTCTGTTCTGATGAAACTTTAATGTGGACTTTAATGTGGGCTCACTTCTGCAAGTGGCCTAATAAGTAACATCTCTATACATACTGCCCTGTGCTAATAAGCAGCAGTCTACTCTGCTTTTCTCTTGAGTGAGGCGTGCCTGATCATGTGTCTCCTGAACAGCTGTTTTAAGCAAAGCAGGCCTTGACCAAGTCAGCCAATGAAATGTACATTGTTAGCAGAAGGTCAATCAGTTGAGTTGATTATGTGCATTATTTTCTGCAACCTTTCTTCTGGTTCTGAAAAATAGCATTTCTTTAGCATTTGTCTATGTTTCCTTCCTCCAGCCTCTTGCAGAAAAACTCAGACTTCTTGATTTTTCAGTTCTGAAAATCCTTTAAGTCAAAGTAGTTGTACAACACAGAACAGAGTAAAGAGGAAAGTATATCATGGAAGAAGGTCAGTAAAAGTGAAGTGAGAATTGTTTATGAAGCTTGTGGAGATCTGCACTTGAATCCCTAAGTACTGATAATGGTAGTGTGTAAATCTGTATTCCTTGCTTTGGACACATTCCCAGAATGACCACTGTAAAGTGAGACAATTAAAGCCTTTCATCCAGACAGGGATTTTATGGGCTTTGCATTTCCTGTGTTGATGGAATCAGTTTAAGGCTTTTCCATTACATGTACTGGGTCTTTTGGACATTTGTGTTATATATTCTACCTCTTCCCTTGTCATACCCAAGTACCATTTCCATGTGTGAACTCATTACAATTCTGCCACTTAGAGTGCAGAAGCCTCTGATAGGAAAATAATCAGCAGTACTATCCAACAAGTCCCATAAATTTAAATGAGTAAGGTTATAAAAATGCAAAAAAACCCCAGCATTTTTTCAAAAGAACAGGGATTTTATTCCAAGGCCTTTTTCACTTCTCAACTAAGTTTCAAGTGCTGCAAAATAAAATTTTCTTCTCCTTCTCGTTCTAAAAGCTCCATAGTGATACATAAACACATTCTTTGCCCTGGTGTTTATTTTATGGAGACTTAAAGGCTTTTACAAACCTGTTTATGTCACTAGGCCCTAACTGGTGTGCATAGGTTGTATAAATGGAGTATAAGAGAGCTCCTGGTTTCAGCTTGATAGATGACTTATTGGTTCTCTGCCTGATGAGAGGAAATAAAAATCACATTTAATGGTTGACTGCCTGGAAGTGGTGACTTCCAGGCTTTCTCTTCTTTTTAAAAAATCTGTTGTTATAATCGAGTGTCAAGAGAGTCTTGAAGAGAGCTGTAAAAGAAAAAAGGCAATCACTAATACTACAAAAATTTGGGTTTGAAAATAACCTTTCTGCCTATGGGACTGGGGGACTGAGAGTAAAACATTGTATTTCTGGGCCTGAAGCTTGTGTTATGTGGTTTTCTCTATGTTTTTGTTTATAAATAATTTTCTTCACAAGTAACTATTAAAACAGAATAATAACCCAAGGCTTATTTTACTTGGGAACTTGAAGCTGAGTGCTCTTAAGGTGTTTGGAAGTGTGAAATGAAACCAAAAAAGATAAATCCTAAGTATCAGTATTAACAAGGTACAGCATGAAAAATATATTATGTTTTTTTCTAATACTTGCCTTTTTTTTTCAAGAATGTATTTTTACCATCTTGTTTTCACCATAATTTGGAGATACGTCCATCCTATGTAGACTCAGTGTTAAACTACATAACTTGTCAATTAGATGTAGTCAAAATGTATCTTTAAAATCAGATTTTATAGGGATACAAGAAAATTAGTTGGGGTTTTAGCCAAAAATATTGGTCCACATTTGAAGCTCTGAAAACTACTAAAAACATCTGTCAGACAGTTTTGGTGTTATCTTAACTTCAGGTTTTTGTTTCTCTGACCTGTGAGTTTTTCCTTTATGTATCATTAGTTGCACAACACCATGTTCTCAAATTGGGTAAGAGCACTCTGCTCTTTGGACTAATTGGTCTGCCCTTCAGTGAGAACTTCACAGAATCACCTAATTGTTAGGGTTGGAAGGAAGATCATCTAGTCCAAGCCCCCTGCCCAGACAGGGTCACCCAGAGCAGGTTACAGAGGAACATGCTGCAAATCTCCGCTCATTGCACGGTGAGTTTATTTAAAAGTGGCTTAAGGTACTACTTTTACCTGAGGTGGCACAAAAGGGAACTCAACAAAAGTCCTTGGGAGGTCAAAAAACAAGCTACACTGACAAACATTTTAGAAGATCAGGATCTGGCAAAATTTCAATCAAAATTTCAATCAAAATAAAATATTTCACAATTAATTGATTTAGCATATCCTAACCTATCCAACTTTAAAACAGATTTCGAGATAAGAAATTAGTAGAAGGAAAGGAGATAAAGAGAAAAAAAAGAGAGACAAGAAATATAGAGCTTTCACCCTTGGATCCAGTGCAGTCTCAGCTGCCATAGACTCCAAGGACAATAGGGATTTGGTCATGTGCATCTTTGTGCAAAGGTTTTTAGTCTGCTCTTTCCTCCTGTGGCCACAACTCCCCCTCAGGTGGGGCTTCTGGCCTGATAGCCACTCTGTGACTAGGCTGGGGCTCCAAAGGGGATGGAGTGTGGGCCAGAGGACCATTCCACCTTTCCTAAACTTTATCTGCCCTTTCCTCCCCACACACATTAGTTGTTTTGAGCCAGTAATCATTTTTTCCAGTCTCTCACATATGTCCAGGTGGGTTTTGTTATTGTTTTCCTGGTAGAAACTCTTGATTAGGCAACTATTAACTTGAAAAGATTGATCAAGATAGTAAAAAAAATATTTCCAGATCTCATAAAATAATGTGGGTTTAATTACCAGTTGAATACAAAGAAGAGGGGTTTTAGCTTGGATGTGTACTGAACATAAAGCGTACATGAAAACAGGAAGAAGATCCTACGTACAACCACTTCACGTATTTGACAAGTATTTTCTTAGTGTTTGAAAGCATGAAAATAAAGGATTTATAAAATGATAAGTACAACCTGATTAAAGACAGGGTTAACATCATCAAGAAGTTAGAAGCAATCAAATGTATACAAGAAAAAATCAATCCCTCTGACTCTGGGTTACCAAAAGGCTGGACCTCAGTGTCTAGGCTGCTGTTAAAAATTGCATGCCAACCTCCCTGCTGCTACATATGGTGAGAAGGAGCACACTAGAGCACAGGCAGAGGCTGGTGGGAGAGCCAAAGCCTGGTAAAAGCAGCTATACTTTAATTGCCTGTGATTCAGAGGTGTTGATGGGTTGAGGAAGTTTGCCTCTTTGGAACAGGTAACAGTTTGAGCAGAACCTTACAACCAGACACAGGAAAAAGGGGTGGGAAAATGCAAATCTGTTGTTGAAAACTATGATATTCTCTTTCCTCATACTGATAATTTGAAGGAGGATATGAGGTAACCAAGTGTGATCTTGGACCCTGATTTTTAGCATCTAAGACTAGATTTGTATTCATGGAGAAATGAAGGGACATGTAACAATGCTAGCATTAGCAACCGTTCTAGGCTGCTCTTATGGTCTTCAACAGTAGTACATGGTTTTCCTACATGTAGAAAAAAATGCATCTAACGCTCATGATTTGCTCTGTTATGTGAAATACAGGTGAAACTTGACATCATACTGTGGTTCTTCATCTTGTAATGTCATTCTCATAGAAAAATTGCAAGGATTTTTACCAGTTTATTGGAAGTCAGAATATAAAATAAAGTTATTGATTATGTAATTGATTATTTCAAAACTGAGGCAAAATATAGAGTAGTGACTGATATTTTTACTAAAGTATAAATATATAATGCCCTAATGTTCAAGGGCAACAAACACAGGAATGTTTGGGGATCATCTAAGTCTAAAGACACAGAAGCTGGGAACTTGCCAAATATGCATTATATGCCTAAATATTCTGTATGGCTGCATCTTCTTGCCACTTTTATTTAGACTAAATACACAGACTTATATGGAGTTAAGAAAATACCTAAGTAAGTGTTACAGAAATTTATAACAGCATTTTTGTCCTCCACATTATGCCAATGCATATTTCTTAAAAAGTAATTATTTTCAAAGGAGTAAAAATGCTTAAAGGTTTTACTGTACATTGTTTTACAATAATCTAAAAATTAGGTAAAATTTTTATATTCTCCCTTTCTGAACTATGTTTTGGTTGGCAAATAGAGAGGAACAGGTAAAGAGCTCCTTCCCATTATGCATGGTATGCAAGAGTTTGTCTAAATGCAGTCTTTAAACTAGGAGCTAATAACCTGTTTGTACAGTTTCAATTTTTGAAATATATAGAAGTGATATATATATAGTATAGTAAATATATATATAGTCATTTTTGAATATATAGAAGCTTAGGAAGAAGAGTTTAAATTAATCAGGACGTAGTCAAAATAGCAGAAAAACCAGACAGTTGTAGTCAGTACTGTTTTCAAGGTGTCTTTTCATGAATCAGGTGTTTTTAATTCAATATTTTTTCCAGGCTGTGTTTTTAAAGGTCAGTTAGAAATTAATTATTCTTAAACATGAAAAATTGAATCTTAAAAAATTAATTCAGAAGCTGGAAAAAAAAAAAGACTTGCAGTACTTGTCATGTCACTGAGCTGGATTCATTACTGTGATTTTTACAGTCCATTTTTATATCAGTGCAAGTTCCACTGAGCTTTCCATTCTAAAACTGGAACAGTAAGTCAGAGCAGTAGCTCGTGTTTCTTGTAGGAAAATAAAAAATGTCCAACCAGAAATCTCTGGAGAGTTTATGCTGAATGATCTTTAAATAATTCTTCCCTGGCAGGTCATATAGAACACATTTATAGCCAAGGACTTCAGGGGTTTTCTTTCTCCTTACTTGACCTAGTTTTTTTGGTCAAATGTGTTACTGTAATCAGTTCATTGAACAACTAAATGCTGTGGTGAAATATATGACCTTTTTGATAGAATGTACATGTTTTGTTCACCAAAGTGGATTTTTCTGGCTATGACTTTGTGGCAAGTTTCCTTGACAACTTTTCAGACTAAAAAACGTGTGAAGCTTAGCTGGTTTCCATCTGCTCACCAGACCTTATTTAATTCCTTTTTAAAAAAATTCTGCTTACCAAAATGCCTCTTTCCTCCCCAGAATACTCCCCCCCCCTTTTATTCTCCCCTCTATTTGTTTGTTTTTATAAAGCTTTTAGTTCCTTTAACAGGCTTTAATGCGTGCCAGCTAGAGTAACACGCTGTGAAGAAAAAAAAAAAATCTGAAAAACTAAAGTTACGACAAAACCTGTCCTCCAAGATACATCTTGGTCTTGTTTATAAGGTGGTGTTATTGCCAGGGTAGGCAGCACTAAACAGCTAAACAGCTAAATAACTCCAAGTGTGTAACTTTCCAGTGAAAATATAAGGAGGGAAAGAAAGGGGGTGTTCCATGAGAAAAACATCCTCTTCACTCCGCTACTGTGTCTCAGGTTCTGCTCCTTTCCCAAAGCAATGTCTTAGTCTCCCAGAAAATCTGAAGAGTAACAAAAAAAGGTGTTTTCAGCCCTGTGCTGAGAATGGAACCGCTGGAGAGCAGATGATTGTAATAGGAGGGCAGTGGTTTCCTACAGTGACCTCAGTGTTTTGCTGCTGTGCCTGAGCTAATCAGAATGGGACCTGCCCCTGCTATGTAGACCCATTCCAGTCCTCCCTCCTATAATGTCTTAATTCCCATGGGAATGACACTCGTCCCCAAATTCACCTTTAGAATACTGTAACTGAAAGTTGTTTTCCTATCAGTTTTGGTTTTTAAAATTTTTTTTAGTCTGAAAGACACTATTTTGATTTGACAAGGGGCAGTTTTTCCGAAGCTAAAGCCAAACTTTAGGTTCAAATGTAACACGAAATTATAGAATATTATTATAGAATGATAATCATAAAATGGTTTGGGTTGGAAGGAACCTTAACAATCACCTGGATCCAGCCCTCTACCATAGGTAGGGACACATCCACTGGACCAGGTGCCCCATTCAAGCCGGCCTTGAAGACTTCCAGGGATGACGCATCCACAGCTTCTCTAGCAACTTGTTCCAGTGCCTCATGATGGCCACAGTTAATAATTTCTTCCACACATCTAACCAAAATTTTCCGTCTTTCAGTTTGTACCCATTAGTCCTTGTCCTGTCACTACAGTTCCTGCTCAACAGTCCCTCTCCAGCTTCCCTGTAGGCCCCCTTCAGATAGTGGAAGATAGCTGTGAGGTCTCCACACAACTTTCTCTTCTCCAGGTTGAAGATCCCTAATTCCCTCCACCTGTCTGTTGCTAAGTATTATTATTGTAGCTATACCTGAGAGGGAAAAGAGGCTCAAAATATTATCTCAGAAGGATTTCATCAGAGGTTATAGATGAATAAAATAATTGCACTTTATGGTTCAAGCGCAGATGGCAAACACCCCAAATTTATCTACTATACAGAAATACACTCAAAAGATCGAATGGATATATGGCTAGCTGCAGATGGAGGATTCTATGTGTGACAATAGCATGGGAGCATTTAAAATCCCCAGGTATGTACATTTTTCTTAGCAACAGCTAATTAGCAAAATAGTGTGGAAAAGTATTTCAGAAGGGATTTTGACCATAAGAAGAATACAATAAGTAAAAAAATCACATGGCTAGAGGGTCTGTTCTGGACCAGCAACTTTAAAGGTCATGTTCTTCATTTAGTCTATCTGAAAATGTTAAATAAATAGCTGAGCTACCTTGCCTATACTGTGTTTGTTTTAATTTGGTTTCTATTCAGAAATGTTGGACTGTGAACCTCTTTAGAAGAAAGGTTCTATTAGTTCTTTTGTCTATATTTACTCATTGAATATTCTGTAGCTAACCAAATAGAAACAACTCTTAAATTCAGCGTTCTAGGGTGATTAGTGTAATGTTTCAGGGTTTATTAGTTCTGGCATCTAACAAAATTAATAGCATAACTTTCTATCAAACTGGTCTAAATAAAAGGCCTTATTTAATCTGTAATTTTTTGGTGTGTGTGTGTAAACCATCAGAGGCTGTAGACCAATAACCACAAAAAGTGAAATCCTTTGACTGTCAAATTGCCTTGGTATTACCTACATAAGCTTTAACAAAAACAGGTTGCTAACTCATTCAGTGGTCTCTAGATTGCAAGCAGTTATTTATATTTACAGCAGTGCAATTACCTTTAATTCTTCCTTCTATCCCACTTTATTTATGGAGCATACCTGCCTGTTAAAGCTTTTGATTTGACAAGTTAAAAATCTACTTCCTATAGTTGAATGATATCTTCATCCATGAATTGCTAATATAAGATTCAAGACTGATTGTCTCAGTTTTCCTAGATTCCAACCTTTGACATAGCCAAGGTGGTAGTCATCCTTTTGTCATGTTTTCCTTGGAAACACAGGAAAATATCGAGAGTAAATTGCAGTTGTCGTACATGGCAGTGATAATTCATGATATATATATCCAAAAATGTGTCTTTATAGAGTGGAAACAAGTCAGTGCCTAATTTTTTCTCTGTTATTGTATTTGAAGTTATGCTGTTTCCTTCTGACACATTCAGAAGGCTGTGGAAAACTCTGAAATCCCTTCTGAAAATCCTCTTTCCCCTTTCTTTTCTTTGTCTTCTTTAACTCCACATCTTTAGTCCAAACAAAAGTTTGATTTTCAAACTACATATCCTTTTCCCCTCAGACATTTGGGTGGCTTCTGTTTGTGGGTAATACTAAAAAAACCCACCAAAAAGTAGAAAAATATTGATGTACTAGAAGAAGACTGATGGAAGAGGAAGCATAATATCCTTCCAACTGAGGTCTCCTGGGTTAAAGCACTCTAACACCTGGAATTAAGAGTGCATCTCTAATTCCTGCTTCTGCTACTCACCCTCTAATTATAAGGCATTTTAGAAAACAAAGAAACAAAGAAACCCAAGCCAAAACATTTTCTTGTCTTTCCTGTGACAATGTTATTCTTCACAAACAAGAATTCACTGGAGTAATGAATAACACTGGAGCCTTCAGTTTTGGAGAATTTCACTCTCTTCCAGGCATACTTGTTAATTTTACAGATAGGGACAGCTTCAACATAGCAAACATCTCATGCATATCTTGTCCTTAGCTGGTCTCATTTTAGGATGCTCACCTGAAGATGAGAATTCAGATTCCAAGTTCAGATTGGTCTGATAAATAGAGAAACATTTAAAGCTCAGGAGGAACATATCTCTAATATTTCTGTAAACTTCTACCTCAGATAGTTATCTTGGGTTTCTATATGTTGTTGAGGGTCTTTTTATTTAAATTTTCATTATTAAAATACAGCAGAGAACCAGAACACTGAGACAAGCTGTTTGAAACCTGTTTTGTGAGGCAAGGCAAGACAGTTATAACTTTGTTCGGAACAAGAGTCAGAAGAAATGTTTATAACAAGGAGTAATGTACATGGGAGAATGTAATTAAGTAAGTGTTTGCTGCTGTAACTTAATTAACAAGTACATTAATATAACAAAGACTGTGCTCTTCAATGATTTTGTTTCTTTATTTTCTGGGAATGTAATAGTGTGGTGAAATAGAAAGGAAGATCTGAAACTGAAATAAAATACTTGTTGGATTATGTGTATACTGAGTGTCACAAGCAGGATAATTTATTCTCCAACATCTACTGTGTAAGGACAATATATTCTATGTAAGTATTGCTCAATTAGTTATTTGTCATAAAGTGACCTGGAATGAGCAAACTCTACAGGTCTTCAGTGTTTATTGTCATAAAATTAAGTACAAGGGTCTGGTTTGGAAAGGATCTTGACAGTCACCTAGTTCTAACCTGCTGCTGTGGGCCTCCACTAGGTCTGAGTGCTCAGAGTCCCATCCAGACTGGTCTTGAACACTTCCAGAGATGAGGCATCCACAACCTCAATCGGAAAGCTATTTCAGTGACTCACCATAACAAAAAAAAAATACTTCCTCCTAATATTTAATCTAAAACTACCCTCTTTGCATTTGAAGCAATTGCCCCTTGTTCTATCTCTACATGTCCTTGTAAACAGTTCCTTTCCTGATCTCATGTACCTGTCTCTGCTTTCAGTACCCTTTAGGTAATGAAAGGTACTCTAAGGTCGCCCTGGAGTTTTCTCCAGGCTGAAAGGCTGAACAACCCCAGCTCTCTCTGCCTGTCTTTATAGAAGAGGTGCTCCAACCTTCTGATTATCTTTGTGGCCCTCTTCTGGACTTGTTCTAAGAGACCTATGTCCTTCTTATGTTGACAAAGATTTCTAAGTCAATGAAAGGGAATTCACTGAATTCTAAATTCTTTGAAAGGGAAGTAAAAATCTGAGTTACTGTGGCCAACAAGGCTGACATACTACTGGGAGTCTGTTATCGTCCACCCAACCAGGAAGAAGTGGACAACTTATTCTATAAGCAGCTGGAGAATGTTTTAGGATCATCAACCCTTGTTCTTGTAGGTGACTTCAACCTGCCAGACATCTCCTGGGACCTTAATACAGCAGAAAAAAAGCAGTCCAAAAAAGCAGTCCGGAAGTTCTTAGAGTACGTGGAGGACAACTTTTTGTCGCAGCTGGTAAGTGAGCCCACCAGGCGAGGGACTACATAGTCTAATATTAGATCTACTGTTTGCAAATAGAGATGGGCTGGTGGGAGGTGTGGTGGTTCAAGGCCGCTTGGGGAACAGTGATCATGAAATTATACAGTTCTCAGTATAAAAATTAGGAAAAATTGAAGGTGAAATCAGGAGGAACATCAATAAAACTTTTACATTGGACTTCCAGAGGGCAAACTTTGGCCTATTTAGAAAACTTATTCAGAATGCTCCTTAGGAAGCAGCCCTTAAAAACAAAGGAATTCGGTGGGCATGCTTCAAAACAGAGATCTTGAGGGCACAGGAGCAGGCTGTTCCTGTGTGCCAAACGATGAGTCAACGGGGCAAACATCCTGCCTGGAAGGGCTTGAAGGTTTTGGAGGAACTTAGGAATAAAAAGAGGATGTATTATCATTGGAAGGAGGGTTGGGTCTCTCTGGAAGTATTTAAGGAGGCTGCTAGGGCATGTAGAAAAAAAATGAGCTCAGCTTGAACTTAGATTGGCAACTTTTGCAAGGGATAATAAAAATTGTTTTTACAAATATATTAATGACAAAAGGAAGGGTAAGACCAACCTTTCTCTGCTGGATGAGGAAGGCAACTTAGTAACTGCAGATGAGGAGAAGGCGGGAGTGTTTAACACCTTCTTTGCCTCAGCCTTTAGTGGGAAGATGGTTTATCCTCAGGACAACTGTCTTCCTGGGTTCATAGATAGTGTCAGGGAGCAGAATGGTCCCCCTGTTATCTAAGAGGAAGCAGTCAGAGAACTGCTGAGCTGCTTGGATGTCCATAAATCTGTGGGACCAGATGGGATCCATCCCAGGGTGATGAGGGGGCTGGCAGATGAGTTTGTGAAGCCACTCTCCATCATTTACCAACAGTCCTGGCTCACTGGTTAGGTTCCAGATGACTGGAAGCCCATGATGCCCATTCACAAAAAGGGTGGGAAGGAGGATACTGGTAACTACAGGCCAGTTAGCCTGACCTCAGTACCCCTAAAGGTAATGGAACAGTTTATATCAAATGCCATCACACAGCACTTACAGGATGGCTGGGGTATCAGACCCAGCCAGCATGAACCCATGCTGGAGGAGGGGTAGGTTGTGTTTGACCAACCTGATCTCCTTTTATGACCAAGTGACCCACCTGGTGAAGGCAGAAAAGGCTGTGGATGTTGTGTACCTGGACTTCAACAAGGCCTTTGACACTGTGTCCCTCAGCATCCTCCTGGAAAATCTGGCAGCCCGTGTCTTGGACAGGAGCACTCTGTGCTGGGTTAGGAACTGGCTGGATGGCAGGACCCAGAGAGTGGTGGTGAGCAGTGCTGCATCCAGCTGGGGGCCAGGCACCAGTGGTGTCCCCCAGGGGTCTGTGCTGGGGCCAGTCCTGTTCAGTATTTCTATTGATGACATGGACAAGGGTATTGAGGCTTTCATCAGTAAATTTGCAGATGACACTAAGCTGGGAGCGTGGGTCAATCTGTTGGAAGGTAGAAGGGCACTGCAGAGAGACCTGGAATGGTTGGATGGATGGGCAGTCTCCAATAAGATGAAGTTTAACAAGTCCAGGTGCCAAGTCCTGCATTTTGGCCACAACAACCCCCTGCAGTGCTACAGGCTGAGGTCAGTGTGGCTGGACAGTGCCCAGGCAGAAAGGACCTGGGGGTGCTGGTGACAGCAGCTGTACATGAGCCAGCTCTGTGCCCTGGTGGCCGGGGAGGCCAATGGCATCCTGGCCTGGATCAGGAATGGTGTGGCCAGCAGGAGCAGGGAGGTCATTCTGCCCCTGTCCTGGGCACTGGTGGGGCCACCCCTTGAGAGCTGTGTCCAGTTCTGGCCTCTCAGTTTGGGAAGGACATTGAGACACTGGAGTGTGTCCAGAGGAGGCAACGAGGCTGGTGAGGGACTGGGAACACAAACCCTGTGAGGAATGACTGAGGGAGCTGGGGGTGTTTAGCCTGGAGGAAAGGAGACTCAGAGGTGATCTTATCACTCTCTAC
Organism: Certhia americana; assembly: GCA_018697195.1. Lineage (NCBI taxonomy): Eukaryota > Metazoa > Chordata > Aves > Passeriformes > Certhiidae > Certhia > Certhia americana. The sequence goes on from CM031858.1 coordinate 112,164,243, forward strand.
AACTCCCTGAAAGGTGGCTGTAGTCAGGTGGGGGTTGGTCTCTTTCACCAGGCAGCAACTGACAGAACCAGAGGACAGTCTCAAGCTGTGCTAAGGGAAATATAGGTTGGATAAGAAAAAAAATTTTTCACTGAAAGAATAATAAAATACTGGTGTGGTCTGCCTGGGGAGGTGGTGGAGTCACCATCCCTGGGTGTGTTTAAAAAAGGATTGGATGTGGCACTCAGTGCTGTGATCTAGTTGAGGTGTTAGGGCATGGGTTGGATTCAATGATCTTGAAGGTCTCTTCCAACCTAATCATTCTGTGATTCTGTGATCTCAAGACCCAAGCAAAGAAAGACAATTTCTCATTCCAGGAATATCAAACCTCTGTCCTTAGGTAATCTAAGTTGATTTGATAATTTCAAATTAACCTACTCTGCCCTGGACATAGATTTTGAGTATGTTTCTTTTTAAAACTGAGTTCACAGGAAGGGTGAGAATAAAATTTTGAGCTGTCACAGCATCAGTAATTCTCCCAGGGCATAACAGATGAGGACTTTTAACTATATGATGTGTTGCACCACAGTTCTAAAAGTTGCCAGTGGCTAAGAACAGGAACATTTGTTCACACAGCATGGAATGAAAAACTGCCTTTTGAAGTGCTGAAGTGAAGGGCTGTTACTTCCCAAAATGATGCTTGATGAAATGCAAGTACTTAAAATTTTGTGATTGAATGTGCTCATGATATCACCATCATGAATCAAATATCAAACATATTTAATGAGTAACATGATCTCTATCTGACCTGCAACAACATGCCTCTCTACGAAAAGCTAAATAATGTCATGTCAAAAGCAGAAAATGTTCCTTTCAAAACTGAAATGAAATATTTTCTGAGGAGGCTAAAGGTGGTTATGCAGCTGGTTTCAGGATTTTCTTATAACAGTTATGGTATCTTAGAAACATACTGGGAGTTTTGCTCATGGTTAAGTATATTTGCTCATCTTTCTAGATTTAAAAATTTACCCTAAAACAAGTCAAGTGAATTATTTTGTACCTTCTGATTTGGTCTTAGTGCCTCCCTGTGTTACACAGATTCAATCTAGAAACCAAATGCTGAGGCTGGTAGATGTGGAAATATGGCATATAGACATGGTCATGTATTTCTGCTTTGTGAGTTACTACTATTTAATTTAATTTAACCTAGCATTTATGTAGCAAAGAAAGAAAAATCCCTCTTTCATTGGTGTTTCATAAATTTTATATGGTCCCTTGCATAACACTTTTGGAGTATATTCTAATACCTGCTTTAGCATTCTAGGTAAAATATCTTCTTTTTTTCCCCCCCTTTCTTGGGCTAAGCCTACTGTTTTCAATAACATTATTTGTGAAAGGATTGTAGGTAAGAGTCATAAAGCAGTCCATGTTGAGCCTCTGCTTCACATGCCAAAAATCACCAGGGAAATTCATAAATGGAAATTCCACACGGAACAAGAATTCAAAATATAATGTAAAATTTAAAAGTCTAAAAATTTTTCATCGTTTTCAATAATTTAGATGTGCTTGTCTAGGGGGTAGAAAATAGAGATAAATAGAGATATGGTATGATGTGTATGTATCACATTGCTTCAGTGAACAGTAAACACAGCCTATCCAAATAAACTTCTTTTCCTCCTTTTCATACCACTTAAACGAAAGGAAACTAAAATCAGTAATGGGAATGTAAATAAATTAGAGAGGCCTCTCAAAAGAAAACTCTGAGCATGAGATTTTTTTAAGAGAACTAACTCAGCATGTTTCCAACCTAAATTAACAGAACCACCTGCCTCCATTTGGGATCCATGACTAAATTTTGTTCTTGAGTCTGTGTGTAAGTCAGGTTAATTGCCCTTCTCAAGCGCAACAGGAGAAAGCTCCTGACATTAATTACAGATAATTCCTCCGACCTCTGGGATGTAAAGGGAAAGATTTGGACTTGAATTCCCTCCTGAGACAATCAAACCCTTATTTGTTAAGATCATCACCTTAGCTACAAGGCTGTAGGAGCATTTTGGCATAGATTTCTCATTCTCATCTTGCAACAGTTGTTTGTTTTTATAGCGAGCAGATTACCTTCAATTATTGCTGAAATAAGCAGGTGTGTTACTAGTTTTCTTTTTCATGTGACTGCTATAGTCAATGAGGGACACCATCTCTTCCTATAGCCAAATAAATATTGTGTTATGAAAAAAAAAATATGTCAGCAGGGAAAAATAAAACTCTTAAGTTATAGTATGTTGTATCTGTCACTGGACCTGGTTGAAGTTGTTTCACGTAAATTAATGTCTTGAAAGTCCCCCAGTCTCCTACAGGCCAGGTGTTTATTGTTAGGTTGAATTTGACAGCCTGCTCTTTGCTCACCTTTCAGTTGAACTAAAACAAGTTCCATAATGTTCTCTCAGTTCCATCCCTTAAAATGAGTGAAGAAGGAAAGCAGTTCTTTCATGGATATCATTGAAGATTAGCCAGAAGACAAAAAAGAATTGTGATTCATTAAAGCCATAGCACAGCAAAAACTGCTAGCACACTTTCCTATTGCAAACATAAGGAAAACAAACATCTGACAAAATAGAAAATCTTATTAAGCAGATGTGATGGAGAAATAAAGTTGATTGATCGGAAGCTAGTAAGAATGTGCAGCAAGTACTCAATGTATATCTCAGATGAGATGAATATGATACATTGTATATTTTTACAGACTTCTTTTGTAAATAAAAACAAAGCCAGAGCTTGAAGGAGTACCATCTATTTCTTTCACCAATACTATAGCTGTACGTTCTTTGTATTAATATGTTTATATTCCTTGAAAGGATGGTTAATTATTTTGAAGAAATTTTGTGGACAGGATTGTTGCTGTTAATTGTTTACTCAGTACACTAAATCTCAAACCCTGTATCTACACTTGACACATCCAAATTTTCAAATGTGAAAAATAGTCAACAACCTCCAAAAATTTATTTATAAATTCAGAATTTTTAGATAGTATTTCAGTTGCTTAAGGCACAGTCTTCTGATAATTTCTGATAATAGTTTTATGACAACTTTTGACTCATATCTGCAAGATCTTTAATAAAGTGAGGTATATGAATATTTAAATTTTCAAAAACTAAGTAACCTTTAAATTTTCATTAAAATAGGTCTCTCACACTTTGAATCATCAAGTTACTTGGAATCTATCTATTCTAAGAAATAAAGAGAACTCAAAACACTGAGCTATTTAACCAGATTTCAGGATTCAAGGCTCTTTATGTTTAAACAGAGATACTTCTACTCTAAAAGCTATTTGCCATAAATTACGTTTTTGTCTTAAATATTATCTAGGCAATAAACTTTGAGGCTCTTGGGCTCTCTGAACTCAAGCGGGCAAACCACAAAAATTGAGATTAAGTAAAAATGGTGATGTGGCACTGCTTATTAACTGAGAAGGATTCCAAAGCTATGGCAACACAGACAGCACAGACTTTGAACAGAAGAATACTAGCACTTTTCTCTGTCTTGATTCACTGTATCACTAAAGGTCCTTTTAACAAAACTGAAATGCTAAACCAGCTGGGCTAATCTGTTTTGTTCAGTTGTACACTTTAAAACCAGGACAGATTTAGAACTGAAATTGGCTTAAAACGCAGGACTCCATTCTGGCTTTCTCTGAATGAAAGGTCAGGCTGCAGGGTAGCAGGTCAGTTTTCTGCCTTTTCCCTTTGTTCTGGTAGCTTGAGTGTAGCTGGTAGATTGCCCTAGAAAATACCTGTCTAATCAAAATTCTTAGAGCCAATGAAGCACTACTGATATTCTATCCCCCTTGTGGAAAACCATTAATTATATCACATCTCTGTAACTTTAACAAGTTTTATTCATTTCACAGCCCAGCTTGCACTGACTTAATAAGATAGGTATATATGTATGTACACCTACAGGTATTTGATAATTCATTAATAAGGAAATATGTATTCCAGGAAGAATCAAACCATAAATTGCAAGTGGGGTAACTGGGAGTTAAAAGTGGAGACCCTGAATACCATAGCACTCTTATACCTGCATGTGGCAGCATCAGAATACCATGTAAGCATTATGAAAGTAAAGTATAAGCATAAGCAAAAGTAAGAACTTAATGGGCACATGGTTCATTTGTCTACTTTGAAATGTCAACCTCAAGAGTGAACATTCTGCCATGGATCATCTGTTCATAATTCCTGCAGACGGCTTTCCTGCCTTTACAGAGCATTTGAGAAAGCTCTGTTAAGAACAGCATCAATAGTACATCATCTGGGAGTACAGCTGTTAACCAGAGAGAAGTCAGATACAAAGATGAAAGGAGAGGAGGAGTAAATCAAAACCAGCCTGCTTGTGGCACTTATCACATCATGCTCATTTCTCCTTGCTGCAAATTTTAATGTCTACAGGAATGGAGAGGATTATCTGAAGTACAGATAAGTACTTAGATTCCTTATGGGTGTTACCACAAGGACATACATTCTGGAATATTTGAACTGTCTTTTTCAGTCAAGTTGTTTAATATAGTCCATATTGCACCTGACAGTGCAACGTTTACAAGATCAAAACTCTTGTGTTTAGCATAAGTCGATGCACTTATAAAGTCACATTAGGCAAACAAAGCTTATGATTAACTGCTTTATTGAAAAGAAATTCTGGTACTTTCAGTTTCTCAATCTCACTGCTTACAGGAATTCAAACTGTTGCCTGTAGCTTCACCTAAACTGTGAAATGATGTGGAGGTTCATTGGTACATGGACTCAGGTGGGCTGGTTGAAAAACTTCTTTTAGAAAGGTTGGAAGTAGTTATCAGCAACAAGACCATTGACAAAGCTTTGCTAGAATGGTCTTTAAAATGATTTAGAGTGTAACTGAAAAGGATGAATCTTTCACAGAACTTTCCTTAGCCTCATTTTCTAGGTTCATTCTGTCATAGAGCAACTTCTGAGCTGTGTTCAGCTGGTTGTGGTAATAATAATCCCCAATTAGTCACTTTTGACTACCCAGAACAGTCTGGAATAGCAGTAGGTGTATCCACATACAAACTAGATGTCAAGCCCTATGAAACCACAGATAAGTACTTCCGGTAACAGCTAATTTTCAAGTTGCTATTTATGATGTCCATAACAGTTATAGTATTATCTAGGTTGGAAGAGAACTCTAGAGGCTATCCAGTGCAACCTCCTGCTCCAAAGAAATCAAATTAAAGAAGATAGCCTTCTTGCACAAGGAATATGAATTCTTTGACTTCTCTGAGCAACCCGGTTCTGTGTTTGACCAGCTTTATGATAATTTTTTTTCTTTTTTCTTATATCTACTTGAAATTACCTATGTGTCAACATTAATCACTTGACTTGTCCTAATGCTTTGCCCCTCTGATGGCAGCCTTCTCTTCTACAGGCTGAACAACACCAACTCTCTCTGCCTGTTTTCATAGGAGAGGTGTTCCATCTCTTTGAAAATCCTGTGGCTCTTCTCTGGGTGCAGTCCAGCAGATCCACATCCTTATGCTCAGAGACCCAGAGCTCAATGCAGTATTCCAGGTAGGGTCTCACAGGAGCAGAGCACAGGAGGAGATCTGATGGTCACACTTCTTCTGATATGGCACAGAATATAGTTGACTTGGTTTACAGAAGGATCTGCTCCATGATCTTGCCAGGCACAGAGGTAAGACTGAGTGGTCTGCAGTTCCCTGCGACTTCCTTTTTTTCCCTTTTCAAAAATGTAGGTTATGTTTCTCCTCTTCCAGTCAGTGGGAACTTCACCAGACTGCTGTGACTTCTCAAAGATGTTGGAGAGTGGCTCAGACACTTCATCAGCAGCTTCCCTTAGGTTCCATGGGCTTCTGCACCTCTCACTGTTCTCACCTCACCTTAAATGTTCTTAAACCTCATCTTCTGTAGTGGCTGCTTCTGGATTCTCCCTGTTCCTGCCTATGCCTTCTGTGACTTGAGTGGTGCAGCTGAAGCACTTGCTGGTGAAAACCAATAGAAAAAAGTAATTGAGTACCTCAGCTTTCTCCATATCCCAAGCAACCAGGTCTCCTATTTCTTACTGAAAAGGGCTCACATTTTCCCTAGTCTTCCTTTTATCACCACCGTACCTATAGAAGCTTTTCTTCTTGTTTCTTCTTCATATTATGTGCCTTTTCACAGAGACATTTAAATTGGGTTTCTGATGAAGCCATTTTACTCTCTGGAGTGGCTGGAATTCCTTTGTGCTGCTCTTCTGCAGCAGGTGCCATCCTGATGATTCTGTGATCCCTCTCCAGGCTCTGGCCATGTCCTACTGGCACTGGCATCAAACTGCCAGGAGTGGGATGGGCTGAAATCCCCTTCTTTGGCAATTTTAGTTTAAAGCCCTCTTTACAACTTGGCGAGCCTATGACCAAAGATGTTTTTCCTCTTTTCTGGCAGAGGATGAGTCAGTGAAAGTACTTGCTTTATCTCCACAGCATGTTAAGTAATACCTAAGCATATAATAGAGTCACTATTTCTTCAGTATATTTCTTAGGATACTTTAGCTGCAAGTAGAAGAGTCCAGGTTATATAGCCTATTTTATTTCCCTTCCCTTGATGTGATAACATGAGTCAGATAAAGTCTCCAACAGTGTAACTAATGAATCTATCCCTTTTGTGAGCAGCTGCAAGTTTTACATTTTGACTGAGATTCCCAAACTGCTATTATCTGCCATTTACTGTGGGGAATTAGTAAAGTTAAAATGGTTGAAATATATGATCAGCTAACTAATAGAGAAAGAGCATATTGCTAAAAAGAGCTAACTACTGGTAAAATTTAGACTAATTGCATGGTGTTATAATTACTTTTCATTTCAGTCCAGGAGTGATGAAAAAAACTCATTGCTTGAAAGCATGTATTTAGAAATCGTCATGTATCTCCAAATCCCATGTCACTGGATAAAAGTGTGCACTAAATATTAAAAAAAAAAAAAAAAAAATTAAATAGGTTCTGTTTTCTCTGAAATCTTGAGGAAGATATCTCAGTTATATAAAAAGGAAAAAAGTTAGAAGAGCAAAAAAATGTAAATTAATTACATGAAACTTATTACATGTGTTCTTAGGTATTCTTACCTGTGAGTTCAATGAACATACTATATGCACGAACATACTACATCATATCATGCATGTAGTATGTAGTGACATATTGTGTGTGAAATCTGTGGTATTTATTATAGAGATATGATGCCAATACTTTTTCCTTTTTGTTTCTAAAATGCAATTTACTGTAAGCCAGAGGAAAGGAACACATATATCAAATAATTTTGCTGTCATTTTATAAATACCTGTTTGGAAATGTACTGTAAGCAAAAATTATAAGCAAGTAAACTGCCTTCAATTTATTGGGGGTTTTGTGTGTTTTCAGGAAAAACAATGTTGTGCACTATTTTAATAGAAATAGAGCTTCACAGATGTCTGACCATCACCTGCTTCTCTGTGGTGAAAGAAACAATCAGCTTGCCTTTAAGTTTTGGCTAACAGCCTAAGTTAGAAAAGGGAAGCTTCATTTTATTTGGTGCCCCTAGATAAGAAATATGAGCTTCAAGATACACCTTGGAGTCACAAAAAACTTAGACCCTAAGGGATTATTGTGGAAAGAGAGATCTAAAATCATAGAAGCATCCCAACACTGCCAACAGCAATGTTGCACTCGGGCCAACCTCTTACTTTGGTATCGCTGATGATCAGAGCTGTGGCAAAGTGTATGCCAAGGAGGTGATGATCCCCCCTAGCACTCAGATGAAAAAATGCTTTATGCTTTATTGACCGAAAGCAGCAGTCCACTTTTCATCTCCAAGTGCACAGATTCAGGTTAGATAGCCTACTGCTTTTTACAATAAGTGAAGGGAGAAGTATGTAGAGTCAAAATGTTTAAAATGTGGACATTTGTGTAGTTAAGTTCTAGCTGTTTCTTTCTGCTGGATAATATTTTGTTTAGTATTACAGAAATCAAAGAAAGGACACACCTTTCAGTTCATAACATTACAACCAGTCCAAATGTTTTGCAATTGAGGGCAGTAAACTTTATAAAGATAAATGTGTTTGCTTGCAGTTCTATTCTCTATTATATAAGCAGGAAATGAGTGTAGAAGGAAATAGGGCAATCAGGCAGAACAAGCACCCTGATATTTTCAAACTATTCAAAATCAGCAAATTGTGATTTAAAAAACTAAAATTTTGCTTTTTCAGCCTAATTTCTTATTCTTAGCTATAGATTTTTGAACTATTTAATAATTGCTGTGACCAAGGGACATCAATGCCCTCTCTTCTTGTCTACATCAAGGATCTATTTGTATGTTTTTGGAGGGGTTATCTGTCTGATAAACTGGATCTTCAATTATTTACTATTTGAGCTATGGAAAGTAATTTAAATCCAGGTAATTATTGAAGGTTAACAGAACTGTGATGGAAGTAACAGCTTCCTTTGTTGCTCCCACTGTGTAATGAAGGCAGGAGGTGGGCACACTGCTGCACCTGTGGAATCACACCGAAAGAAGGGTGGAACTGCTCACAGTATTTACTAAATAATCCATATGATTCTGCTCTTACTGCATGTCACCTGCTTGAATTTTTTTACACAGCTGCATTCCAGCTTTCATTTTCACTCTTAGAAGAACAGATTTTTTTCTTATTTTATCTATGTGTGAGCCTTCTAAAATGGTTCCTTCACTAGGTTCTAGTGGAATTATATCTATTACAGCTCTTCCCAGTTCTTTTAATCAGTTGAGTGTTGTCAGAGTCATTAATAACATAAAAAACCCCTCTTCATGTCATTTTATAACTCAATTTAGAAGTGCTGACCAGTCAGTTAAATTTAACAGCAATAGGAGTTATCCTATTTAATGTTCATTATAACACCTTCCATTATAACTCTCTTTATCATTAATGATGACTACGTTAGGTTCATCAGCTTCAAATATTCTATATTGTTTTTCTTGTTGAGCATGATGTTTTTATTAAGATTTCTGGAGGGATGAAAAAGAAAAGCAATGTGATAAAGTACTGAAATGGTTTACCCAGGGAGGTGGTGGGGTCATCACCCCTGGATGTATTTAAAAAAAATGACTGGATGTGACACTCAGTGCCATGGTTTAATTGAGGTGTTAGGACATGGGTTGGACTCTATGATCTTGAAGGTCTCTTCCAATCTAGTGATCCTGTGATTCTGTGTTGTAAGGTTCCTGTAAGAAAGTATAGTGATTATGTTGTTGGTTTGGTTCATGACCTGTATTCAAGAGGAAAGAAGCTATGTTAGATTTAGTTATTACAAAGCATTTTTTAAAAAACTTTTTTGTTATGTTCTGTTAAAAAATATTTTTTTCAATAGACTGTGTATCACTTCTGTATTTAATTTATCAGGAATCATCTGGATCTTCTCTTTGAGACTGGTTGATAAACTGGGACTCAACTGCATATATAGAATTGCTTGTGGAAGGAAATGATGAATACTGCAAGTAGCACAGTGGTTTGGTTAAAATATATGAATAACGATTTAAAAGGTAAAGGGTCCATATCCTATCTCTCCTGGTGCAAGCATGAGTAGCAGTATCAAACTACAAAGTAAAGAGAAGATAAAAAATAGGAACAAGATTGCAGTGTAAATACACAAGGTTAGAATAGTGATTAGCACAGGAAATACAGGTGTGATTAGTAGTCAAACATGTGATATGGGAAAGACAAGGTGAACAAGGGCCAAATAGCCACACCATCTTTTTTTAATCCTATGATAGCTTAAAAATTGGATACTTTCTTATGCTAATTGAGACAAGTTCAAAATTCCAAGGATTTGTCTATTAAAAACTTAGTTTTTCAGACTGGATCAATCATATTGCTATCTATGAAATACTCCCAAATGTGTTGTCCAGTTTCTTGAAATGAAGATTCATTAATTCAAACACAGCTTAAGAGTCCTGGGTTTTACCTACTTTTTTCTGATTACCTTCTAAGACATTTGTTACCTGTTACTACTCTCTTCCTATTCCTAATATAGTGTCTACTTAAAAGAATGTCTAGTGGGGTTTCTTTCTCTTCTAAATTTAATTATCTACATAGATGCTCCAAGAGAAGTTCATGAACATGAGTCAGAAAATCAGTTTAGATGTTTATTGTGAGGTAAGATACAGCTCACCTAAAAGCACTAATTCTTCCCATTTACTGTAAAGATAGTCTAGAGGGCTAGACATTAAGGTTGATATTTTCTGGGTTTGATGCATAAGGAGAGATGAAAATTGCCATTTAACTCTAGAACAATATTTTGACATGGAGGCTTTTGCTCACATTCCAAGCTTGCTCTTGTGAAAAAACTTGGCCAATCGTGTTCTCTGTCTATAGCCTCTAAAACACAGGAATGCAGTCAACTACAGCTGTTTGACAGAAAGGCAAAAGGTTTGGGAATCATGAAAATTTGGTGAATATTGTCTGCTTAGTAATGGAGTTTCAGTTAGTGTCCCTCCTTCACGAAAATTTAAGAAAATGTGAGCCATTTAAAGTTTGGGGGGTGGCGTTTGAACAGTAACTAGATGTCAAAATTAGATTATTTATAAACATAGGCTAGCCATAACACATACAGTTGCATGCTGTTAGTGTGGTGGGAAAAAGGGAAGGAAAAGATTTTATGACAACTGAAACAGAAACAGTTTAGGGAATAAAATGTACACATTCTTAGGAAACTATCATCATTAATTCCACTACTCACAGAAAATTTATGCTATTCAAGAAGAGAAAGCCCTTAGTTTATGTAATTTAAGAAGTAAAATGCTTTTGCTGATATATGTTATTTTTATTGGATAATTACTAGGAACTCCATTGTCAGTAAAACCCTTTTGCTGACAGTGGGTTGACCTAGATGAGGATTTCTGTACTGGTATATGCATTTCTTGGGTAGGCTGGGGATGAAATACTGTTTTTTCAGATTTCAAATAATTAGTCTCCTTCTACATACCTTTAAATATCAAGTATTTGTCATGACTGCATGTTATTTTACTTCGATGTGTATTATATGTTTAATAGACATTGACAACAGTTTTAACTCTACAGTGCTTTTTCAGAAGAAAGTGAAAATGTTCAAAATACTAATTATGAATTTTTCATAAATTGAACATTTCAAGCTGGTGGTCTACCCATGTGTGCAAACAGACATGTATGCATATATATATATGGACACACATACATGGAGATGCATGTATATAAATATATATGTGTGTGTTTATATATAAACATAGAAAAAGTGTGGGGTTTTTTTCTCTTGTCTGCTGTCTTGCCTCATGAGAGTAAATAAGGTCTCAATCCGTTTTTAGACATAGATTTTCTGGGAAAGTAGTACCCACCTGAAAGCACACTTGCTCCCTTGTGTCTTAACTGCACTCATTTAATTGTAAAAATGCCTCAGATAAGACCTCATTTAAACTCTAGACATTTTTAGCCTCTTTTATTCATTCCTGATGTGAGATAAAAACAAATGTTTAACTACTTCGACTTTCCTTTGGCATGCTAATATTCAGTATTCAGGTTATTTCAAAGTCCTTGGCTCTCCCTGGAATGTTTGATAATTTTCTTCTTTCCCCACACACTTGTATCTAAATATGTCTTTTAAAAGGATTGTAATTATCTTTTGATCTTTTGATCTTTTCTTATACCAAAGTTTTCTTTTTTTATAAAAAAGGCTGTCATACTACTCTCTTGATTTGCTTCAGTCCTTCTGGAATGCAATCCCTGATTTTTAGAAGATACTGCATCATACATAAAATGCCACCATGCAGAGCTTCCCTTCCCCTGTGGCTGTCAAGTCTCAGGTCAAATGGCCATCTGCCATTTGTGTGCTGTCGTTGAACTTCATTATTGTTGCTCAGTAAGACAAACGCTCTGCCTGACTGTTAACATGTTGTTAAACATGTTAAACAGAGTTCAGAGGGCTGCAGTGGGAAAATGTGCTGTACAAAATGGAATGTACAAATTATTACTTAGCTGTAGTACAGAAGTGTGCAATAAAATTCAGAACTGTGAATTTTACTCAGTTTCAGAAACTGTGATGTGTGTAGAGACAAAGTCATGTCTGACTACTTAGATAATAAGGACACACTGAAACAGTTATGTGGAAAAACTCTTTTGAGATTTCTTCTAAATTAATATGATAACTGTAGTAGAAAAAAGTAAGTTAATATTCTTTCTGTGTACTTTAATCTCTTCTATCTCCTTTCCTGACCATTAAGTTATAGTAGGAAGTATTTTTCCTATAAGGTGAATCAAATTTTTCTATAAAGGTGGATCAAATTTTTCATACGAATTCATCTTAAGACTTCAAAGTGAAAATGTGTTTGAGAAGACAATTACATATTTCTTCCTTAGTCAAGAACTAAATTTTGTATTTGTACTATATCAGACTGGAGAAATACACTAACTGGAATTCTGGATACTTGCAGTCCATTGTACAAGTACTCTAGGAGCAGAGTAGCATAAATTATTCTAAGCATATTATATTCTAAGCAATCTATACTAATGGATATAAAGATAATTTGAATTATCTATTATATTGTTCTTCCATATGTGTTGTATTTATTTTTACTGTTAGTCTTTTCTTTTAGTATCTGCCTTTAAATTATCTTCATGAATATCTGTTCACTGGTAGAAAGATGATTTTCCTTTTGTTTTTATTTTTTATGCATCTGTTTATGTCAGTGATAGAATAAAGTCTAGAAATAATACGTTCTTGGTAAGTCCTTTTAAAGAACTCAGCACAGTGTCTTTCCTAAACAATCTTTTCCTGCTGCAGGACACTGGAGATATTTGAAGGGATATCGAGGAAGACAGCATCACAGTCTCTAAGGCTGATCAAACAGTGGAACAGGTTGGTCAAAGAAGCGGTGAAATCTTCATCCTTGAAGACATTAAAAATCTGACTGGGAATTCTGCAGCTGTGGGTGCTGTGGACTGTTTTGAGCAGTGGGTTGCAGTGGACAGTCTCCAGAGGTGCTCTCTAACTTCAAACATTCCGTGACTGTAGCTGTGGTGAGCCAAGAAAAAGGCAGTTTTGCCATGTGCACAGTGCAGAGAGCTCTATTTTCATGCTGAGAAAAGTGCTATTATGATCCCACCCTCTAAACAGAAAGGAGGAGAGTCTCCCAGAACAGAAAAGAGAAGGGGGACGGAAAAACGGTGGAAAAACAGTGGCTGTGTTTCTGGAATGCCAAAGTAACAACTGAGTGTTCAAATCTCTGCTGTCTCCTTTCCACAGTTCTCTGTGGTTACAATATTTTTAAAAGCTGACCTTATGGATCAGCAAGAGATGATCTTTATCATGACCCTCACTTCCCTAATCTACTTACCCTTTTTCCTCTGAGAGCATTGAAAGGATAGCACATTATGTTCTATATTTCTCTGTCTGAAAAACTCCCTTTACTTAGAGAGGAGATGAAACATTTCTGCTTTCCTTTCATCTTCTAGCACCAGTATCCCTTTCTGCTTTCATCCCTCAGTGTCTTTCTTCCTCTTATATGCTTGGAAGAAAACACCTACCTCATTCAGTTGTTATCTAATCTAGGAGCCCTTCCCTACTTTCCCTACTTCCAACACCCACCCCTTTTTTTTTTCCCTTTATCTCATTAGGGAACTCAGTCTCCACAGACTTTTCCTATCCACTCTGAATGCTGCTGTTATCATTCTTGCCTAGTTGAGGGAAAAAAAACAATAACCAAACCAAAAAAACCACTATGCTATTCCTGCACTGGGAAATACTCCAAATTATGGATTTCCTTAGCAAAACTCTTGGAACTCTATTCCACCTCCTTACTTCCCACACTGAGCACACTCTGAAAATATTTATAAAATAAAAATTTTTGGAAGAAATAATCTCAACTTAGACACACTGATAAAAACATGTTTTACTCATGTAAGTAAACTATGTCATGTGTTTAAACTCTCTCAGTCACTGTCTTGGTACTGTTGCAGTTACTATTGATACTTTCCAACAAACCTTGTGCTCATTTTTCTGCAACTTTTTTTGTCTGAGACTCACTTTCTTCTAATCTTTCTGATGAAAGCAATATTCTTAACATTGCCTTAAATAGCAGTATGTGATTTTAAATTATTCTTATGGTAGGTGGTGTCATGCAGTTTTTAAAAGTCACTATATTTTAAGTGAAAATTTTAAATGGTCCCTGCACAGTGCAGTTCAGATATTTGGGTTACAATTTGTACAGGCATATTACTCAAAGAAAAAACACCCTGGTGTAGTTTCAGAGGTGAGCTGCAGAATCTTGTACTAAATCTCAAATAGTGTGTAATCATATGAGTGGTGCCCAATAGCCAGTTGGTCCTTGTACCCAAAATATACTTCTCCAAATCTGCTCAGCTGAACTTAATCCTGGAGGTTTGTCACCAACTCTGGTCTTTAGAAGCTGTCTCCTAAGAGTGCTGATTTCTAGCAGCAGGCAGCTGGGTTACACCAAGGTACTGAGCCAGTTCAGACCTACATTTTTGTCTCAAATCTTCTTGGTCTCTTCTCCCAAGCAACTAGCAATAGCACAACGGGAAGCAGTTTCAAGTTGTGCCAGAGGAGGTTCAGGATGGATATTAGGAAATATTTCTTCACTGAATGCATGGTTAAACATTGCAAAAGGCTGCCCAGGGAAGTGGTCGAATCACTATCCCTGGATGTGTTCAAGAAATGAGTGGCATGTTTTTAGTGTCATCATGCAATGATGTCAACAGTTGGAGTTGATGATGTTGGAGGTCTTTTCTAATCTTAATTATTCTATGAGCCTATGATTTATTTGAAGCTTGAGAGAAAATGAGCAAACTTGGCTCTATAGTTTTTTTTTACTACAGTTACCTAGGAAGGATGCATAGCTTTTGAATTCAAACAAGTTACACAAGTTAGATTGGAATATATAAATTGTGCATTGAGACAATGGATTTTCAAAGGTAACAGGAAATGGACTATTGACACAGCCCACGGAAGCTTAGGCTAGCTCAGAGAACACCTGTGCTGCATCAGGGGCAGGGAACAACTGCAGTGTGGGGTTTGTGCCCACAGCTGAACCTTTAGAGCCACTTGCTCTACAGTGGAATGGCTCTCACTGCAGTCAGGGGCTGGGTAAAGGAGAAGGAGGAGGATCTTCAGCTCTGAGGTTCCAACAGCAGGTTTATTCAGGCTGCAGTGGTCAGGAATCAAAGAACCCTGAGCACTGCTGTGCTCAGGATTTTATACAGCAACAGAGCAAGGGGTGGGTACCAAACACAAGCCAGTGAGGGATCAGTAGGGGTACAGTGAAGGGGTCACAGCATTTCTCTGGGGCCAACTGGGGCAAGTGAAAGCAGAGGGCAGGACACATGGTCCAATGGAGCATCGAGGGTTAGGAAAAACACCCAGGAATGCCCAGGGGGAGGAACACTCAAAGGATTGGTTCAGGGTTGGAGTGACATGGAAGGTGCCAGAACAAGGGGCAGGGTAACAGGGATTGATAGGGAAGGGGCTGGAACAAGGGGTGGGGAAATGCCATACAAGGTAACTTAGGGGAGGATACAACTTCAGGAAAAAAACAACTTCGGGAGAATGTGGGAGAACATAAGAATAAACCATTGACATTAAAATTTTAACAATAAGCCAGTTAAATGAAACAAATATGGCCCACAACAGACTGCAGTTCTCTAGAGATGCACCATCTCTCGGGTTGCACTTTTTTATTTTTTATTGGCACAAACGCAACTATTCCAGTTCTCAGTGGTTCACATTTTTTCACTCAGCATCATTCATTACAGTCAGCCTTAGCAAATCTGAAGTGTTTTTCACACTTGATTTTCTTCTAAGTGGTGGGAAACAGAATATTACTGTTCTTCTTCAATAATACTTAAAGGAATATGTCGATTTAATTAATCTTAGCATAGCTATATTTATTTTTTCTCTTTCTTTTTTCTTATTTCCACTACCCACCAAGTCTCAGTATCAAGCCTATTCTGTACTGATAGTTTTGAACAGTGGTTTTATCTGGGCAATGGGGAATCTAGCTGTTCTTGCCTAATAGCAGTTTAATTTTTGATAATTCAATTTTCAGTTTGTCCTGCTTTCTTACACACACTCTCTTCTTGGGGTGATAAATAAATTCCATGTTCTCTAGTGCTTATATAGTTGACTGGGCAGTAAATAATATTTTATCACTTTTTGACCTAAATATTTACTCCATAAATCTTTGTTCCACTAGAAAGAGGAGGAGACATATTTTAAATGAATGAAAAGCATTATAATGATACTTCAGGAAAAACTGGGAAAAAAAATGGTGTTACAGCTGTGTCTTTCCAAGTAAGGAATCATATCCATAACACTGTACCTAGGAAATTGAGTTCTCAGGTTCTAATAGATTAAAAGTGATTGAAATCTAGTCCACTTATTAAACCAATTATGTTTCTAACAAATTTTGGGTTTGACTTTGAGAGTGTTGTGAGTTTTTAAGTTTCTGAATATTTTTAATTAATAAAATTAGGATTAGCAATTGAGAAGAGGCTGGTCCATTATTGTTGCACAAAGAAAAATGTCTTAGTTTTTCTCAGAATTTGTTTCTAATGCTTATTCTTTTCAAAAGATAGAATCAAATTTTTCCAGGATATGATTTAATAAAAACATACCATTTCACTTTTGTTTGTTGAGTAGCTGCAGGAGCATGTGGATTCTTTACAGTGAAAGGATGTCTGTGTGTTCAAGAGTAATCTACATAATTTTTTACAAAAGAGGAAGATTACAATAAACTTCATGCAAGTTGCTAAAACAATCTCATCAGGAAGGATTTATATTGACATGGAACGAATGAAGAGGGAAATTACAGAAATGAAGATGCACATCTAACTATATTGCAGTTTGAAACATTTCAATTTGCATGCAAATTGAATATTGAATAAAAAAAATAAGAAAATTAAAGCATAAGTACTTATATAAATTAAGAGAATGTGTAAAAAGCTGAAACACGTTTTGCATGTTTCGCTGCTATCCTCTTGGCATATATATTATGATTTTTACTACCACTCTTCAATTAATAAAAGGTAAAAGAGTTTAGATTTAATTCCAGTAGGACATATAATGCAGTACATCACAATTTTATTGCAAGGCAGTTATTAACATTAATCATTATGTATATATTCTCCTTGATTTATTAAGCAGAAAGATGAAAGGAAAAGAAAATAATTTGAGGAACAAGGTTAAATAAAATAAAATAAAATCTGGTTTTGGAAAAAAATTCAGCTGCATAAATATTAATCACATTTAGTTTTAAACGTGTCTGCAAATTACAGTAGATAAATTACATTGCCACTGGAAATTACATAATGAGAGCTGTTATGCAAGGGAATGCCTGTGTTACTGTATGAAAAATGATACTGCAGTCTGCCTGCTTTTATCTGTCTATCATTAAAATTTATGTCTATTGGCCAAGCCGTTCATAACAAACTCTCTTATTTTTGGATTAACTACTAATTTGTTATAGCAAAATGAGTGCCCCTATGCACTCATTTAAGTCTATTGGAAATTTTTATTTACAAGTACTGAAAAATAATTGAACATAAAAATTATTAATCCCTTCCAGAGAAAGAAAATACTGTTTAACATTTCTTCACAAAGTTGTTTTTTTGTTTATATGTATGATAATCTTATGGATATCAAGAGGAAGCATGCATGTGAGCAAGACAAAAGCATGGCTAGTTGATTGGCCAGATTCCATCATGGGATTTTATTATAGAGAATTTTAGGTTCATTGGTAGTTAGCAAAGTACCCAAAAATAAAAATTAATTTACTGTGGATTAGCATTTGCAGCGACAATATGGTTATTTTAATATGATCATCATGTTTTATACAAATGTCCAAACATCTAACTCTCATTTAGGTCTCCAGTCTTTTGTCTTCTGGCTTAATTAACTTTAGGCTGCTCTTTAGCTGTGTTACAACTGTAATAAGAAGAAATGCATTTATGAGGTTAAGTGAAAGGAAGAAACAATTAAGAAAAAACCCCGTAACATTTATGAAGACAATAAGCCATTTCCAAATATGTAGTCAGCACTGATGTTGCAATAAAACACAGCAGAATTTCAAACAGGACTGGCTTGGTTTTGCTGTTGGATGTTTGAAGGTTACATTTCTTTTTGGTTTGAAGTTTGAAGGTTTGAAGGTTTGAAGGTTGAACTGCATCTGCTGCCTCGAAGTTTGTTTAGTGCAGCATGTGTGGTGTGGATGCTTACCCAGAAGCCTCCACAGAAGTGCCTGAGTCTCATTTTTCAGAATCCTGGTGACTTTGGTCTATGAACTAGAAGGAGAATACTCTTGGAAAATGCTAGGAAGGTCAAGTTTCAAAGGCAAAAGAAAGAAAACCCTGAGGTTTCTGGTAGTGAATGCAAATTATAGAGCTGTCAAGCAGGATTCCAAGAAGAAATGGGCAAGGAGATCTGAAAAATTAATTCAACTGAAAACTGAGTATGACATTATCACTTCAGTACTTCTATGGAGTTTCTTCATTTTGTGTTATATTTTTCCTTAGACATAACCAGAAAAAAGTGGGTGGGGTTTTTTTGTGTTTTGTTTTTTTTGTTTTTTTTTTTTTTTTAACATGCCATACCTGGCTATGCACTATAAAGTTCTCATTAAAAGCTTGCACTTTCAAAAGTAACTCTGACAAAAATGACCTATTTTTCAATGTAGCCAACAAAACTAGCTGTAACAATATTGGAATACAAATAAATAACATCTAAAAATATGCAATTGGAAAGGAAAAACTGTAAGCCAGACTTACGGATTGAATATCACTTTGGAGGTTTCAAGGGTTATCTAATTTTTAGACATAGGGAAATACATACTTTTCCATTTCATTAATACTTTCAAATACTCTTCAAACTGAACATTCACTAAATGTTCTTGTTTTTTACGTGTTAGTGCTTTAGTGATCACACTTGTATTTAACTTTAAAGCAGTGACTACTTAGTAATTATTGTAATATGTTATTGTCAAAATGTATCATGTTCATGGAGCAAATATGTAAAATAGTTGTCATAACTATTCTTGTCTTAACTTAGTCTTATTTTCTGTGTTATTAAAGCAGACATTCCTGTTTAAAATTGTAACAGTACAAAATAAATGGATCCGTTCACTGTCACAGTAAGATAATGAATGCATTTCATCTTTTGTTGAGGCCTGTATTTATATCATTTAACTGGCTTATTGTTAAAGTTTTAATGTCAATGGTTTATTCTTATGCTCCCCCATGTTCTCCCCAAGTTGTTTTTTTCCTGAAGTTGTATCCTCCCCTAAGTTACCTTGCATGACATTTCCCCACCCCTTGTTCCAGCCCCTTCCCTATCAATCCCTGTTACCCTGCCCCTTGTTCTGGCACCTTCCATGTCACTCCAACCCTGAACCAATCCTTTGAGTGTTCCTCCCCCTGGGCATTCCTGGGTGTTTTTCCTAACCCTCGATGCCCCATTGGACCATGTGTCCTGCCCTCTGCTTTCACTTGCCCCAGTTGGCCCCAGAGAAATGCTGTGACCCCTTCACTCTGCCCCTGCTGATCCCTCACTGGATTGTGTTTGGTACCCACCCCTTGCTCTGTTGCTGTATAAAATCCTGAGCACAGCAGTGCTTGGGGCTTTTTGGTTCCTGACCACTTCATCCTGAATAAACCTGCTGTTGGAACCTCAGAGCTGAAGATCCTCCTCCTTCTCCTTTACCCAGCCCCTGACTGCAGTGAGAGCTTTCACTGTAGAGCAAGTGGCTCTAAAGGTTCAGCTGTGGGCACAAACCCCACCCTGCAGTTGTTCCCTGCCCCTGATGCAGCACAGGTGTTCTCTGAACTAGCACAGGCTTTGCTGCACTGTGTCAGTCTTTCTGTAGCATGCAAGTAATAAAGCATAGAACACACAGAGTGATCTTTGATATTGTCTAGCTATTTGTGTGGGTGGTATTGCTTTAAAACTAACATAACACCTTTCAACAAAATACATAGTAAATGCTCCCATCTCTTCTAGTTTGAATTGTATTTGAAGCCTGTCTAATAGGTAGATTTTATGAGGATCTCATTGGACCTCAAAGTCCACTTCTTAGGACTAATAACAATAAGGGAAAACGGTAGATCTAAAGACAAGCCAATACTTAGTAGAATTTGTTCAGGGTTTTCTCCATCCAGATCTACCTATTTCTTAAGTTATTACCTCTCAGATCATTCTGTCTTGTCTTGGAAACATATATAGCAACATAGTGCAAGCAATGGAAATTAAACATGCAAGTGGTCAAGTCCTCCTCCTGTTAGGGCAGATATTTTAATTTTTGATAAATAATAATAAAAAAGTGCCATATTCCTTTTTTTTCAACAAGAATTGTGTTGTTTTGTAATTTCTATGTATTTATAAAAATGAAACAAAAAAAATACCAAGGGCAGAATAGATTGCAAGCCTTTTAGGGAACATTCTTTATTTGTACCTTTATGCTTGACTATGCAACTAGAAAATCTAAATGCTATTTAAATATAAGAAGACTATAATCATAGTTTTTAATACTTTCTTTAGTACCCAGATATTCTAAAATGTGTAATCTTGAACTTTTTTATGCTTTAAAGTAAGCAGCAAAATAAAACATATACAGGCATTCTTTACGTTAAACTTAAAACAAGCATTGGCTGCATAGGTCTGCGTATTTTTTCTATCTATGTATAAATAGAAAACATGTATAAATGCATGAAAGAATCATCATCAACTCGGAACAAAAAAAATTATTAAGTTCTGTAGCGAAAAGTGTCATGAAGGAGTACATAATTCTTCTCTGGAACTTAATGTGAGTTCATCCATAGCAAGGTAGTACAGGAGTTATGGTTTCACCCCAGCCACCAGCTAAGGTGAGTAAGCCACTTACTCATTTCTGCCTGGTGGGATGGATTAGTGAAGGGAAAGAACAAAAAGTGAGAAAACTTGTGGGTTGACATAAGATTTAATGGAGAAAGCACTCACCACTTCCCATTGAAAGGCACATGTTCAGCCATTTCAGAATTGAGCATTTTGAAGATTATATTTTTGGGTGATAGCTGGACAAGAACAAATTCATAGGTGTAATTTTGATTAAGGATTTTATTTATATTACAGGAACCAAAAGTTATGTATAGTTTTATAAGGAAGCTTTAATTCTGGTGTGTGTGATGAGGTGTATATTTACCTTCAAAATGATGCAATTCTTGTTGATTCTTACTTATTTGATATTTATTTTCTTCTGGATCATGCCTATTAAGAGGCATCAGCTCAGCATTTTGGGAGGAGGTTTAGCTGCGCATGAAATAAATATTGTAGTCTCTTTATTCTTATTAAGAAATGGCTAATATCTATATATCTATATATATGGAGATATATAGATAGATAGATAGATAGATAGATAGATAGATAGATAGATAGATAGATAGATAGATAGATAGGGAAGATCCCATATACTTCCTGATTCATGCTTACTGTGGAGAAATGAATGCTCCATGGTCAAAAAGGCACTTCAGGTTCTACTGCCTATACTTACAATGTTTGGTGTTGGTGCTTTAAAGATGAGCCCATATCCAACATATCTACCTAATAGAAGACAAGTGATGTCTCTTGCAGTTAAGTATAGTGGCAGATTATATTGCAAGAGTCATGTATTGCATCTTAGAGTAGCAAAGAGTCAACAATTTTTGCCTCTGGTGTGTATCTTCTCATAGCATTATCTTTATACTATTTTCTCCTAGTGAAGGAATGTTAAAATTCTGGGCACCTCAGTTGTGGGGATTAGGGAGCCCTACCTAGACATCACCAAAATGAGTTGACACATCAACCTGAGTCACATAACTTCATTCCAAAGCAGTGCATGACTCTTAAATTATTTAAGAAATGCAACTCAGTGAACATAAATACCATTTTAACACCCTTTATAAAAATAAAAATTTCTAGGTCTATACATTACTTGAAGTTCATTACACGTTATCTTTGTCAGTTCTATTGTATGTTATGAAGATACAGATTAAAACAACATTTGACTTCTGTGAAGTTGTTTCCAGGAGATAATCACAAAATCTTTCTTCCCTTCTCTGAGTGAATGTCAGCTTTTGGTCTTAGTCTCGACTTTCCCCTCATTCTATCTGCCCTTAGTCTGAAGCGCTGCAAATCCTTTATTCCTGCTCTCCTTCAGTGTCACTTCTCCTATAGAAAGCAGGATCTGGGGATCTGTGCCTTTCTTGTGTTTCATCTCTTCTCTATATCTCACATCAGACTGTTCCAGATGAATATCCCATCTGTCTTACATTCATCAGGCTTTCAAGAAAGAGTTTATCAACTTCTGAAGAAGAATAAAAGTCCTTTGCTTTCTCCACCCCCTTTCACAACTCTCAGGATTCAGCTAAATTAAAAAGAAAAAAAAAGAAATGTTTCCATGAAAATATACTTCAATAAAATTAATATTATTGAACTCTCCATGCTAAAATAACAATGGGGCCACCCTTTTTCTTTTCTTAGGTCTTCTCTTTTGGGTGATTAACATTCCAATGAAATACATTTAAAAGCAGTGCAGAAACCCTTTTAAGAGTACTGTGGTTACTTTTGACCTGTGTCTGAATCTTTGGCACCAGTCAAGTGTTTAAACAGTCAGATGTATAAAAGAAATGTTGGGTTTTTTCCTTTGCAGGAAGACATTTGAAGTTTCAAACAAAAATATGCAGCTTAGCTTTCCCAGTGGTTTTATGTCATTATTGAGAAAAATATTATAATTGTGTCAAATTTTTTTTTTTGCAGTATAGTATTGAGGTGTATATTTTTTTCCTTTTCTGATTGATATTTCATTAATGATTGTTTATGGGTGCTCTGGCTGCCCTGATTTCATGGTTTTTATCATCATGTTGTGATATAAATATCTAGTCATGTACAGAAGATTAGGTTATGTGCCAGTGTAAGAACCTCTCAAATATTTCATGAAGGAAGACACTGTTACTTCCTAAGAGAAGGACTCTCCTAAGAGGTTTATGGCTTCTGTTTTATTAATTTTTATTGTTCTTGGCATAAGTTGCACACAATTATTCAGATGTCTATGAAAAAGGAAGGCTCATTTCCCTATAATTTTTCCCATTTCCCATCATAGATTTTTCATAATCATTTATATAAACATTCACATCTAAAAAACTGATGCCAGACTGAGCCTTATGACTCTTATCTTCAGTTATCTTTTCCTCTGTGACTTAGCTGAAAACACATTCCACTGTCTCTAAATGCCCTAACTTATCTTTTTGTCTAATAAAAAGAAACAATTCCATATACACGGGAGGAGTCTTATCTTCCCTAAGTAAAACTATTATAGAAGGAGGCTCCTTAAATCAGGTTCTAGTAGTTTTTCAAGGGGAAAATTTATTCCATGATATAATCTGACTTTATAATTTTTCCCAATACTTTCAGTGCTTTTTTTATTTTTACAGAATTTATTCTGCTGTGTCCTATCACCTGTCACTGCATCATGGAATTAAATGCCACCACATTCTTCTCAGTGACTTTTTATCACTTCATTTTTGCCTCTGTTTATTTTGGGGACTGCCAGGTAGTTCAGTAGCTGAGTCTACAACTTAAATTTCATAAGAAGGCTGCTCTTCACCATGAATTATGCTGTACAATGCAGAATTGGGTAAAAAATAATTGGCATTCCATCTACAAAATAAGATGAAAGTTTTGAAATGGGAAGCAATGCTCAGAGAGACCTAGAATGCACCTCACTGTCCAGCAACAGAAACAAATTTACTGCTGATAGTGTTGCAAAAGGCAATAGTAAGGTAAAATTTCTTTCCTAACGTAAAAAATCACCTAGTATTTATGTTACTATCAACCTGATTCAAGCTCCTTTACAGTATTTATTTATTTATTCTTCCCTTGAAAGTGATTTTTAAGGTTTCATCTGTAAATAATAATGACTTATGATGCCTTATTTTATGAAAAGACTACTTGAAGGCTGCTAGTGCTGGGGATAAACTGAATCACCAGTGGAGGGAGCGTCGAACTGGAGCCATTCAGATTACTGTTCTTTGGGAGCAGGTTACTGAGATAATGTCCCAAAGGAAAGACAGAAAGAAATGATTGGCAAAATAAATACAATTTTAGCTACTATTTGCTTGGTTCCCAGAAGCTAGTTCAAAACCTAATTAAAGTTTCTGATTAAAATGAGCTCACTGACAATTACCGAAAGATATAGAGGGAAGAACACAGGATTAAGAAAGAGAATGTTCTTCCACCAGTAAGGGTTTGCTTATTTGGGAGGACAGCTGAAAAAAGCCAGCCTTAGAAAGGGTAGAAAGAAGTATGAATGGAGAGGCTCACTAACATAGAGCCCTAGAATAGTTTGTGTTGGAAGGGACCTTAAACATCATCTGTTTACGAGTCCCTGCCATGGGCAGTGACATTCTTCACTAGACCAGGTTGCTTGGAGCTCTGTCTAACTTGGTTTTAAACACTACCAGGGATGAGGTGTACACAAGTTCTCTTTTAACAATTTCTATTAATTTAGGATGCTCTTTTCTCCCCTTTATATTACAGTGGATTTACAAGCTACATTTTTGAAATTTTTTTTCTGCCATACTTTATAGTTCTAAATAATGTTACCATATTCTAATAAAATTTAGGGCTTATCCTCTTCTGTTCTCTTCAGTAGTAAATAAAAAGAAAACAAAAATAAGGCATAAATGCCATCATTTTATGTCAAGACCATCTGCTACATCATTTTGAATTTGCTCCCTCTTACTGTCATTTCATTCAAAGAGTGTAGCAGATGGTGTGGAACCATCACATAAAGTACCTTAGTCTTCTTTTGTTTACAGGTATTCTAAAATATCTGTCTATAGATCACTGTTAACTAGATACTCTGTAGGAAACCAATGAAGTTAGGTGACTACAATTAACAATTAATGACTCACATCCTGATGTCTTCACTTATTTTATATTATTGAGCCTTTACCAGTGGGAAATCCTCCCTGAAGCATTACCAGAGCATGGAATGACTAAAAAGACCATTAAAGTTTCAGAATTTTCTCTAGTAAACTATTATTGCATGCAATTTTTGCTTGTGCTGTGTGAAATCATAACTCTTTTAGAAAAAAAATAACATTTCTTTGTGAAATTTAGTTTCATGTTAGTCTACATGTCTCCAGTTACCTTTGTGTAAAAGGATCTGCAAATAAATACAGTGCCAGGAACAACCACTGAAGGAAGGAATTACAAAAGACAACATGGAATATTGACTACAAATTCTCCTTGAGACTTTGTCCTCTGATGTTTTAATGAGGAAGCTATTCTGAAGTTGAGTATGCTGAATAGCCCCTGGCATTTAACTTAAATGCCCTAGTTAGAAAACCATGATCAATTAAGAGATAGTGAAAGAAAACAAATTAGTCACAATGAGATTCAGAGGTGCAAAATTAGTCCCTGGTCTTACCCCTTTTTTCAGGCAGAGCTCATCCTGGTACAGAGTGATCTTCAGAAGATAAAACCAGCAGTGTCCGTGGCTGTAGGTGGGTGTCACAAATCTCTCAGAAGGATTTCTGTTAAGACAGAATGGGAAACAACATCATATGTCATTTTTGTTTAGGCAAATCTTCATCAGCTCAGATTTTGAATCAAGGTTTTTTTTATTGCTTATGCAGTATAATGGCGTGTGCACAATAGACAGGGTAAGTCTTGCAGGATTATGGTTTAGTACTGCTGAATTGCAAACAAATTCAAAAGCAGGAAATAGCAGCTGAAATAAGTGATTGAAATAACCTCTAAACTAAGAAACAATTTAATTTCACATTTTAGTCTCTTTTACTTAAATGTGGTTAGTAACAACAGCTGGGATACTATTCAAATAAGTGTGATATAGTTATATTTCTTCCTAATTAAAGTATTTTTATGACTTTTTTTACTAGGAAAAGTAGTTAGATTATGTTCTAGTATGGAGACATCTTAATTTGTGTTTGTGAACAAAGTAACAAATATTAGTAGATAATTTAAACTGTAAGATTGAATGTATTAATAAATTCTGTCAAAAATCTCTACACAAAATCCTTTTTATTAATATGCCTGAGCATGCAGAAATTTAAGCCTTCAGAAAAAATGGCCATGGGATATTTCTGGAGCATCAGACTAATGTGTTCATTTGTTCAACATGAATTTTAATGGTTTTTAAAGGTGGAGTTTATTTTTTGTTTTTCATTATTTTTTTTAGAAAATAACAGATGCATGGAATTTTAAAGCTGTCTATTAGACTCCAAGTGAGTAAATATGAAAGTAAATTAGAGAATTTATATTGTCTTTGTAGCCTTTGTGTGAGCATTGGTCTCAGATGCAGAAGTTTCTGATAACTTACTCCATTTTGACATTGACAAAAAAACCACCAAAGACACATGAGGGAGAAAAATGCTAGCAAATGCCTGTGATGAGGGCACAGCACAAGAAAGGTAGGACATCTGTTAAGTGTGCATTGCTTTTCATTCTTAGATCAAGCAAGCTGGCAAAAAAAAAAAAAAAGAAATAGATGCTTTCATATCTGGAAGATGATAGGTTTCTTTCATCATGCAAGATCAACTTGGAAGTTAAAGCAGATTTTGCTGTTGACTTGAAGCACAGACAGAATTTTCTTTGCTCTTGCTTATGATGAAGAGATGGAAAAACAAGGAATGGTTTTAAGGAAATTATTCAAGTGAAATCTAAGAGGTTGATGAGCTCATAAGGACCAGGAAAAGTGTTGGAATAATTTCAGGGATTTTAAACCTGTTGTCGATTCTGTGTGCCTATGTTTTCCTTTTAGAAGATAATTTGTAGCTATTAAGAAAGTCAGTCTGCAGGTCTACTTTTTTGCTAGTAAAAAATCTCCTGTGTTTCAGATACCTGAATTGAGTCAAATACATGAAAATTGTTTAATTGTGCAAAGTTTCATTGTCCAGCATTTTCTTTTGAGAACACTGATGGTTAGCTGCTTAGAAAATCTGTCATAGTAACTAAAGACACTTTTTTGTCCTACTGGGTGTGACTAAATCCCTCCTTCTACATTTCTGTTTTTTGATCTTCATGTGACATTTATTTCTTTTAATGTTTCTACTTGTCATTCTGCTTCACATTTGCTTTTGTAATATCCAATTTTACAGACAGATGATTAAAATTCTGTTTATTTTACAAGCAGGACTTCTATACTCCACATGGAAGTCAGATAGAAAATGCATTTGATGACTAATGGTATGTCTGCGCAATCTTGTTATTTTAAAATACATTCCAGCATCCCATTATGGAAAAAGTAATGAAATCAACTGAGTAGAACAGGTTCTGTTAAAATAAACAAAAATGCCAGTAGGGAATTTCTGTCCTGTTTTGAGGCCAGATTGTTTAAAGAATTCTGCTGTTCTTACTTTTAAATTAATTTTTCACTCCTAAATTAATTAGGAGTTTGATTCCTGAATGCATATATTACCACCCTCAGCTACTTCAGCAAACTCCTATACACAAGTTTTAAAGCACAGTGTATAAATGGTGATGCTATTGGGCAGAATGTGTAATGCTGACTTGTTTTTAACATTTCAGAATTTCCCTTTCTTGTAAATGTGTGACTAAGCATACACTTCAAAGTCATACAGATCTCTCTGCTCATCTGTCCCAGTTGTTCAGATTGACCAGGCCATGTCATTAGCATACAGAAAAAATTATTCTTGATCTATAAACTTCTTCTATTATGTTTAAGACAAAAAAATACTCGACATAGTATATAGTCACAACTTTACATTACTTTATATTTGTAGATAATAAGCATCTGGTTCTTGAAATCCAGTTTTAAACCAGTAAATACAGTTTTGTGTATCAAAAAGAATCTTTCCACTGATAGAAATTCTGGTTTTCAATGTACCTTGCATTATTTTTAATGTACAGCTTCTTCTCTAAAAGGCCTTGTCATCTGACTGACATTAAACATCCACCTAAAAACGCACAGAGATCTTTTCTACAAAAATTTTCAATCTCAAAGGTTAAGAGTGTGAAGACAGCATCCTAATACAGTCATTTCTTTAAATATGTTTAAAAGGCTTCTTCGGTGATTTAAGCTGTCTCCAGTGATGGAATGTGTAGGTGGAAGATAGCAAAATCTACAATTATAGAAAAAGATCTTCTTAAAAACCCCTAAGATAGATCAAATCTCTTATCTCTTAAATTTTGACAAATATTATTTTTTTTTTTTTCAAGACTTAGTAGTTAGGGCTGTATGTTAAGTACCTACTTAACTTTTTAAAATAGAAGAAGCTAGTTGTTAATTTAAGTCCTACATGAAGAGTCAGCTCATTGCAAAGAAGAAACACAAATCAGGTTACAATTAAGGTTTCTTCCCCTACCTTCCAATGTCTTCTTCCCTTTTGGTCCAGATGAAATATTGTCAACTGCCTATTGTCACAGATTGTTTGAGTTGGTTATTTTTTACATTGGATCCTGAAGCTAGAAGTCATTCTTATTCTACATTCTGTCTGCCTGCAAAAGAGTAAATCCCTCACTATCTACCTCTGTCAGAAGCAGAGTACAAGGGACAACACTCTCTGTTGCTCTATCACTCATCCTAGGCAGATGAAAGAGCAAGTATGCTTTAATTCAACATAAATATTATAAATATGTTTTAGAAGCTTTTCTATTGGTTCTATTATCAATCTTGGAGAATTCCACAAGAGGAGTATCTAATTTTTAATGCAAAAACTGCTATTGTTTTAGAAAAATAAGTGCAACTGTTGAGTCTCACTTCTTCATGAATTGTAAAAGTAATTACTGTTTATAAGGAGCGAAAATTTCACTACAGTTGTTTTTCTGGCTGTACATTTTAAGACAAAATAGCCTCCTTTTATTGTTTATTTTTAATAAGAAGGTCTTCTTCTAATTAAACAAGACAGCTTGTGTAACAAATTGCATTAGGCTGAGATTTTTGGAAATAACATTTTCCTCATTATATCATCCTGTTAGATGCTACTACTGTCAGACCTACCCCTGTGAATGTTCTTTAGAAAAAATCAGCACAGCCTTGGAAAGGAAGGTGCGATCAGAGCTTGCCTTTTGGGAGAGGAGACAGGTAATTTGAAGAGCGGATTTTTCAATTTACACTTTTGTGTGGTTTCAAAATGTTTTTGTTAAAAGGCAGGAAAATGGAGTAGCTTTCAAGTACTAAAAAAAAAGCTCCCAATTCTTTTCTCAGTGAGACCTTCATTCTGTTGCCTTGGACTAGAATGAGTATTGTCATACATTAATCAATTACTCTTATCATTTATCATCATTAATCAATTACACTTATTATAATCTAAGCTTAACCTAGAGAATACATCTCTGAGATCCTGTTATAAATTTCACTCTAAAGAAGTGAAAGAGAGATAATATTGAGTTTAAATATGTTTTGATTCCTTAATTTTCCCAGCAAAATCTATGCCAAAATCTGAGGGACAAGAGGAAATGGCCTTAAGATGAGGCAGAAGATACTCAGGTTAGAAAAATTTTCTTCACTGTTAGGGTGGTCAGGCATTGTAATAGGTTGTCCAGAGAGATGGTAGAGTCACCACCTCTGGAGGTGTTTAAGACATATCTGAGTCTGGTGCTGGGTAATGTGGTTTAAAGGTTACAGTGACAGTGCTGATTTGATGATTGGACTGGATGATCTTGAAGGTCTCTTCTACCCTTGATGATTCTATGATTCTATTCCTTTTGGTAAATTATTTCTTCTGGGAAGAAATAATGGCAAATCCCCTTACCATGTAGAAATTCTTGTAAAGATTTTAATTAAAGAATTTAGTTTTACTCAGGTAATTCATCACTAGGTTTGTTATGAGAGAGTAATAGAAAAGGAGTACTGTTTTTGTAAACTGAATGATGGGGGCTATTTTTGCCTGCTCTTACCTTCATTTCCATTATAAAGCAAGTGCAAACATATATTTTTAGTACAAATATTGCTAGCATTTTTAGTCATATACTGCAGGGACATGCTCCTAGTATGTACTTCAATTCAAACTACTTGGTTTGAAAGTGTAAAATATTCATGGTGCCTGCAGACATGTCTTTTAAGAGCTTCCTTGTGCTGTGTATAAATAGAACTTAAACATGTTACTAAACTTAGAACGTTAAATATATTGTTACATGTTGTTATATGTTGAAATGTTAAATATTTTTTCAAAATTAAACACTTCTATGTGGAGCTAACATGCCCTGTCAGTGCTGGTAGACTATGTAGTCTTTTTGATTCGTTTAAGTTTAGTTAGATAGATTGAGTTTAAAATTTTAGGAATAAGCATGCTGTCGTGTTCCCACTTTGGCAAAGTGAGTAGAGATAAAAACATACTCAAAATATTTCTTTTCCATAATATGAGACTGCCTACACTAAAGGCAGGAGGCAGTAAATATTCATGGCTCTCTGAAAGAAAAATCTGTCTTCATTTGGCATTTCCAATGAATCTTATATCCTCCCTCTAGAAAATAATTACCCTGCATTAAGTTTGTGTGACATTAAGTTTGATATTAACATAGGTGTAATTAGAGGTAGCCATGAAGAAACTAATCTAGTGCCTATTCAATCTAGTCAGTTCAGTTCATTGGGGTGATCTGCAAAATCAGGCTTATCTGACATTTCTGGCCACTAGTTTTCAAGATCTTGAGATCTTGACTTTACTTTTTCCAGAAGAATGTATTTTCTACTAACTTGCAGAGTTTTGCACAGAGTATGTGCTGTGTGGTTTTTCACTGTAGTGGTTTTCCAAAGAACAGATGAATTGAGCAATTTTGCAATTTTAAGCTAAATTACTTTTGTTAATATCTCACTTTTTGGGTCAGAGAGAGAAGCTAGATTGTCATTTGTGTATGTTGGCCATGGATACTAGAGAAGGTAAAAACATATGACAGAAGTATTCAGCTGAAAAAGACAGGTGGTACAATTCTATTTATTAAAAATGGATTATTCGTATTAATATTTTATTAGAAATGGATATACCACAGAAAAAAACATCTAGGAAAGCATACTCAGTTCCTTGATCAGCTGTTTCATGCAAGAGAAAGAACAGAATAAACTGAAGACGTTTAGAAAGAATCATCACAGAAATAATTCTTGAATTCCAAATTACCTCAACCCATTTGTGTCAATGTATATTATTTAGAAAAGCTCAATTAAAATCAACTTCTTTTATTACTCAGTAAAAAATTAGTTGCCAGTTAATATTTTGAAGTTCATGATAATTCTGTCTTTAAAAAGCTTTTTTCTTTTAGGAATTAGACAAAATTGCTACTTCTGAAATGACAATGCAGATTCCTTTGTGGGATTTTTCCTTTCATACATTTCTTAAAACAAACAAACATAGCATTTGCACACAAAGTGTTAAATAATTTTGACAGCAGGTATATTTCATAGTAAATGGAGAACTGGGGAATTGTTAGTGAGAATGGGTGATCACCAGGGGAAAGAAGAAATTAATGGTGACAGATACAAGCTGGTGTGTTACCAGGAGTAAATGTGACCAGACTTGGGTAACTGCCAGGACTGTGATTGCTATAAAGCCCCATGCACAAGGAACAAATGAGAGGAAGAGGTTCATTATTCACCTCTTCACACCTTAAGTAAAAAGAAAATAATCAACAACTCTGAAGAAGCTTTGGATGACTTACGTATTAACTACTTCCAGTTTACAAAGCAAGTGGCAGCATAATTTTAATCCTAGTAGACGTGTTACAGATAATCCAAGCAGTAAAACAGAAAAGATATTGCCTCAATAGGACTCTCACTTTGAGTCCATTTTCATTGTTGCATACGGAAGAGCCTGGTTATATATAAGAAGAATTAAAAAGTAAGTATTCTAATTACATCTGCAGGGAACGTAAAGGTGCTTTGAAGTCTCCCTTTATGTTGTGCATGTTTGTGTAATAGCATGTTCAGTGTTCAGCTAGTGGAATATTGTACATCGAGAAGGATGAAAACTTTTGATTTAGAGTTGCTCATATATCATATATATATATGCACATAAGTGGTGATAAATGTTGTTTGCAGGGTATTTTGCTATGACTAAGTAAAATTTCTGTTAGTACTACTTACATTATTTTGTTCATGCATATGTTTCCACATTGCTGTTGAAGTCAAGCACAGAATAAGAGAATTATGTGTTTGTTGGGGTCCTGGTTCACAGAAATATTCCTGATCAGGATGGCATTGCAGTTCCCTGGAAAATGATCCCTATTTATTGGATTTAACTGTATGTCAGAATCTTTTAAAGATCCAAATTAAACACACCATTCCCTCAAGTCTAAAGCGAGCCAATATTACTTCTTGTAGCTAATAGGGAATGAAACACTATGTGAATCAGAGCATCTTTGGAATTCATATGAATCTGTACATTCTGACCATTGTCCGTTGCTGGAAGTGCTAAATAATTTAAATGCAACAATCAAAACATTGAAGTAACTCACCTAGGATTGTCTAATAATTATTAACATGCAGGTAATGGATTGCTTAATTTGGAATGCATCTAGAATGTCTAATTTGTTTGTTTGTTTGCTTTCTGAGAAAGATGAGTGCTGGCAGCAATATAGCAGCCCAATTTGAAAGGCTCTGTTTTATCTCACCGAGACTTGTAAATGGAAAAAACCAAATAGTAGGTCACAGAAGAGCAAAAAAAAAAAAAAAAAAAAATCTCAAAATAACTCCCATGAAGACAGAATGCCAAACCTTTGTTTCAGTAGATGTTAATTTCCATTCTATAATATTTTAGTTTATGTTCTATAGTATTCACAAGTATGTGTTTCTAGGCCTAGGTTTTTCATGGTTTTGAAATCACTGTAGTTCTATATTGATTACTAATATATTCTAAAAAGAGATTTATTTTCCCAGATGCTTTGGTGTATTAATTTGCATTTATGTGTAACAAAAAATTCATCCTGCAAATTAATGAAAAAATGGTAGTTAAATGGATGCTGCCTATGGTTCATAAATGTCTCAGGAAGGAGGATTCTCTGAAGCTGAAAGAATTTTTAGGGACACATGTCCATTTTAAGATTTCTTGAGCACAGAAGAAGCAAATCCTAAGCCCACAGTTTCAATTTTGGTCAATATACCAGATTTTTGCTTCAAGTAATAGTGAAATAGATTCCTTATGGCAGCCCTGTAGGAGTGCCTTCATTGCATCAGAGATACATGTCTGAAGCAAAACTCTTGATGTGAATTATCAAAGCTTGTGCTATGGTTTGTGTGGGTGTGGCATGGGAGTGCTCACACTGGATTTGTTTTGGATGAAACTTGACTGGAAACTACATTCCATCTTTTATTGATTGTTCAGTTCATTAGATTTTCACTAATCCACTGCTAGGCTTTGGTATAGAAATTTGGAGCATGTTTAATGCCATCACTTTCTCAGCACAACTACAGACATTCTCCTGGCCAATATTTTACCCATATTGTGTCTAGATTTCCACTTGTACCAAGTGCCTGCATTATCCACAATAAAATAAATCTTGACCCAATTGGAGAAACTCACTGCTTATATCTAGAAAGTCTTTAATTTTTTTAAGCATTCAGGTATTTCCTGTTACAAAATACAGAAATTTAACAATATAATGCCAAAGGGCACAGAATAGCAAAACATCTTTTAACTTAATGTATTGACTTCATGTGAAACATAAATCAGGTTTGTTAGATTTGTTAATGCACAAGTTCTAGTTCAGCAGTCGGCAAAAAACCCACAACCAAAACCAAACAACCAAAAAACCCACAACCAAAACCCCAAACCAACCAAACAACCAA